>CAMZMU010000027.1:8818186-9138380 GCA_947311845.1 Poa pratensis
GCGGCCCCACTCAGCTCCATCTTCTGGCTACTCCAGTTATCTAACGAAATATTATCTTCTGTATTTTCTCGTAATTTTTAGAGTTCTACAAATATGATATCTTGACGGTGCGTTTTTCAGTTGATTCATGGCTCTGGCAGATAATTCCCGCAAATCATCAAACATGCAAAATAAGCTAAAATAACATAAGTATTGCATTCTAATATGAAATTATCAATGAATAACAGTAAATTATGATATAAAATTGTGATGCAAAATGGACGTATCGGTGTCTCCACCGTGTCACCCCCTTCTCATCTCGCGTGTTTGGGGCTGCTATCACTAGTATAGATCGTGCAAACGCACACGATCCACTTTGGCCATCGCACACGATTACAGCTCCCGTTCCTATCCATGGGTGGGCGATGTGGGCAGACATCGCAGACGGTCAAATAAATCATGTACGATGACACAAACTTCACAGACGAGCGGAATAAATGAACCATGTGCGATATGGACAACATCGCAGACGTTTTGTTCTTACTGAATCGTGTGTGTTATGTAGCATCGCACACGGATTAGCAGTTCGTGTTATGTGCATTATTTAGCTTCACACACTGTTCTACTAATTGAATTGTCTGTTTATGTCGTCCAATTGTCCATGTTTAACAAAACTTAACCGTGTGCAATCATTACGATAATTCCATTATTTCATCCAAAGCACAGTATATCACATATGAATCACATAATTGATTGAACCCTTCATATATAGAAACAGTGGCATATCACAATCATATAAATCATTGTACATTTTAGAACCCATCAATACATATACACTGGGACATAGTAGGTTATACAAGCGAGTGTGATCAAGAAAGAACAGAAATACTCTTGGTTACGTCTTTGTCTCCGTGATAGGTTCCGAACAACATAGAGCTGCCAGTTTATTCCCAAGTCCCTGGCACTTGGCACTTGTAGTCTTTAAATTTGTTCAGAGCCTTCAGCATGCTCTTTACACCAACATCATCGTGATATTTTGGCCGCACTGTACAAGACACTCTTAACTAAAAGAATGTCTTATGCAGGACCAAAACATCACATGTGCGACTGTTTGGAGGAAAATTCTGTGAAAACTAGCTTGTGGACTGGATTGTGTCTTTTTGATCAAAACATCACATGTGCGACTGTTTGGAGGAAAATTCTGTGAAAACTAGCTTGTGGACTGGATTGTGTCTTTGTGACCCTATGTTTAAGTATAAATAAACGTGTTAGTTCTATTATTAGAGCAATAAGTCATATAGTTAGAGCAAATAATGATGGATTTATATAGACTTACTCTTTTCAAAGCATGAAAGGGCCATGTATGAGAGAGAAGCACTCAAGCGCATCTTTGATCATGCCTTGCTATTTTGAGAAGAGATGGCACTTCATGACACCACACGCTTGATAAAGTTCCAGACGTTCGTGAGAAAAGAGACAACTCGATACTCTTGTTTTAGCACGAACTCCATCGCTGTTGGGCGAAAGCGTGGAAAGCCTTGAGCTGAAAGATAAATTCAATCAAAATGGAATTGGATAAATGAGGTGTTGTTGAATGCCCAGTGTTAGAATATGAAAATAGAAAAACTGAGAACATAAAGACAAAAAAGACTAAATAATTGGACTTACCCCCAAGAGCAATCCTTAGCCGCACTCAAGAGGGACAGGGGCAGAGCAATTCGACCATATTCGGCCATGCACATCCCTGCACACCTTCCCTCTTGGTTAACTCTTGGTTACGTCTTTGTTTCTATGTTATTAGCAGAAGCTAATAACATGTGCCAAAGAGCGCAACCATAAATTCTTGTACGGTGCGACCAAAATAAGATCCCTGTTATAAGAGTTTAGCCACTGTTAAATATGGAAAAACTTGTGCAAAAAATTAACCAATTAAGCAAACAATACAATTACTTGGAGCAAAAAGGGCATATGAGCAAAGAAGTACTAAACATGTACTAGGCCAGTCCAACACAAGAACATGCATCTAGTCCAACACAAAATTAACTAATTAACAGAAAATATAAAATTTGGGTCTTTACCTATTTCCACAATTATTTGAGATTCCAAATATGCAATGCAAAATATGACATATTGATGTATATACTAACATCCAAAAGTGAAAAATGGAAAGTTACCCCGTCTTCAACTCTTGTCAGCATTCCCACATGGCTTCCTCCTGGTGTGATTCCTCCAGTGAACAGTGCACAACTTGATAACCTTACTGTATGTGAAACACTCACCTATATAAAAAAAATGAGACAAACAAGGACTTGTCCCTGTTGATTTTTTCCAGAAGAAACAATAGTGAGAAACCAGGGGAGTCTGGCCGGGTCTCAAACACTGGTGGGCTTGCACCCTCTGGTCGACGACCTGTTCTCACTCACCTATATTGAGATCTTAATTAATGGGCTTCTCCAGTTCTCCTCGTTAGTAAGATCCTCCTCTAACTTGATGGCTTCAAAGGAATTGTATCTCTCGGTGGCACTTTAGACTCTTCAGCATGGGTGGACCAAGCGTGACTTTAACACTTAGCACAAAGATGAAGGAGAAGATCGCTCGCTCATTCCTTGTTCCCACTTATCTTCTCCTAACCTGCTGAGCACTCTCTTAGATCCAATATGAAGCTTTGAAGAACAGACCCACAAAAGTGTAAGACGAGCGGAATCAGATATATGGAGAAGTCAAAGCTGGACAAGCGGGCACAAAATACTGAATCCAAATTAGGAACTGGATTGGGGAAGGAGGGGGAAGATCGCTGGACTCATTTCTTGTTCCAGTTTAATCCCATCCTCGACAATGCTCCAGGGACTGATCATCTGATCCGAGGTACCCCACCTCCAGCCACCGTAGCGACTGGACGGACAGCATGGGAACCAGGCGGCGGCGGCGCCGACGACCGAGGGTGGGAGCTATGTTGCTGGCGGCCAGTGTCCAATACTTAGGGCATCCGCAATGTGCAAAAAACCACCCCATAAGGCTTAGGTGGCAATGCTGATGGTGCACCTTATACATTGTGAGAAAAGTAAAGTTGTCCACAAGCTTATGGATTTCTATAAGGCTATGAGTCACCCACAAGCAATAAAAAATTGTTTACCTCTCTCCTCTCACTCATACATGTAGCAACATGACATAATATGTGGGTCCCAACTTATGGCAAAAGCACACCTTATACATTGTAGATCTTTATCATAAGTCATTGGGGCCCATGTTATGGAAAAACCACCTCATATACATTACGGATGCCTATAGTTCGACATTGTGAGTCGAGACCCATCGGACGAGAATCCCCTGACGGGGCCGACCAAAAGTCAAGGCACGTTAGGGTTCGCTACGTCAGAGG
Organism: Poa pratensis; assembly: GCA_947311845.1. Classification (NCBI taxonomy): domain Eukaryota; kingdom Viridiplantae; phylum Streptophyta; class Magnoliopsida; order Poales; family Poaceae; genus Poa; species Poa pratensis. The sequence goes on from CAMZMU010000027.1 coordinate 8,821,545, forward strand.
ATCTATGTCCTTTCGACCCAACTTGGACAGAACCCACATGCTTGATCTTGTCTCTAGCGACGGACACGTCAAGCACACACGCCCTGCTCCGATGCATTTATTCGGAAGGGGAAATATATACATGGAACGACATATACAATTTCGTTCCATATACTTTTAGGTTTAGACATCAACTGCCAGTACTGCTCAGTAATAAGTAAAAATTAGAGTGAAACGTACCAGAGGTCACGAAGTTGCGTGAAAAGTAAGGATTGGTCACCAAGTTGAAAAAGCTTAAAACTGGGTCATGAAGTTGTGAATTAGCCAATCTTTGGTCACTCCGTCACGACGGACGTTAAGTCGCTGACGTGACGGATTGTTTTTTACAAACACCCCCCTAAAATTTTGTTTCTTCCAATTATTGGGTCCTTTTTTGATTTATTTTTTCCTTCTTAAAAATGCTCCAAATGAACCGGTGCGGCGCGTGCAGCAGCTCCGCAGTAGGTACGGGAGTAGTTGGTCACCACGGTCTCGTATTCGTGTCCGAGTTTCACGTCGACGAGATCCACGAGGTCGCGGTGGTTGGGCTCGGCGGCCTCGGCCGAGTGGACGGGCAGGAACTCGAAGTAGCACATCTCTGGCATCAGTGTATACTGTCGTCGACGCGATCGCACGTCGGGTTCAGGTTGAGGCCGAAGTAGCACTCGGACGAGGCGTACATGGTGCTGCAGAGCGGGCGAGCGGCAGGCCGCCACCGTAATAAGTCAGGGTCGGCACGTACTGCGCCATAGCACCGGTTACAATGACGTCGATGCAGGCCCGGCCCAGAGGACGGGGCAGAGGGGCGGCCGCCCCGGCCCCAACAGCAAGGGCCCCAAATACCTACTACCTAAGGTATAGGCTGTGGGGTAATATACCAGCGTCGCCATTAGAGCAGGTAGGAAGTTCTCTTGTAGGATTCAGAGGAAGGACGAGGACGAAGCGTTACGCTGCCTCCTATTTGCTGCAACTTGGGCCTTTCTTTAACTCGGCCTTTTTGTTTGGTTAGCTTGGGATTTTACCATTTATTTAGCAGGGAGGCCCGAATTGATCTAAAAAAATGGGGCGAGGCTAGCGCCACAATACCGAATCGATGGATTTTTTTTATCCCACTAAACATAGACTCATTTTTCATTTTTCAGTTATGTGTTTCCTTGACATATAGTCGGAAGTGCGCAGTCATGACAGTTACTAGTCTAAATCCTCCAAGTTAAGGTCCGATAATTCGTGGTGAGACAGAGACAACCATAATCAATCCTCTTCCAGCCACATTGAGAGGTGGGAAGCCGAGTTGCCGAGAGGAGATCGTGTTGCATCCACGTCGTCCATGATGACACACGTCCAGTCATAGTTACCGGATAATTAATAAGATTGATTTTGTTGAAAATTATTAGTGATTGCATATCTAGTAATGATAGAAAAATTCAAAACAATATCTATACATTATTTGATATCAATATTGCTTCTGTTAGCATGGAGTTTATTGGTAAATCTTCATATATGATATATACATTATACCTATAGGGCCCCGAATTCTAGCTCCGCCCCGGGCCTCCAAAATGTCAGGACCGGCCCTGCGTCGATGTACTTGGTGTTGGGCCACACCCTCCTGACGATTCGCTCCCACGAAGGCTTGGAGCACTCGGCCGCGATCGCGTCGGTGCTGGGTCGGCGCGGAGCACACGCTCCACCGCGCCATCGGTGATCTCGCCGCCCAGCGTGCCGCTTCGGATGTCCTCGCAGAGGCGCGGCCCGTGCATCTCCAGGGCGTGGATGGCGCGGAGGAAGCCCGACGTGAATAAGGCGCTGACGCGGATGACCTCCATGCGATGCAGCAGCCCGCAGAGAAGCTGCGCGTACATGCTCTGCTCCAAGTCCTCGCACAGGACCGCCTCGTCCGGGCTGGTGCTGCTTTTTTTTTTTTTTAGGGGGAAAATAGGGACTTTATTCAACAGTCTCAGCCATCCGTACACCATCAGGTGGTTGAAGGAACAACACCCTACGGCCAAACTCCTGCGAGATGACATTCCTCGCTACATGATGGGCATCATAGTTCGAATCCCTACTTTCATGAATAAAACTGACGGACTCAAAGTCCCTAGACCTTATTTCAATCTCCTTAACAATGGTACTATAGCGGCAAAAGTTTCTGGTCTTGATCATATTGATGACCTCCAAACAATCAGAAGAAACCAGGACCTTTGACAGCTCCAAATCTTTGGCCAAACTCAACGCTTCAGCGCATGCCATTGCTTCCAACACCGCAGGATCAGAAATTCCATTAATCGTTCTATCCGAGGCACCCAAAAAATTGCCAAGTTCATCACGGGAGACTGCACCAACAGCTCCATGATCTTCACCTCACGATACAGCAGCGTCAACATTTATTTTAACCATACCTTGTGCCGGCGGAATCCACCTCTTCCGAACCTGTTTACGGCCAGAGGTCGTCACCTTCCGAACCTACTGGTTTACATCCCCTAGCTCCTCCAGAAAACGGTAGATGAACATATGAGTACTCTTTTTTTTTAGAAAAGGGGTGAAGCCCCAGCCTCTGCATCGATTGATGCACACAGCTTTTTATTGCAAAGTTTCAGATGTCTCAGTGTTTACAAATCATGGGTCACATAACGTTGAAACATGAATCAACCAACGAAAAAAGGACAACATAAGACCACTACACATCTTGAAGTCGTCTAGTATGCTGCCAAGTAGCCCGGGAGAAGATATCATGTGCGACCGTCAGGAGCCGGGCAGCACCAGTAGCCATAAGCTCTCGCTGATCCGTGGGCAGCAGAAATGCCTAAAGCTGAATCCAGTGAACTATATAGATAACCTGCATAATGTGGAAGTTTGATATTCTATTAAAAACAAGATTATTTCTGCAATTCCAAATAGACCAACAAATAGCTGAAACACCAATACGAATTCGAGTCTTGGTCTTTTTGTCTACACCATTCAACCAATTTCCAAACATATTATTGATATTAGTTGGAGGTGGTATATTGAAAGTGCTAAACACAACACGCCAAACTAGTTGTGCAAAAGGGCATGATAAGAAAAGATGTTCTATCGTCTCCTCGGAGCCACAAAAAGAACATTTCGTACACCCTTTCCATTTTCTTTTAGTAAGGTTATCCTTCGTGAGCAAGACTTTTTTGTTAAGGAACCACATGAATATTTTTATCTTTAGCGGTATTTTAAGTTTCCACAAGTATTTGTGCAGATAAATGGTATGTCCATTGGAGGTTGAAAAATATTTTCATGTATCGCCTTCCTCCTAGCTGACCATATAGCCCATAATGTCACAAGCATTGTAATAAACTCCTTATGGTCCAGAGTCTCCATCAGTGCAAATAACCAAACTTTTGGATCAGTGCTCTGGTTCATCGCAATATGTTCATTCAGCCCTTCGTCAGCCAAAGCCCAAACACTTCTTGCCATGTAGGGGTGTGCGTGTCGCGTGGCCGCTCGAGGAAGTGCCGGCTCTTGTAGAAGCTCGTGAGCACAGGCCGCGCCGGCAGCCCGCCCGGCGTGCGCGTGTCGGCCTTGACGAAAAGGAGGTTCATAGCCTTGCCCTCGCCGAGCCCCAGCACGGCCTGGCCCATCACCGGAATCAGGAGGCTGTACTGTACAGGAGCACCCTCCGATCCATCTCCTCGTCGGTGGTGCGGGGTTATTTGCAAAAAGGCAAATAATCGAAAAGGACCTAGCCATTGGAAGAAATAAACTTTAAAGGGGGTATTTGTAAAAATTCAGTCCGCCACGTCAGCAATTTAACGTCCGTCGTGACGGAATGACCAAAGATTGGCTAATCCACAACTTTGTGACCCAGTTTAAAGCTTTTTCAACTTGGTGACCAATTCTTCCTTTTCACGCAACTTCATGACCTCTGGTGTGTTTCACTCTAAAAATTAATAGTATATTCATTCATGCTCGCCGCATTTCCAAACATTTTCCAAGCATCGTCGTCCAGCGCCTAGGGATGATGCGACCCATAAGCACCACCTGAAGGGGCCGGCCAGCTAGTTCCGTATTGAGCACCTGCATCCCAAGGAGGAACAGTGTATATACCTCGTCAGACTGAGCTGCCAAATCTGTAACACCAAATCTGCAACACACTGGAACTGAAAGATGGTTCTGGAGAGAGAGAGATAGTTACCTAGGCTTCTGGCGGCGAGCACGTCCTGTGCGACGAACGCGAGCGAGGCCAGGATCACGCACATGAACACGGCCATGGTTCTGGAGAAAGTCATGCCGGAAGGAATGGTGCTGGTTGTGTGTGTGTTTTCTGTCGTGGGAAGCAATCGCTAATGCCTAGAATACACTGCCATAATCCTCCATTTTATAGGTGAGGTACAGCTCGGTCAGACGGAGGCCAAAACGGTACGGTGAGAAAAGTAGTACGTACCGGTGGAATGTGTCCATCATCGACGCGCCAAGCTCTGGCGGCTAATATTCCAGGAAAAGTCGTTTAAACGATTGGCTAGGCCGGGCTTGATGGCCTTGACTTGGCAACTACTAACACCCAATGGATGTATAGTTATCGGAAGCCTTCTAATTAATGGTTGTCGCTTGCACAATACGGAATGAGAGAGATGTCACAGGATATTCCGTACAAAATCTACCATGCCATCGACCATTTTTCGGTAGATCAAAAGCAAGGCACTACATGGATCAAGACGGGCATACTTGGCCCAAGTCTTAAAAGATTTTATAATCCTATCCATGCTATTTTTTTTTAGATATAAAGGGTTGCCCCCGATTTCATTAACGAAACCAGATTACAATATCCACCTCACACACCTCACACAGCACCAGGACTTAACTAGCTAAAAAAGCTAGTTTTTGCAGAGTAGTAAAAAAGAAGCGGTGCATTACGGGGCTTTTTTTTCAACATTCCCAGCAGAAATACAAAAAGAGTTAACGAGAAAGAGACAACGCCATAAGGGGGATGTTATCCTTCCAATCTTGGGATCCAGGATTTCCAGCTTCGCCTAGCGCCGTACACATCCATCGCCACCTTCTCGAACACCTTGGCACTGTAAAGGAGCTTGTCCTTATTTTCCAGTTTCACCTGCAAAGCACTCCAAGTTTGAATCCACGAGCAGATTTGAAATACAACAGAACAAGGCTCATCAGGCCACTTGTTCTGAAAGCAAGCTAAGTTCCGAGTTTTCCAAATGCTCCAGAAAATAGCAGCAATCCCTACTGCAACTAAGTCTCTTTTCTTTTTCCCATATCCTCTAAGCCAGCTCGAAATGCATTCATCGACTGAGGTAAAACTACAGTTAATCCCAAAAGCCGAGCTGACAACATTCCAAACATATCTAGCCAAAGGACATAGGAAGAAAAGATGTGAAATAGATTCATTCTTTCCACAAAATAAACAGGTCGGCACACATTTCCCACCTCTGCGAAGTAAAACGTCTCTCGTTAGAATGCTTTTTTTAAGCATTAGCCAAATGAACGCTTTAACTCGCAATGGGATTTTAACTTTCCAAATGAATTTATAAGGAACCATGTCACTCAGCTGCATTGCTAAATAAAAGGATTTAACAGAGAAGTTCCCAGATTCAGTCAAAGACCATCTCAACCTATCTGGTCCCTCTCCTAAAACCACATCATCTAGCAATTCAATAAGTTGGTTCCACTGCACCCTAAGAGCACCTACCCGTGCTCTTCTGAATTTCAAATTATTGATTCCACCCATAATCACGTCTCGTACAGTCAAGTTTTTAGTAGTTGAGATCATGAAGAGCCTGGGGAATTTGCCCGCACTGACATCATTGATCCAAACGTCCTCCCAAAAACTTGTCCTGTCTCCCCTACCAATAATTACTTTGCAGCAAGGCCAAAAAAGCTTTTTAACCTCCATCAAACCCTGCCAGAAGTGTGAGTCTCCTTGCTTCACCTCTACCTGACAGAGGGTTTTTTTCCTAAGATATTTATTAGTCAGAATTTCCTGCCACATTCCCTTTTCATTGAAAAGCTTCCACAACCATTTAGCTAACAAGGCAATGTTCATTGTATCTAGGTCTAGGATACCCAAACCTCCTTGATCCTTCGGCGCACAAACTGTTTGCCAATTGACCAAGTGGTATTTATTTTTATCCTTGTCCCCACTCCAGAGAAATTTTTTCCTCGGCATATCCATCTTTTCAATGGCTCCTACCGGAGCTTTATAAAAAGACAGCATGTACAGAGGCACACTGGATAAGGCCGAGTTAATCAACGACACTCTACCTCCCAGCACCAACATTTTCCCCTGCCACGGACAAAGTTTATTGCCCATTTTTTCTGCCGGCGGATCCCAGTCCGACAATTTGAGCCTTTTCTTATCTACAGGCACCCCTAAGTATTTCATAGGCAAGGTACCCGAATTACATGATAGAATATTTTCTAACGCCTCAGCATTCTCACTAGCCTGACCAACACAATAGATGTCACTTTTATGGAAATTGATTTTAAGTCCAGAGAGTTGTTCGAAAAACACAGGATTAGTTTCAGGTTCCTAGCTTGTTCCAAATCATTTTCAAACAGCAGGATAGTGTCGTCCGCATATTGCAGGATCGACACACCTCCTCTTATCAGATTTGCAGCTAGTCCTTTCAGGATCCCCTGATCTCGAGCTCTCTCCACAAGGACTGCCAAAATATCTACCGCAATATCAAAGAGAAGAGGCGATAGTGGATCACCCTGCCTCAATCCTTGATACGTGGAAAAATATGGCCCAATTTCTCCCGATCCTATCCATGCTAATTTGATGTATCTTCTTTTTCAGAAGTTTATCTTTTGATAAACCTTTCAGTTAAACTTCTTTGGCTGAGATCAATTTGGGAGTATCGAGAAAGTGTGTTCGTTAGCATAAATTCACTTTGGCTCCCGAGCTCATATGGGTGTCGTTCATGCGAAATTCCTTGTTAAAAGCATTGCTTGGTGTTTTCTGAAACCTTTTCTTTCTTGGAGACCTCGTGTTACTTAGTTTTCCATCAATGGCTGTTAATTACTACACGTGTTCCACTAGTCAATTTTTTGTTTGTGTTTTTTTGTAATCATTTAGTTATGTGCATTCTCCATGTCCTGGATGTGTTGACTAACTCTTGACATCGTGTCGAAAAAATATATAATTGATATTTTCTTGATTCTCTTTATAGCAAAAGAAGTGAGTGGCCGAACTAAATATCCGACGTCATGGTATCTAACGACTTGCAGATCAGGCAGCGACTCTACTCAGGACTCAAAAACTTGGACATGAAAATTGAAATACATGTTCTGATGAACTAACTTGGACGTGACCCACATGCTATCGACTCTGACCACGCACAGGGCAAGAACAATCGCACCCCGCTCCGTGGCGTTTACAGACACAAAAAAAAAAGAAAAAAAATCATAGAAGGACATACAATTGTGCACTGTATATATATCAACGGAGTGCTCGGCAGCTTGGCATCTAACTTAGTATTTATTATTCAGGATCGCCGTATTCCCATATATACTTTGAAGCATCGTAATCGTCGCGCAACGCTTAAGGATTAACACCAGATCCAGCAGGAGGATAACCACCTTTAGGAGGGCCGACGTTGTAACCTGCATATGTACACCTCGTCAGACAAAGCCGCCAATTGGATGAAGCCAAAGGAAAGAGAGAAGTGAGGGTTGATGCATACCTCCGTAGGCTTGAGCGAGGCTTCTGGCGGCGAGCGCGCCCTGCGTGATGAACGCGAGAGAGGCCAGGATCACAAACATGAACACGGCCAAAGTTCTGGAGAGAGCCATGTTTTCTGGCCTTGGAACGAAACTGCTAATGCCCAAACTACACTGGCGTATTACTCCATTTATATAGCCGTCCCAGGTACAGCTCGGCATGCGTACATAGGTCAGACCAAGACGCTTGAAAAGTAGTAGAGTAGTAGAAGTGTGTTATTTTGTTCATTCAGTATAAGCCAAACATTTGCAAGCTCTCATAGCCAATATTCCAGCGAAAGTCGTTCAAAAGTCTGCCTCTTGGCAAGGTTATGCCTCTCTGGCGGCAGGTGAAGGGGATGTTTACGGTTGTTTCTGCCTGCGGGGATTGGCGCGGTGCTGGACGATGTAGCCCGTGGCGGACTTGCAGTTGCTCGGCTCGGTGCAGGTGAAGCTAGCGGCGGAGGTGGAGGCTGCGAGGAGGAGCAGGAGGAGGGTGGTGGCCTGGTAGGCTGGGACTGGGAGCAGCGCCATCACTGCCAGAATGTGGAAGAGCTGGACGCCGATCGATGATGCTTACTACAGTACTTACTAGCCAGTACTAGATGGTACTTACTGTAGTAGAAAAGTATACCTACCTGTGGAACGTGCCAATCGTAGATGCGCCAAACTCGGCAAACTCTGGCCGCTAATATTCCAGGAGAAGTCGTTCAAAAGCTAGACAGCACCACCACTCCTATCATTTTCATTGACCACTGAGGGCGAAGCTCTACCAGCCGGCCGGTCAAGACCCAACCAGATACCATGTCAAAAATAAATTAAAATAGACACCGTAAAGTAGGCCAGCGCATAAACGTTTTCACTGTATATGCTAAAATGGACTTTCATACCTCATATTTGCAGTACACGCCGCGCGTGCATATTCCCAAAACTTGCGCGGGCTTGGAGGGACGGAAGTTTCAGGTCTCCCCGCCGCAAACGGAGTCGCCCAGAGTCCATATTCCGGCCAATGTTCCGACCAACTTCCAAAGAGGTGCATATCTATTTGATTTCGGCAATTTGGAACCAACTTTCCATCCATGTTGGAGTTGATCCACCAAGTCTTTGCGTCAAATTCGGTCTCGGCTTGGCCTTCTGGATATGTGCCAGATTCAGTTCTGGGTTCTACCGACGTATGTCTAAAATGTTCCATCTTCACGTCATTTCCATTTAGATGTTGTTGCTCGAGAACCTATGTTGTTTTGTTTCTAAGATTTTTTTTTCATATGGGTGTTTTGATCTTTAGCAAAGGTTCAAATATATTGGATATTGTGTTCGTATCGGTTTGGCTTCTTCATATCAGATGTTGGATATCGTCATATCGGACAATAATCGAACGATATTATTTTCAGGACAAGGCTTGTCATTCCAATAAAATGAATGATGCAGGTGCTCGAGAAAAACAAATATAAAGACTCACAAAGTCTTTTAACATTAAAAAGTATATTTCATAAGTGCATCTCCAGATCATTAGGGTCCCTTTAATATTTCAATATTGCAAATGCCCAATTTTATTTGCAACTATTTTTAGAAAGAATCATTGTGATCAATGTATTGATCTATATTAGTGGACATATCGGGTCAAATTTGGACATATCGGTAGATATATTGATATATAAACATTCATGGCTTGATATGTGTGAAAATGATATTTAGGAAATAATATGTTACGTCTGTCTCGATACACCAGCAATAACGATATATCAGCTAATATATCGGCCGTATTCCCTTAATTTAAATGCTTGATATGTACTACTTGTTAGTTTCTACTTAATTTGTTGTTTTCAGCTTACGCTCGGTCAATATATATTCAGTTTAGGCTCAGTCGTAATATTATTTATGTTTATATTCTAGAACCTTCTACAAAAATATACATGAAACATTTAATCACTATGTATTACATATTTAGAAATAGTAAAAACGACCTCCCTAAGCTTTATAACAAGAAATGTTTAGTTTGTTTTAGTTGATGAACATAATGAATTTAAACACTTATGTTTAGTGAAAAACATTTTTAATAAAAATTGCCAGTTAAGTATTGTTTAAATATACTCCCTATGATCCGTTTTAAGTGATGTGGGAAATGAACTAAACTTGTACAAATCCTTATACAACTTCCGACACTTAATTGGGATCGGAGGGAGTAGCTCATATACATTGCAAAAGATGACACCAGACTACATAATGAAGCTATTTTTAATAGGGAAATACATAGCGAATTCAACTACTACAATTTTAAAAATAATACAAGTTAAAAAACACGTATCAAAAAATAACATATGATCATGAGCTACACATGTAAAAAATTTTACTATAAATAGGAAATGTTGCCCCACTCTCTGTGTTGTTCTCACCTGCTTTGCATGGTGAATCCATAGTTTCTTGGGCAGGGGAATAGGAAATGCTTTGGAGGATTAGGCCAAGAATCTATCTTGCTGATATTTACTGTGTAATGCAGTAACAGTAATCTCCAATTTCGAGTACCAGATGGCAAAATCAGAAGATGGATATCTGTAATGTTTTGTAGGTATCGTTTCCACGATCGTTTTGAGTGTTCATTTACTCAATTCAGTTAAGCCGTTTAGCCGCAGCGACTCTTACCACAGACACGGCAAACACAGACGACCTGCTCCGATGGTTTATTGGGAAGGGGTGGCCCGTGTTTTTGCACTCGCAAAGGTGGGACCACTCGCGGCGATGAATTTTCCAGTAGTGAGTTGCGCATCATTTTTTTTTGACATCAACGGTTAGTATTGCTCAATAAGTAATATGTTATTCATGGTCTCCTCATTTCCATACATTCTTCAAGCATCGTCGTCCAGCTTTTTAAGGTAATGGACCCATAAGCACCACCGGAACCATGATGCTTACTAGCTAGCTCCCTTTGGTGCTTGTAGTGGAACATCAAGAACCTGCCCCTTGGCAAGGTTATGGCCCTCTCGGAGTGATAAGTTATTGACCCTGAGCAGCGTAGACTCCTTTACTCCGAATTTGGTGGCGATCTCAAAGGTATTCTCGCCCTGGGCGACGGAGTAAGCAAAGTGCATGACGTGGGAGCCATCCACTTCGTCGCAGCTGCACGGCAGCGGAATCCACAGCTTCTCCTCGGGCAATATAAAGTTGGCGTCGCGCAGGTCGTTGGCGTCGGCGACCTCCTGGAAGGTGACGAAGCCTCCGAATGCGTAGCGCGAGATGTTGTCGAGGATGTCGCCCTCTTGGACGGTGTAGACGGGCTTATGGTCGGACCGGCCGACGCCGTCGCCGGTGCACAGGCAGGTGAAGGGGATGTTTACGGTGGTTCCTGCGGGGATTCGCGGCGCGGTGCTGCTGGAAGTGAGGTTGTTGGCGTCCAGGAGGTCTTGTAGGGTGGATGTCTTGAAGCGGGAACTGAGCTCCGGATAGGTGGTGACGTTGGGGACGATGTAGCCCATGGCGGACTTGCAAGTGCTCGGCTCGGTGCAGGTGAAGCTAGCGGCGGAGGCGGAGGCTGCGAGGAGGAGCAGCAGGAGGGTGGTGGCCGGAACGGCCTGGTAGGCTGGGACTGGGAGCAGCGGCATCACTACCAGAATGTGGAAGAGATGGACGACGATGATGCTTACTAGCCAGTACTAAATAGTCAACCAAGAAGAGATGGACTGGGAGTACATACTGTAAGAGTAGAAAAGTATACGTACCGCCGGTGGAACGTGCCAACCATAGATGCGCCAAACTTTGGCGGCTAATTATCCAGGAGAAGTCGTTCAAAAGCTAGACAGCGTCACCACCACTCCCATCATTTTCTTTGACCACTAAGGGCGAAGCTCTACCTGCCGGTCGTCCTTCTTGAAACGAAACAGCAGGTGCTCTGCTTTTGCATTATAGAAGGGGGAATAAAATCTGAGTTACAAAGAATGGCGGTTTCAGCGAAACCCAGCCAGCAGGGTTTTAAAACCCTCTAAACGCAACACTACAACGACAACAAATTACAACCCAGTCCCGGCTCGTCAAGGACCAATAACTCCAGGTCCGCCTTGATCATGTTCGCAAGAACAGAGGCTGGCTTTGTCTCGCCTTGGAAAATTCTCCGTCCGCGTTCATTGCAGATATGCGAGAACACATACACCGAGAGCGAAATGGTCAGCTTCTCCTGCGCGTCCTTCTTACCCCTTCTAACCCTTTCCCACCATTCTGAGATCGTTGCAGCCGCATAGATCTTCTGGGTTGCTTCTGGGTGAGAATTTTGGAACTGCACCCAACCTCCTTAGCATAAGGGCATGCGAACATCAGGTGATTTGCCGTCTCAAGCTGCTGGTCACATAGACAGCAAGCATCGTCATGTGGCCATCCTCTCGCCAGGAGCCTGTCAGCGGTCCAGGTCCTATTTTGCACCAGGAGCCAGAAGAAGAACTTCACCTTCCCTTCCACCTGAATGCTCCACACATCCTGAAGTTCTTTTTGCTGTAACCTGCCAAGAAATTGTGCATGATATGCAGAGACTGCAGAGTATTCTTTGCTTGCCGTCAGGTTCCATTCAATTGTATCTCTGACCAAACTGAGGTTAACCCCTTGAAGACGGTCCCATAGACCAAGGAATTGTGCCAACTGAGCCTCACTCCCAACTCTATGCAACCCCTTCATCCACCTGCCGTTTGTGAGCGCCTCCTTGACCGAGAGATTCTTCCTAGTCGCCAAAGCCGGCAACAACGGTGCCAAGTCTCTAGGGGCCTGTCCATTGAGCCATTTATCTGTCCAGAATTTGGCAATTTCCCCATTTCCCACATGAATCGTAGTTCAAGCAGCAAACAGATCTTTGTCAATGTTATCGCAGGGAGTTGGTGTGCCTTTCCACGGCCTATCCTGCTCTGCCCAGCGAAACCACTCCCATCTTAGGCGAAGAGCTCTACTAAAAGCCTGCAGATCCTTGATCCCAAGCCCACCGTAACAGGTTGGGGCACAAACTTTCCTCCAACTAACAAGACACTTGCCTCCTTTTGCCTCCTCCTCCGGAGACCACAGAAAATTCCTGATTAGCTTGTTAATCTTCTTCAACATCCACTTCTCAGGGATAAAAGCTGTGAGGAAATAAGTTGTTGTCGCCGTGATCACACTATTTATCAAGGCCAACCTCCCCTTTGTGTTCAACATTTTTCCTTTCCATCCTTTCAAGCGGTCAACCACTCTGTCTAACAGAGGTTGCACCTCCACCTTCTTAGGTTTCCTGACTCCAAGGGGTAGACCTAAGTAACTGCAAGGCAAGCATCCCCGTTTACCACCAAAATCCTGTAGCACATCATCAATGTCCACCGCGGCACATGAAACAGGGTAGGCCACACATTTCCCCAAATTTGTACGAAGACCTGAGACATCACCAAAGATTTGCAGCAAGCGTTGGATTGCCGAAATATCAGCTTTCAAAGGATTGACAAACAGGGCCACATCGTCAGCATAGAAACTTGTTCTCAGCCTCACCGCACGCAGCTGCAAAGGCGAGATGATCTCCTGTTCAGTAGCTCTCACGAGAAGCCTCTGCAGTGGCTCCATTGCCAGGATGAACAGCATAGGAGAAAGAGGATCCCCCTGTCGCAATCCTCTCCGGTGGACAAATGGCTTCCCTGGACACCCATTCAGCAGGATGCGGGAAGAAGAGGTAGCCAAAATAATTGAGATCAGGTCGCGCCACCTCTGTCCGAAGCCCATGCACTCTAAAACCCTCAACAAGAAACCCCAATTCAAGGAGTCGAACCCCTTTGCAATATCCAGCTTAAGAAAAAGCAGTGGTGACTTCTTCCCATGGGCATCCTTGATTACATTTTTGACATACAAAAAGTTGTCTTGTATAGCCCGGCCTTTGATGAATGCACTCTGCCCACTTGACACCAGCTCGTTCAGACTTGGAGCCAACCTATTGGCCAACATCTTACACAGGATCTTCGTGACACTATGCAATAGGCTTACGGGTCTGTAATCCCTTGCATCCAACGGATCATCCCTTGCATCCAACCTATTGGCCAACATCTTACACAGTATCTTTGGCCGGTCGTCCTTCATCCGTTCCGTCCTCGTAGTATCATGGCAAAATATATGTATCCGTCGTCGACTCGTCGTCACCTCCAAAAACAGTGTAAACATATTTCTAGCGTCTATCAAGATTCTTTTAGGGCATCAAGATCCGTATTTGGGGCTTGGCCTTGAATTGGCTTCTTGGTCCACTTGAGGACTCCGCGAATGTGTGGTGGACTAAGCTGAGATTGCGAATACTAACACCCAATGGATGGTTATAGGCACTAGGCAGCCTTCTATGCATGTTGCTTCGACAATATGGTATGAGAGAAATGTGAGGATCTTCCGTACGAAATCTACCATGTCATCGATCATTTTTCTGTAGATCAAAATCAAGGCACTACATGGTGAGTGGTTCGGGGACTAGGGTGTTAGAGCAACAAGGTCATCCCCTAAAAAACCGTCACTTTACGGATTTGAGAGGTAAAACATGACCCATCATGACCCAGCGCACACCCCACCGTATAGCTACCTATTTAATTGCACATATCTAAACAAGCTCACAACCCCATCATGATATTTTGTTATACACTTGTGGTAGAATACTCTACTTACATGGATGTGGCCAATCTAAGTGCTCTGATAGACAACTTATACAAAGATATTTTTGGCTTTATAGTTTGTGAATAAATCTAGTTTATAAAAAGGCCACTTCAAGCCCAAACAAAGATGTAAGAAACAACACAATTCTGCAACAACATTAAGAGAAATAACACAATCCGGTGACAAATACAATTTTAGTTGAGCTCAACTGTATTTAGCTACATACCTCATTTGCATATAAAGGAAGTATTGTATCTTAATAATTAGTTCTCCCTCCTCGGATCCAAAATAATTGACACGGTTTTGAACTGAGATGAGTTCAAAATTGCGAGACTTATTATGAATCGCAGGTAGTATCTTAGGTAGATTTGTCATTTTGTTATGTAGAATACAAATATATATATATATACAAAACACACATCAATGAGAATGAATGAATTTCAAAAGTAAAACAGTTTGATATAAAGTTTCACCGTGGACTCATGAATGTTGTAGCACATCACAACTCTAAGCATAGTTATGTTTCAAAATATTGACATGCATTTTTTTGATAAAGGAAATTTTTTTTTTTTGAACAGGTTACCGTAGGGGAAAACCCCTACGGTTAAAGGATTTTATATATTAAGAGAAAAACCAGAGGTTTTCCTTACAAAACATCACCAATCCAAACCAGCTCAAAAATTAGGGAGGCAAAAAATGAAAAGAAGTGGAAAACAAAGAGTCCATGGAAAAGAAACTAAACAAGGAGGTCTAAAACCCACTGAACAAGAGGCTGAACTAAACAGGGTTTAACCCTATGTTGATGAATCAGCACGTCGTGGTGCAACATCACCTTCCATCTAGCCATGGAGGGCTGAATATCTTTGAAGATCAGGTCATTACGGGCTTTCCAGATACTCCAGCAGGCGCACACCATGATCTCCATAAAACAAGGTCCAGTGAAGAGCTGTTTAGCAGCAGCAATACGGTCAGAGATAGGAAGAGAGCAGTCCCAGTGAATTCCGAGGTAGTCCCAGCAGGCGATGGCAAAAGGACAGTGGAAGAACAGGTGGTCTCGAGTCCCATGGGCAGAAAGAGAACATAATACACAATTAGGGCCTCCATTCACCTGCCAATGCTTGCGAGCCATCAACTCCTTAGTGTTTAGCCTGTCTTTTTGCAGCAGCCAAGCAAAGACTCTTAGCTTGGGGAGGAGCTTCGATTTCCAGATGGCGTTGAGGGACACATCAACCTCAAGAGCAGCAAACAGGAAGTTGTAGAATTTTGCAGAGGTGTAAGAAGAGTTTCCCCATGGGAAAACCTTGATGTCTGGCATAGTGGACTGAAGAGGGCGCTCAGCAATAATGTTTTCCACCTCTCCAAGCTCCAGAAAGGCTTCAGGTGACAAGGGAAGGGCAAACCGAGAGAGCATATCATTGGACTGGGCAAATTCATTAACAGAGATGTCTTCCTTTAAAGAAAATTAGAAGAGCCTCGGGAACTTGTCGCATAGGAGCTGCTGATCATACCAAAAATCTTTCCAAAACAATGTAGTATGACCACTAACCACAGTAGATCGCGTAATGCTGCGGTAGACATCAATAAGCTGGAAAATGTCCTTCCACCAGAAGGAACCTCTAGCAGTTTGCGCTTGCGGGGGAGAGCAGGGTCGTAGAGCGCCCAAACTAGTTTCACCCATGGGATATCGAGCTTATTAAAGAATTTGTGGAGCTGTTTCATCAGAAGAGCCGAGTTCTGTACCTCCATATTCATAATACCTAGGCCTCCATACCGCTTGGGCCGGCAGACAAGAGACCAAGCTGCAAGAGAGTGAACCGAAGCAGAATCTTCTTCTTAGCCCACAGGCCATGCCTTCTCACACGGTCAAAGAGTTTAATGATTCCTTTGGGTAATTTTAGAGAACAAAGAAAATGGATCGGTAGAGCAGAAAGAACCGAGTTGATGAAGGTCAGACGACTACCATAATCTAGGAAGCGGACACTAGCATTTAGTCGTCGTTCACATTGATCGACAATAGGAGACAGATCTTGAATCGTCGGTCTAGAAGAGCCCAGCGGTAATCCGAGATAAGTAAATGGGAGCGATCCAGTGGCACAACCGAAGGTGGAGGCGAGCAGCGCCAAACGATCGGCGTCAATGTTGATTGGCATAAGGCAAGATTTTGCATAATTCACATGGAGGCCAGTGGAAAGAGAGAATTGGTGCAGCAGGTTTTTAAGAGCCAGCAGCTGCTGAGGGCAGGCTTCAAGAATTAAAAGCGTGTCATCGGCGTATTGGGAAATTGGAAAATCAGCTCCAGGGATCGGCAACGGAGGGCGGAGAGTACCATCAGATACCAAATGGTTAACCATTGATTGAAGAAGATCAGCCCCAGCCACAAAGAGGATTGGCGAGAAGGGATCACCTTGCCTCACACCACGACGACAGGGGAATTTTTTCCCGGGTACCCCATTAAGAAGAACCGAGGAAGTACCAGAGGAAAAGATGGACCAAACCCAATGAAGCCAACGGTCGTCAAAACCCCAACAACGAAGGATCTTTAGAATTGCATCATGCTCAATCATGTCGAAAGCTTTAGCAAAATCAAGCTTTAAAATCACCACCTCTTTGCGGGCTTGTTTGCACTGATGAATGTACTCATAAGCCCAACCAACACAGTCTTGAATTGTGCGGCTTCGTAAAAAACCGTACTGGTTGATGTGAACTAAATCCAGAATTTTCTTTTGCAGCCGATTGGCAAGAATTTTGGTGAGCAGCTTGAGGCAGGAGTTAAGCAACGAGATGGGCCGAAAGTCATTGGGTCCGGAGGGGCTTTGGGTTTTAGTAACCAGAGTGATATACGCATCATTGATGCTCTGCAGATTAATATTCATCTCCCAGAACTCCTCACAAAGACGGTAGAAATCAAATTTAATAATGGGCCAACACACTTTGAGAAATAGCCCCGAGAAACCATCAGGACCTGGAGCTTTATCACTAGGGCATTCAGCAATCACCGAGTCAATCTCTTCGTGAGTAAAGGGAGCCGAGAGAGCCTCTAGACCCTCCATACGATGCACATAAGTAGAGAAATCGAAGGAGGGGTCAATAGGGAGAGAAACCCCAAGCCTGTCCTTGAAAGCATTCCACAGAATACCAGCTTTTTCATCATGATCAGTTGCCAAGGAACCATCAGGACGAGACAGAGAGGAGATGCTATTGTGTCGGTATCTAATCGTAGCCATTGAATGAAAAAACTTGGTGTTTTCAGCCCCAAATTTAGCCCACCGAACAGTACACCTCTTCCTCCAATACTCCTGCTTGCAAGACAGCAAGAACTGTAACTTGCGCTTTACAATATTGCGAAAATTCCACTCAGAAATGTGCAGAGGCCGCAGCTCTTCATACTCATCAAGCCGAAGAATTATGGCGTTGCAATTATCAATCAAGTGAGAGATCACAGAGATACTAGTGCTCCAAATGCGGAGCGCTTTGCGAAGAAGCTTCAGTTTAGCAGAGATGCAACGAGCAGCATCCCCGGGGCAATGGATATCCCAAATACGTTGCACCACTTCTAGGAAGCCCGGAATCCTAACCCAGTGGTTTTCGAAGCGAAAAACAGCAGCTTTTGGAATGCAAGTGCCAATAGAGACGACACAAGGTGTATGATCGGATGTAGGTCTAGCTAGCGGCTTAACTGAAGTGTTTGGAAATTTAAGCGTCCAGGACGGTGAAGTAAAGAACCAGTCCAATTGGACTAATAGAGGGTCTTCTTGCATGTTACTCCACATATAACATCTACCCTTGATCGGCAGCTCAATCAATCCCAGGTAACTGATAATCTCGTTAAAAGTTGCGATGTCCTCTAGGTTTGCACCCGGCCGGTTACGGCTATCAGTGTAGCGGTAAAAATTAAAATCACCCAGTAAAATCCAAAGCGTGTCATCTGCTATATCGAGCTGAAATAACCATGCAACAAAATTTTCTCGTGCTATCCCTCACAAGGTCCATAGACATTCACCAAAATGAAAGAATCCGCAGAGTTCGTGGAGGTAAAGGAAATCGCAATCGCAAAGCTCTCTTGTAAAATAACTCGGCCCACGAAACGACTGCCAACCCAGACAACAAGCAGCCCACCAGAAGCCCCCTCAGATGGAATGAACGCAAATTGATCGAAGCGTTTAGGCGCGAAAGATTTAAGAAACTTACTGTCAAAATTCGCCTTTTTAGTTTCCTGAAAGCAAAGAATCGAAGCCGAGCTCTCCTCTATCTTATCACGCACTAAGGGCCACTTGTCTGCACTATTAATTCCCCTTATGTTCCAACACAGGATGTGCCAAATAATAGAAGCACGATTTAAACGAGGCATAGTTCAGAATAGATATTGAGGTAATTCAAAGCACACGGTTCAGAGAAGCAAAACACAGATATAGATCAGCAGAGAGAGGCAGCAAAAAATGCTAATCAACACGGCTCTTTAAGAGTTGATCTTCAGTCAACTCCACTGGATCAATTTGGCACTCTTCGATCCCTAATCTCTGCATCTCTGAGATTTGCATCACACTAGGAGGCTTGGCCTTCGGAACTTGGGATTGCTTGGCATCTGCGACAACTTCATGCCTGAATCCATTATTGGTGAGGCGGGGAGATCGCCTCGCTTGATTGCTCACAGCAGGGGTGGCGACCTTGGACGAGCGGCGACGGCCACTGGAGGGAGACAGAGCAGCATATTCTAGTTCAACATGCGAAGGCAAATCAGATGGTATAATAAATTCAGCATTATCAATCATACCTCGGCCATGAGACACATGGGCCAAATGCAGATCCGAGGAGGCTTCCACATAAGGAGGAGCATCCTCAAGAGCCAGGAGATCAGTGTGCAGGTTCTCAGCAGCAGGCCAAGCTGAGACAGGGCGATCAGCAA
Source organism: Poa pratensis (assembly GCA_947311845.1). Taxonomy (NCBI): domain Eukaryota; kingdom Viridiplantae; phylum Streptophyta; class Magnoliopsida; order Poales; family Poaceae; genus Poa; species Poa pratensis. The sequence continues at coordinate 8,840,773 of CAMZMU010000027.1, forward strand.
GCTCTTCTTCATCTACCAACAGCAAGTGGCGGGGCACATTGAAAACAACCATCAGGTTATCCCAGATAGAAGCAGAAGGCACACGCAGGTGCAGTACCACATCAGCATAAATCCAAGCAAACGAGACCAGGAACTGCACCAACTGCATAGCAGAGACGGACACAGACATACTAGAGACAGCAGCATCATTTGAATGAACAGGAGCCAGGATACTGCGGGTCGCCCTGCGACATGCCATCCACCCAAGAAAGTGCAAGAAAGAGGGCCACCATGGGACCTCGACATACAACTGAGCTCCACCAGCCGGAGCAAAGAACACAGACAGATCAGCAGCATAAGTACCAGAGATGACATGTTCTGCAGCTTGTTCCACCTCTGCAACATGTGCATTCCAAGCATCCAAAGCGTCATCAGTCATATTGCCTTCAGGTAAGACACCATCCATCATAGAGGGCCCCTCATATTCAGTTATGTTACGCATATTTACCCCCAAGTAAATTGGAGATCCAGGAGCTGCTGGTGGGGCAGCAGGCCAAAAGCGCCAGCCATTCTCCTGAAGAGGTTCGGGAGCAGGGGCGTGCTGCTGCCAATTTTGCTCCGCATTGTGAAGCACCCAATTGTGCACATCGAGCTGGTGTTGCTGAGCAGCGGAGAGGAATGGGAGGTGTGGTGGGTGTGGTGAAGCATTCATCGGTGGGGGTGGTTCTTCAGTGGAGATCAGGTTTGGGTTGGAGTGGCGGCCATTGAGAACATAAACAGGAACTGACCACGAACGCCCCACACCACCTAGAGTGCCAATGCGCTTAATGCCCATACTAAAAGGAACCAGAGCCATGTCATTGAGCCAAGCACGGACAAGCACCCTAGCTTTACGAACACCTGGGCGGTGCCACTGAATAAGTTTCCCAAAACAAGATACAGCTTTGTTCACATAGTACTCAGTCTGATAGTCCAAAGGGAAAGCAAGTAACATCACCCAAGCCTCATGCTCGAACACAGGGAAACGCAGATTCAAACCCTCATCGTGACGCACAACACTAAACGTGGATTCATCATCATATGGGTGAGGGCTATCGATCACTAGTTGGTCACGGATCACAGAGGAATCTAAAGCAAGGAGACCTACTGCCAAGGGATGGGTCTCAGGATTTCTGACAGTCAGATAAAAGTCCTCCCTCATAATGCGAACAATCTCAGCCAGCACCATCTGCTTTTGGTGTTCAGGGACAGGGGGATCAATCGTTACCATGGCATAGTTGTCGTGGCGCATCGGAGGGTCATCCACCACGATCATGCTCCGCTGCAGGCGATGCGCCGGACCATTCTCCATCAGCATCGGCCCTGGCATGTACGGATAGGGGTTGGCGGCGAAGTTCGCCATGGCGGAAGCTGCAGAGATGGAAGGTGGAGGCGGGACCGAAGAGGAAGAAGGGGAGAGCGGGCGTGGGAGGCGAAGAAATACCCAAAACAGGCTCTGTAACCGGAAAGCAATCGTCAAAACGGGAAGGGCTCTCAATTACCGGTACTGTAGGAGATTCTGTCGGGGGAGAGGAAACGTCCGGGCATCTCTCTTCAGTCGGAACGGAATCAGGAGCAGTAAAAACCAGAGATACGCTATCCGAACCTGCCATTCCCGGGTGCAGTTTTTTGGCCCAAATCAAACGTGGAATCGAATTGATGGGGCCTTCGCAGGCCTTTCTCTTATGACCCCAAAGGCCACAGAAGGAGCAGAAAAGCCTTCCCGGGCAAGAAATGGCCCTATGCCCTGTCTCATTGCAAATGTCGCAGGAGAAATCGCGAACAACGAACTTAGTCAGCCCAGTACAGGAGACGGCAGAACGGCCTCGAGCCCAACAAGTAGCACAGCGGCCCACTTTTTCAAAAATCTCTTCCATAGGAGGCAACCACCTTAAACCCAGGGCGTTCATAATGTCCTTTTCAGAATACTCTGATTGCCATAAATCAAGGGCTAAATTAAGGGAGTCATTTGAGGCTAACATGGAAAGAGACAACTCCTTAAAGACCTTCCCTGGAATGCGCAGCGATTTGAAATTTGAATTCAGGGACATGCAAGGAAGGGCAAATTTGCCAATGACGATCTCCGAATTTTTAGAACACAATTCATGGGCAATTGCAGTCGAGTAGCTAGGGTCAAAAGAGCCAAATTTCAGAACAGGAATCTGATCAGCAGATGGCCCAGAAGCAAATGGCTGCACCATAGTCGCAGCATTAGCCAGAGAATTCCGCTGATGGTTCACATGAGGCCGAAGAACAGAACCCTTCGTGATCTTGAGAAAACTCAGATCAGACTTAATCGCAACCGAATTCCTGGGAGGGGAAGCAATCCCAAGAGGGGCTTCAGCAGGCAAATGAACCCAAGCAGATGAAGAGCCACGAAAGAGCTTGAAATGACATGTAAAATCTGGCCAAACTCTGTCTCGGAGATTGTAAATGAAATGACCAACGTGATTAGAAGCCACCGAAAACCGAAATCTTCTGTCCGATAGCTTGAACACGCGAAAACCAGCAAAATCACCTCCAAGACAACATTGGAGGGCCAAACCAACGGATTCCACCGAGAGAGGGAAGGAGGCATAGGAGAAGGAAACCACCAAGAAGAACTCCTTTGCCGAAGAGGAAGGGGAGAAGTGTACCGGAGAGCCAAAACGTCTACGCACCTGCTCCGCGAACGCTAGGCCCGGGGAGAAATCCCAATGCAGGAGGCCCTCCATGCTCTAGGCGAGGAGATCGCCATGGTCGACGGTGGTGGGGAGGTGGGTGGAGGAGAGGTGGGAGGAGAGGTGGGAGGAGAGCGCCATTCTCCTGCTCATAAAGGAAAATATTGACATGCATATCCCAAAATTAACATTTGCCAGGACTGTTCCTAGGGATTTCTTATGTCGAGCAAGATGATAATGTTATGGGTGGTAACACGGAAAGGAACGTCCCAAGGAACATGTATTCATGGAATCTTATTTGTGAGATGCATTTAATATGAAATGTTCCAATATTTTAAATACAAGGCTTTAGTTCTATTTAGCTGGACAAAAAATTGAATTACCCGGTGCACAATGGACATGTGAGAGGATCTTAGAACCAACGTCTGTATCACAGAGTACATCCTGTCACACCCATCCTCAGTAGGAATGCTGAACAATCATTTACCACATAAGCCCATGTTTTCGGCCTCCAATTCTTCGATATCCAACCCACCTTGGACTTTTGGGCGGCACACAACACTCCATTTCAAGAGCCGATCGTCATCACTTGGCCAAAAACCTAGAAATGTAATAGCCAGTCTTTGCAATACTCCTTTTGATACTTGAAGGGAAGACAAGTATACAATTATATTTTCATAACCATAGAGTTGATCGGTATGAGATGTCCTAGAGAGGAGATGTATTTTCTTTTCCAACTAGCGAGACTTTTTAAGTTATTTCCTCTTCATACTTCCACTCGCAGCGGGTGAGTCTCTGATAATGAATCGTAATCCCAATATAATAATATAAGAATTGACCCCTCCTGCATGCAGAGATATCGGGTTATTGAAATTTAACTTCATGAGCCTCAGATGAGTTAATTAGTTTACTCTTATAGAAAATAATTCTAAATGTGAAAGCTCGTGAAAATATTTTAGCACTTGTTTGAGGTTTTTCTTTTTTCCAAATCATGATCAATAAAGAGGATGATACCATTAGCATATTGTAAATGGATTGTCCGTCATCTACCAGCTGCATTACGACCCTGATATTTGCCCATCTTCCTTAGTGCGCTTACTGATCGAGTATCAAAACCATTATGTGCTACTGTATTGAATAACATAAGATTTAGTTTTTTTTATGTTCACCAAAACAACCCTTTTGTTTTTGTGGATCGCACAGGTGGTGTACTTGGTATTTCGATATTATACCTATAAATGACCCGGCGAAGCCTCTTAATTAATCATTGAATAGAACTAATAAGCATAAAAGGTTGATAAATGATAAAGATAAACTTCGTATTTTGCGTTCTGAAATGTTTTTTCACTATAATAAAGAGTATGAGAATCGACTTACTACTGACTGATTAATTTGTTATAACGTACTCTATATTTGTTTGCCAAATAAGCCAGCAAACGTCGACTGTTTCCTAAAAGTATTCGTAGAGCTCTTTTATCATTTTTATGTAATCCAAAGGTGAAGGAAGTCTCTGTATCTTATTGGTGAAATTGAATACTTAAAATTCAATGAAACCCTTGTTTTCTTCTTTTTTTCTTATTTAACCATAAATGTCCAAAAAGTTTTACCTCCATTTTTCATATAGTTTCTGATTGAGAAAAAAATTATGTCAGTTATTTTGGAGTTATTTTAATCTCTTTATACACAAAAATTTGCAATTGTTCATCTACTACTAAAATTTGGATTTATTTTATCGATGCAAATTGGATTGGATAGAGTAAAATGCATCCGTGGTCACTGTACTTATGTCGAAAGCACACTTTGGTCACTCGATTTAAGAATACAGTGACCAAAGTTTGCTTTTGACATAGTTATAGTGACCAATCTTTCTCTGCATGTCCTGGTCGCCATGTCGAGTGCACGCGACCGGTGCTGTGTGTGTGCGAGCTCGGCAATCGTACCATGTATATCACTGGGCTTGATCTCTGACGAGATTTGCAGGACGAAATGTTTCGCTTTCTTCTCGTGTATAGTTAGTAGCCAGTCCTGTTCTGCCCGATGTTTTCAGAGAGGAAAGAACGAGACGGCCGACGTTTTGCTGGCCATGCAGGCACTACTTCACTACTCTGTGCCTGACGGTGCTAAATACAGTTCAGTAATGCTGACTACTACATGCATAGAGAGTTTGTTCTGTACTACAGCACCAAAAATCTAGTTAATTCACTCGATTAATTGTACCTGTTCAAACAAATGCCAAGACCACTGGACTGTGATTAACAGCTGAGCACGCAGCCCTGTTGTCCAAAAATAAATAAATGAAAAGGTGGAACGCAGAAGAAGAAAACACACCCTGTTGTTTGAAGTATCCAACACTACTCAAGTGAGCCCTATTACAACCAATACAAGTTTAACCCATGATAAGAAAAATCTAGTGTACAATCCACTTAGATATTGGCACCGTATTGCCGCCATACTTTGTGTGAGACTCCTGTGTAGACCTTTACACTGTTGAAGTACCTGTATGATGTATGTATATTGGAGTCAGAGTTCAGAGCGTCTCAAGTAGACGATTACCCCGACGCCCGCAATCGCAACCACGCCGGCCATGATGCCTAGCCGGAGAGACAACAAGCCTCGCTGCGCCGTGGAGGTATCGACTGGCGACAACGTGGACTGCGCCCCAGTCTCGGACACGCCGTCCATGTGAAGCCTCAGAGCCTGAAACAGGGAAATGAATGTTCAGAGAAGAATTGCCCAATGGCTGAGAAGACATTGTGTAAAAATGCACGGTTATGCTTAGATTGCCAGCAATAACTAGATAGTTTGCAATGTCAAGCGAGGCAATCGAGTTACTGATCTAGAAAGGGTAGAGAAACATTAACCTTCCATCCAGCTGATCTGGCATGCTCGATTGCTGCGATGAGGTCGCTGTCAGTTGCCAGAAGAACTCTGTCACCTTCATCGTCATCGTACTGTGCAAAACAATCTAAGTAAGATGCAGAAAGGATAAAATCCTAGATACAGATTCCCATCTACAAGCTTTTGCTTGGTCTGTCGCTCACTTGAAGGATCTTTGCACAAGAAAAGTTCATGTAGAAGACTATTTCTATGGTAAATCATGTAGCAGAGCATGATATCTTCTCAATGGACAGGGAGAAGTGCATGTCCCAAACGATAAAACAAGATGGGATTGGCCAGTATATTTGAAAATAGTCCTATTGATCTAAGGAAAATATGTGCTTACAACACAAAAGCTCAACTTATTACCAGAAGGTTGACATGCGCCTTCTCATTTTCTGTTCCCAATCTGTGTGCTATAGCAGACACTAGCTCATCTAAGCTTTCTGAAACTGCCAAAAGGAGGCGTGTAATTAGAAATCCAGGTAGACAAGCACAAATGTATACCACATTACTGTTCGATCGGTAAATCATAATTTTAAAAGACAGAAATGCACCGACCGCAACTGAATCTGTGCATCCGCCCATTTCTATCTTCAATTTTATAAGAGAATGCGCTGCCAACATAAGGGGACATATGCTTTCCTTCAGCGTTGTCTGATGCTGTCGTACCCGTACAAGATACATCACTGCACTATATAACAAAACACTAACCAAACCATCTTGAAGAATGTAAGAATATATATGCAAAATAGAAAAAAGAACAAACCTATGCGAATCATGTTCCTCTGCAGGATGCAAGGCAAGAGCTGAATCCCAAAACTTCTGGACCATAGTATTTGCCACATCATTTCGTCCAGAGGCTCCCTCGACCTAATGGAAACTAAAGGTCAGAATTGCAGGCTGATGACCAATTAAGAAAGCATATTTGTATAGTAGATTTTTGTTAAAGCAGTTCATATGCTAAAGAAAACTTAATTCATTGAATGTATGTTATCGTGATTGAATCGGTTTGATGCTAGAAAAAAATATAACTGTGCCAGTGCGTTTCTACATGACTAATGTAGGTCAATAGAATGGATCAAAAGTGTTTAACTCAGCTACAATCACTAAATTTGACCTCCCTTATTCAGAATGAAACCTTGACATTCCAAGAAAATACAGCTCTTTAACATGATGAAATATTGCAGAGATTATGAAATGTGCAGCAAGATCAGTGAAAACATAAACGTTTCTTACCATGGAGATGGCTGCGTGGGTTAATTGTAGGGCGTCCAAACAGGCAACGATCTGTCCTCCTGTTCAAATATTTAACTGAGATATGTACTACATAGAAAAGGAACTTCTCTTTGCTGTTAGAATTCAGTACTTGCTTTTGTCTGCAACAGGAATATGACGAAATCTTCCATGTTGCATCGATTGTAGAGCCTCGAGGATTTTCGTATCCAACGTAGCACAACCAGGACATGCACTCATGACCTTCGCAAAGATAATGGCATACTTAATCAACTATTGAGAAAACAAGGAGAAAATTCATGGTCGCTTAAAATGTGGATGTTTCAGTTTTTTTTACATTACCTTTTCTACGCGAGTCACCTCTGGGCACAGACTTCTTGCCACTACCCGCCAAACCAAATCCTTGGACCTGCATAATACACGTAAGTCTTATAAATGGAATACATACCAGAATGTGTAGTACTCTGCATCTTACTGATAGTACTTGACAATTAATTGAGATGGGAAAATTTAAAATGTACACGACTTTGCAAAGAACATACGTGAGAATTCCTTGCAGAGTGTTCCCTGTCATGACAAGCACCGAGTTAACTCGGTATTCTCTCATCTTTTTGGCAGCTACAGTTACTAGGTCTAAAGGAGATACCGATGGAACACTACAGAGGATAAACCATGGAAATATTCAGTGAATAACAAGAATTTGCATCATAAATTTTCCTGGCAGTAGCAATTTTACCTTGTATGTTCAGTTATGATAGTTGACAATGATGGCCTGAACATCTGGTCTCGAAGATTTTCTATAAATTTGTTCGGACCTGAAATAAGGAGCCAAATTATCACATCAACAAATTACTTAAACAGGCCTGGATGGAATAATCATGCTTGGTCATGAAAATTGAAATAATTAGCCAACCTAACAATCATAGTATTAGAAGAAACTGAAAAAGCAACCTGCAAATTCATTTCCCCACTGCCGGTCGACCCCTTCCATAGCAGCTGCTATAGCACTGCCTTGCTCTGCTGCCTTCTCCATTCTTGAAATTGCATCATAGAGGAACTTGGTAATGTCCAACATGCCAGTGACCTCACCATGTTCCACTACAGGGAGATGCCTAAATTTGCCTGTATATGAAAGCCATATGAGTAAAAGAAGATATGAATATTCACCGCCAAAAAAAAGATAGTAGAATAGATCCATAAGAATGACAACCAGATGTCAACGTAAAACATGTCGGAGATTTCTCAAGAGAACATGTTCTTATAGAAATTTCTCAAGAGAACATGTTCTTATAGAAATTTCTCAAGAGAACATGTTCTTATACATTGCAGGGCTTGGTTTCAGCTAATAGCATGATGCAATAAAACAACTCAACACTCAATACTCATCATGATCTAACTGAAGTTCAAACTGACTAATACGGTTTGTTATCTAAAATACATGGTATTGTAGGTTTATGGATCAATGATTACTACTGGCCAAATGCAATCCCATGATTATTACTGTAATATTAGGGCCTCTTTGGATTGAAGGATTTTCATAGGAATATTGGAGGATTCCAATCCATAGGAATTTTTCCTAAGGAATGCATTTGGATCAAAGGAATGGCACCTCCAAAATTCCTATGGATTGCATTCCTACACCCCAATCCCGTAGGAATTTCAACATCCACTCTAACCTCTTTTTTACACTCATTCGCGTAGGATCGAGACACTTTTCCTGTGTTTTTCCTGTGTTTCATCCAAATGACCATTCCTGCAGTTTTCCTCTGTTTTGCACCTGCAATCCTATCAAATTCCTGTGTTTTTTCAATTCCTCTATTTTCTAATCCTGTGATCCAAAGAAGCCCTTGACAATAACTGACTAGCATGGTTAGAATATACTCCCTCCGTTCCCACTACAGAATGACAATAACTGAAGGCTAGCAGTGCTAATATTTATTTTGATACTGGAGACAAATAACAATGAGACCTTGGACCATCTTCTGCAGTGCCTCGGTGGCCGATGTGTTGGACTCGACAAACACTGGATTCCGTGTCATCACCTTGACTACATATGTTTCCTCGGGCTTGAGACCCTCAGCAATCACTCGACCGGATACATCCTGGGGAAAAACAAAATGTATATCTCCAATGAAAACATGATCTCAATCAGCAGCAATATAACAGAAAAATCTGATGCTCGTCATTTTAGCACAGTTCATACTAGGATCATTTTAGCACATCTAATTCATGTAAGTAGGATCATCTTAGCATATTTGATATTAGAAGAAAGTATTCTATCTAGATGAGTGGTAAGACATTTGACCGTGTCTGTCCATGTCTTGGCACTCTGTTTTAAGCCTATCCAGCACTCTGTTTTTCATGCTCCTCCTGTCCTGATCCTCACCTCGGCCGTGACGATGCCAGAGAGCCTCCCGTTGGCGTCGGTGAGCAGCGCGGCGTCGACGAGCCTGGTGGCCATGGTCCTGCACGCCTCGGAGACCGAGGTGGCCTCCGGAAGCGTCAGCGCCTTGGTCAGCCTGAGCTGCTTCACCGTCCTCTCCTCCGACGACCTGCGCATTCAGACACACACAAAAAATGCTACAAATCAGCCCGAGCGACAGGGAGGAAGCAAAAGATCGGTGGAGCTCGCGGCGGCGTACGGCGGTGGAGCCTTGGTGGGCGACTTGGGCTTGGAGCAAGAGGAGGGGGAGGCTGCCTTCCATTGGCGGCGGCGGCGGGCGGAGCAGGAGGGGGTGGCAGCGGCGGCTTGCTGCGAAGGAAGGCGACGTGGTGGCGGCGAGGCTGCGGAGCTGAGGCGCGGGAAGACATCGGCAGCCCGGGCTTCGACGACGGCGGCGTCAGCGATCGCGGGGCAGATGGTGGAGGCAAGGCAGAGAAAGATTTGATTTTGAAATGGAGTTGAAGGCACGACAAGGCAGAGTCAGAGCAGAAGGCTCGTTGCTGGTCGCGTGCAGCAGAAGAAGAAGGGGAGGTGGAGCAGCTGATTTGTGGGGTCCGTTTTCGCAGAGTTGAATTCCGGCCTCCGTCCGGATAATCTGTGGGTACAGTCGGTGGCATAGATTTAGATTTTTTTAAAGGAAAAACTAATATTGTGACAGAACAGGCCCAATACCATTGGGCTACCCTACACGGTATGAATACCATGGGAGGTCCCAAGTCAAAATAAAAATCTGAAGTCAAACTTTTCTTGAAATTTTCGTTGATATACACCATAGGATCGTTTTCAAGCCAATGGGTCAGGGCACCGGGTTAAGTGTGCTCAAGTGGCGGGTTATTTTCCCACCTTTGACATGTGTCGTCTGTTGTCAATTCGATGGCACACGAAAAAAGTTTGCACTGAATAGCTATTTGCACCGGGTACTTCTTCGATAATAAGGAAATAATAGATAAATGGTTAATTGAGAACCTGCCTGTGGCAGGATGGTTAGGAGGGTGGTTATACCCCCAGCCCATCAGAGTTCAAATCCCAGATTTGACATTGGTGTTTCTCATTTAGGTGGAATATTTCTCAGTGGGAGGCGACGTTCCCGTCGACAGCGAGGCGCCTGTGATGACTTCGTCAATCTCAAGACCCGACCGCCGGCTCAGTCTTTCGGAGGTGCTCATAGGGGTAGGGTGTGCGTGCGTGCGTTCATATGGGTGAGTGTGTGCACGTGTATGTGAGCGTCTGCGTTGTACTGTGTTTCGCAAAATAGATAAATGGTTAATCAAATGGTATGACATACACATGAGGAGTACCTCAATGGTAACAAGAATGGTAATTCTGTATTGGCAATCTCATCTATCGTGGTGCTAGCTGACCGCACACATCGAGGCCGTGTTTGGTTAGGTGTACTAGTGGAATTTGGCGCGGCGGCACGCCGCACCCGTTGTAATTCAAAATGTTGAAATACATCGGAATTTTTTGTCTAGAGTATGTCCAAATACTTAGTGAATTAAAATGTTCAAATATGTTTGTATTTTTACATAAATTTTTTATTTAACTCCATAGTTAGAAAATGCATGATATGAGTATTTATTAATTTTAACTCCATAATTAGATAAAGTTCATTTAGATTGTATCCAAATATTCATCAAATTGGAATGTTCAAATATGTTTGCATTATGCCATAAGTAGTTAGCATATATTTTTTGTGAGAATGTTGTTATATTTTAGAGTATCTCCAATTTTTTTTTAGCTAATTGAAATGTTTAAACATGTTTCTATTTTTCCAGTAATATTAAATTTAAGTCCATAATAAGTGGAAACGCACATTTATTAAATTGAATTCCATATTTAGAGAAAGTTCATCTAGTTTACATCCAAATATTTACCAAATTGAAATGTTCAATTTAAGTCCATAATTAGAGGAAGTGCATTTGTTTTTTGTCTAAAATATTCACCAATTCGAAATATTTAAACATTTAATAAATTAGATTCCACATAATTAGAGGAAGTATAGTTGTTTTTTGTCCAAATATTCACCAATTCAAAATATCTAAACATGTTTGATGTACATTTATTGAATTGGATTCCATATTTAGGTAAAGTTCATCTATATTACATCCAAATATTTACCAAATTGAAATGTTTAATTTAAGTCCATAATTAGAGGAAGTGCATTATGTGAGCATTTAATAAATTTAACTCCACATAATTAGAGGAAGTGCATTTGTTTTTTTTTTTGTCCAAATATTCACCATTTCAAAATATCTAAACATGTTTGTTTTTTGCCATAAATAGTTAGCATTTATTTTTCTGATCATTTTGATTTATTTTTCCATATTTTTTCGACGGGCATACGTATTCATAGAAATACTTCAATTTTTTGAAAAAATTTCCAAAAAAAAAACCGAAAAAAAATCCGGCACTGTAGAAATGTGGTACTGTTCATATGAATAGTGCGCGGTGACATGGCAGCGCGAAGGAAGGCTGAAAGGGGTCAGCTTTGATATATAGATAGAGCATTTTGATGTATTTTTCATATTTTTCCGACGGGTATAGGTATTCATAGAAATACTTCAATTTTCTGAAAAAAATTCAAAAAAAAAATCCGGCACTGTAGAAGTGTGGTATTCTTCATATGAACAGTGCGCGGTGATGTGGCAGCGCGAAGGAAGGCTGAAAGGGGTCAGCTTTGATATATAGTAGTTATAGAGCATTTTGATGTATTTTCCATATTTTTCCGACGGGTATAGGTATTCATAGAAATACTTCAATTTTCTGACAAAAAAATCCAAAAAAAAAAATTCCGGGAAAAAAAATCCGGCACTATAGAAGTGTGTTTCTCTTCATATGAAAAAATCCAAAAAAAAATGTTAGATTCCTAGTGTTTAAGTTTTTTTTTTGTAAAAAGTTTGGAAAAGATCACAAAGTAGTTGGAGTGGTTATTTTTCATTTTTTTTCAAATTTTTAGAAAGTGATTTGAGTTGATTTGGAGATTTGTTTCAAAATTTATTGATTTGGATTTTTCAAAATCTGTTTAAAAAATATATCGTTTTTAGATTTTGTTTTGGAGTGGATATTTTTCATTTTTTTAAAAAAAAATTTAGAAAGTGTTTCGAATTGGTTTGGAGATTTGTTTCAAAATTTATTGATTTGGATTTTTTCAAAATTTGTTTAAAAAATCTATTGTTTTTAAAATGTTGGAATATTTTATAAAAGAATCTAGTGCTTCAACATAAACTTTTGATTTGGAGAAATTTTATTGATTTTGAGATATTTAAAATCTGTTAAAGTTTTGGGAAAAGAAAAAAAAAAGAGGAAAAAAAAAGAAAAAAGGCCGAGCCAGACGCACAGCACGCGGCCCAGCCCAGTAGCCGGCCTAGTCCAGACACGCGGTGACGTCAGCGGTGACGTCATCGGTGGTCGGGCTCCGCCGCGGCGACGTGGGTCCCTGAGATTTTTTGAATTTGCGAATTAGTCCTTTGCGGGGTCTTTTTTGCAAGATGTTGCGCTGCAGTGACGTTTTTGCACGGAACCCCCCGATCTTTTCGCGAATTACAAATCGGTCCTCCCACCGAGCACTGTAGAAGTGCGATTATCTGCGAACGTGGGCCGTTGCCGGCCGATCGGACGGCCGAGAAGAATCGGGGCGACGTGGCCGGTCAGAGGGCGGGCTGAAGCCTTGCGCTTTGATATATAGTAGTTATGAGGAAGCCGGTCAGGCCCATCGCAGAACTATGTGTGATAACCCATGCAAGATAGGTGTATGAGGAAGCCGGCCAGGCCCATTCCAGTACTATGTGCGAAAGCCCATGCGAGATAGAGACCTCCAGTTTGGTTTGTATTTATGGCCGGAAAAGGCGGGACATTCATCCATGGTTAATTGCCTGCTCATGAGTGTATTTTACGTGATTTTTACAAAATGTTATTCATATATAGAGTAGGAATTTTGGCATTTATCGTGTTAGCGCGCACCTATTATGCTGATGCACGCATGAATTTAAAAATAAAGTGATAAATACAAACAAGGCAACATGCCTAAATTTTGGACACAAATATGTCAATTGGGAGCATTAAAAGCCTTCCACAAGAGTTGACATGTTGCTGGAAGACAAGGGGAGAATAAAACTCGCAGAACATAAGTTTCAGTAGACTCCATTGACAGTACGACCCCTTGTTCTGGCTGTGTTGTCAAATATTTTGACCATGTGCCTCCGGATTTCCTAGAATACGGATAGAGGAGCTGACAAAAAACAGTTGTCAAAACTTAGCCTCCAAAAGGGATACATAGAAGAAATCCGTATAAGAGTTTCCATCTCAATGCGGTCAAGAAGGCAACGACATCAATATCCACCATCATCAACTTCATCCTCACCAACAAATCCCCCACCCATCTCGCCAAATTTCGAATTTTAAGTTGTGGATTACGTGTACTCCTTGAATTATTCATCCACTATTCATATTATTATTATGAGGATAAATCGTCCCTTCATGTGTGCATAGTTCCATTAGTTTTGGGGAGATGGAGAAACCATAGTGTATTATTATGAATTGAAATAGAAAATGTGTTGGTTATTATTGTTTAAAGTGTAGTAATGGTCTTCATAATATTGTGCGAACATAAGATGCATAATATTTTGCCTAAGGGACATAAAAGTCATTAGCGTTGGTGCGACACGGGGTGTTTGTGGACATAGCGGTGGCAGAATTTGCCCGTCTCTTTTGTCGACCATCAATGATAGAATAATGGAGATCCAACTTCTTACAACATACCACGGTTAGATTATTAATACTAGTGTACTCCCATGATTTCTTATGGAGACCTAGTAGTGGTTGTGCGGAGTGTGTGACCGAGATTTTAGAGTACATCTTTATATGGAACTCCGCCTGTACACGACATACACATAATACATATGATATACGTACTCAATTCTGTTATATGCTAGTGGTGAAACCAACACCTTCTGAGAATGCATGTATCCCTATTGCAGTTTTCAGTCACTCACCATTACTCTGTGGCCACTTTTAATTGATTTCTCTTAGTAATGTTTTACTCTCAACACAAACACCCACAAACACTTTTAACATGCTCTCGCTTTGTTTGAATTTGTATAACTTGCATGTACATCTCGATAAACAAATAAATATGAAACATAAATCATTTCCTAAGGTCCATGTGGTTCGATACTCTCTTACATCGAAAGCAGCTACAACAACTATGTTCACTTGCAGGTATCAAGCTATTTTCTGACATCCAAACATGTTATCACCAATATCTTGGGATGGGATGTAGGAACATATAACTGAAACTTCATGAAATTATCTGTAAAATTTCAAAACCGTGATTTTTTTTCTTCCATATCACATTGAGTAATTACTTGTTGGAAATTTCGGGGAATTTATTCTGACAAAAATAAAAATAATTACTTGTATTTTACTGTTGCTAGATATCATGTAAATACACCAAAACAGAGAAATCAAGTGCATTGTACTTTAAACAGAGAGTACAAATACACTTAGCAATTTATTATTTCAGAATGCACGCATGACATGCCATGGGAATGGTGAAAATACATGTGATCAGAAACTAAAATAAGACTTAAAATGAGACTTCAGTTGTTTTAATTAGACACATTAGTATAGAAGAAGTGGGAAACAAAAATTTCAAGGCACTGAACCAGTAACGATCAAGCTCAAACTTCAAAGATTACAACGTAAGCATTAAGTTAGTGAGGACTGCATGAACTTAAGCATTAGCTGGATTTTAAATAATTTTTATATTCCTGTGTAGTACTGAAAATGCTGAAATATTTTGACCGAAAGGCAATTATTTCAGTCTATGCTGAAATCACTGAAATTCGGTAAATTTCGTTGAAAACTCACTGAATTTAAAACCATGGATGCTTCTATGAACAGTTTATTTAGACATGTGAAGACACAAAAAATGAACATCAACATTTGAAGGCCTCGCTTGACTATTTGATCTTCTCTTGTGATCTGCTATCGATTCTATATATAAGTACTCCTTGGTAGATCAGGTTTTCCGTTTACGCATAATTACATGATAAAAATCAAGACTGTGCACAAAAGGAGCTACATCTAGCAAGGAATTGGGGGGGGGGGGGGGGGGGGGGGGGGGCAACTGTATCTGATCGATCGAGATCTAATGACATTTGTAACTCAAACTGCATGCAAGTAAATAATTACCATTTCGATCTGATGATGAACATTGCTCATCAAAAAGTAGTGCACAAGTATATATATGTAGCTAATCAATCACTGAATTTATTACTCACAAAATAAACAAGCACCTTCAGATCCAGGGGATGAATTAGCTGTAGCCACCGGTCCCTAGTGCCTGTCGAGCCTGGCCATGCTAACCATGGAGGCCGTCACCGGGGCATAGTAGTAGTAGTGCGTCGACCCCGCCCCCAATGACGACGACGGCGCCGTTGTACGACGGAAGGCCGTGCCGGAGAATCGCACAGCCACGAGCAGCGCCGTGCCGAGCTCCATCGCCATGGCGACGACCTCATGCAGCCGGCAGATGCTCCTCCGCATCACCACACCCAGCACCACGTGGATCGTGCAGTCCATGGACGCCATCGGCCGGCCTGTCAACGGCGATACCTCGCCGGTGCCGGCGACGACCTATGCGCTTACTTTCTTTTCTTTGGGAACCGTAGCTAGTGTTAGTTTGTGTGTTCGATCTAGCTTGATCTTGGCTTGTGTTTTAGACGGCAGGTAGGTTGCTTTTGTCATCTACCTTCCGATATTAATTGGTAGCTAGTGTACTATGTGATGTCGATGGCTATCAGATGGACGGATGAAACATGCTCAGATAAATGGAATATTACCAACTTACTTTTTTGTAAACATCAAATTTGCTTTTAAATTCATTATTTCAAATTAAGTAAAACGTAGGATTTATTTGAAGTGAAGTTAATCACATTCAGCAGGTTAGGATGCATGAATTCATATCCAGTTCTTTCCTCATTTTTCTCACCCTCTCCATAACCAAATTTGCTTTTGTAAACATCTTTGAATATGTGTGGGCCACATTATATTTTTGGAGGGAAGATAGTAGTTTCACGTAAGTAAATGATAAGCCAAAATTTTAATTTTGCTATAGTGGATTTCTTCATTAGTATGCTCAAATTGGTGCTAGCGAATCAAATGTGGACATACCTCCTCGCACAAAACTATTATAAATAAGGATAGTACTAGGAGTATGTTGTACTGACAAAAGAGCTGCAATAATTTATCTATACATGTCGTCATCTCAATTATTCAATGGTCTCATCATATAGGTATGTTTAGGTTATCTCTGTACGCCGAGATGCATCTCTCGCGTACATGTGCATCAATTCAACAAATGGACACAACTCTTGTAATTTGCTTCGGAAAAAATAGGCATATCATGAATCATGGCGGAGTATAATGCCGGTCAAACGTTCCAACTGAATATAATCATACATATTTAACTCAAACAGGATGATTCGTCAAAATTGTCTTCTAGAAGAAAATGGGAGCACTGGAACCATGATAAACTACAAAAAAAACTTAGGTCTCCTTAAGTGGCAAAATTCAAGAAAGGGGAAATACAATATTACTATGTTATGTGCATTCAAATCTAAGAAGAGTACTCGATCACGTCAGATCGTTTGACTACACATAGGATGATATCTGAAGAGATTCCAGCCAATGGAATTTTTCCAGTGAAATGTACTTCAAGTGACCCTATATGAAATGAGCTCTTTTACGGTGGTTGGGACGGTACACGTGGTACCGTACCGTTGGTACCGCCGGTTCATAATTTTTCTTAGCCATTGATTAAGTCCTGATTTTTGTTAGCCGTTGATTAAATATGATGAAGTTCCCTGAAGGAAAAAAAACTGAAGTTCATCCCTGTACGCCCGAATCCATCGTTCAGTTCGGCCTAATCGTGCCCGACCGGTGGCTCGTTTTAAACGCTCTGACAAGGTGGGTCCACTGTCAGAGCTGACGGACGTTAGCTGCGGCCGTTTGGGGCTACCCGAGGAAAAGGCCACTGCAATACGGACCGTGAGGTCAAGCTCCAGCAAAAGAAAGAAAAAAGGACGTGATTCCCTGAGCGATGTACAGAGTAGCAGCAGCGAGCCAGCATGGAAGGTCGCCGTGCTGCGAGAAGACGCACACGAAGAAGGGGGCATGGACGAAGGAGGACCAGCGGCTGATCGGCTACACCAAGATGCACGCCGTCCCGTGCTGGCGGTCGCTGCCCAAGGCCGCGGGGCTCTTCATCGGATGGCCGGCAGCCGATGAGCATGTGCGGCGGAGCAGCACACGCGCGGGCTCCGTAGAGCGTGCATCAAAAGCACAGCCTCTCTCGTCACCCATTGGCGGCGCTGGGGACCATACGGCCTCGTCCATTGCCCTGCGCGCAGAGAACGCAGTCGGCGTCCCAGAGCGCGTCCCCGTCGGCATCGTGCTCCTCCTTGTCGCCGTGGGCCTCTTAGAGCTCCACCTTCTTGTCCGATAGATTATCCTCGTCGTCCTGATAATATCCATTGAAGGAATCGATCCAGTTCTCCTCTAATCACCGGCGAGGGGGCCGTCCTCCCCGAATCGGCTCCGGCCGCCGGCGCGTCGATCTCCTCAACGAAGTCGCCTCGGTCTTCCTCGTATGTTCCTGGACCTCCCCCGTGACTCTAGTAACTGCAGGTGAAGCTCCGAAGGGCCTCGTGTCTTGAAGCCACTCCTCCACGCCGTCGAGCTCCACGTCCTCGGTCACGTCGACCGCCGAGGCCCTCTGTCCTCGGACGCATCCCCGCCGCCCTCGCGCGTATGTGCCACGAGCAAGCTGCCGGGGAGCGGCAGACCGCGTCGCCGTCATCGTCTAGCGCGCCCCGCGTGCTCGCCTTGAGGCAGCCGTCGCGGAGCCGCCGACCGCCGGACCGTCTTCCCACAAAATAAAATTAAAATAAAAAGTGAGGAAACGAGAAAATATCATTTAATAATTAAAATAAAATTGTGGTCCCAAATATATTTGGTACCTGCCCCACAGTTTTGCTACCGGTCCCACAAAATTTTGGTACCGGTCCCAAACAATTTTCGGTACCGCGGAACCATAAGTTACTGTCAGTCTGGTACCGACTATTTTAACACCGTTAGATCACGGTGGATGAACGGTTATTAAAAATGCCAACCACCCTAAAACTTGTAATATGAAATATCCGTATTATATTGGGTGAAACCAGTAAAAAAAACAACCCACGTCCAGAAAAATCTCTAAAAGTATATCAGTCCTTCAAATTTCATATGAAGATCCATAAAGTAACAACTATACCTACAAAAAAAGGTTACATGAATTCAAACAAATCCAGTTTTGCATAGGAATTATAGTCGGTTTCTTGCATGTACGAATTTCCACAAGATTATTGTTTTCTTAACATCTTGTCCTGAAATTAATTAAATAACTTGCATGCACTAATAATCAAAGGAAATATTATAGAGAACATCACCGTTGATCTAATTTCTGAAACGTAGATCGACTAAGGCGCATGTTGGTTGGAAGGGGCTAACGTCTTCCAACCCACACGAGTCCTCACGGTCTCAGTTTTGTGATGTCGCATCGCTCTTCTATGAACAAATGGAATAGGGTTCTTCGTTTGTAAGAATAATTTTTAACTCCCTCCGTTCCGTTTTAAATGTCAGAGGAAAACAACTGCGTACATACAATTCCTTAGTACTACTCACGACATTTATTTGGAATCAGAGGGGGTATTTCTTTTTGCTGAAACCTAAACGAAGGACGAGAAGCCAGCTGCCACTGCCACATGGGGTAGTGACTGTAACACGATGTGCTCATTCCATGTGATTTGCACTTTTTTTGACACTTTGTTGTTGCTCAATCAATCATGGTCAGTCTGCATGCAGAACAAGGGGCTTGCTCTGATTCGAAGAAATACTGTACGACTTTGGGAGTATCTGAATATCGTTCGAGATTTTTCTTGTGTACTTTGTTTGACAGTTGACTCCTAGAAAAATCTATAGTTCAGCTTAGAGAAAAATCCATCCAATCAAACGCTTTTCTACAATTCTTTTGTTCTGTTGTGGTGTGTCAAATACTTATCTTCATACTAATTTGACCGTAAATTCAAAACCCAGTAAAAAAATTTAAGCACATTGTTATCCCCTGTTTTTCCTTATTTATACATTTTCTTAAAGACATAGAGTACATCGTATACGTACACATACAGTGCACACCACCACACAACGCATGTAAAAAAGATGTACAAGGAATGCTTTTGTTTGAATAAAGCTCACAATTCCCACGCAAAAAAGACCAGAATAACATAGTTTCACGATTGATCTGAGCGGACGGCATGCATGGAGCGAGAGATGGTACGTGGGTCCGGATGAGGACGGCACGCCTCCCTAGCCAGGTGATCCTGATGCTGAGTGTCGACATTTTCCTTCGTTTAAATCTGGCGTTTCTTGTTTTATTGCCATTATCATATGCTGATTGCTACACAACGATACGATGAATGATTGCTTGTTTTTTCTGGATTTTTTTTTGTTACAATAGCATTGCAAAATGCGGGTTCTAGTATACCTAGCTGATTGTGCATTGAATGATTTGAAGTGTACCGTGTCAGGGTAGCATTGGAAGTACATTCAAGGGAAAATTTGCTATCCGATAAGTCGATAAAAATTGCTAGAGAGAAAATGTATTTAATGCCCACTTGACAATGTAACTAGGAGCATCTCTAGCAGATTCCATAATATTTACGTTTTCGCTGAAATAATTGATCCAGCCAGGTGATCGCAACACTGGGTGACCGACACTTTCCATAAGCTTGATGGCGTTTGTTGTTTCATCGCCATACCATATGACCATATCCATAATACTGGTGCATGTTGTGTGCATCCTACCAGGCATACGTACGCGGCACTAGTAACATGCACCCTATTCATATGAGTTTGGATTGGGTCGTGAGATTTTGAAAAAGTCATAAGTGAAAATATTCCGTCTTTACAAGACACAAGGTGCCAAATTTGGGGTTTAAACACTATTTGGCTGAGGATATATACAATTATCTTTCTAACTATCCATTCACAGGTTGGTTGAGAAGCATTAGCCTTCTGTTTTTAGAAGTATTAGCCTTCTTTTAAAAAATAACAACTTATTATTTCCCCCAAAACCAAACCTAAACTTTTACTTGGGAACTTGCACAATTCTGAAAGAAACAAGCACACCTTCATCTCGAAAAAAAAATCCCTCCCGCCCAGCCACTTTTATTACTTCCCCAACCCACTAGACTCTAAAACAACATCTACTACCCTTCTCTTCTCTTTGGACCCGTCCAATGTAGCTGACCCCTCGAGAGTCGAGACACACAACAAAATCATCCTCTCATGCGTTGTGACCTCGTTAATATTTTTGAACCCTATGAGCATTTTTTTTCCTGACCATTTGTTTTTACACTGAACAGTAGTATTAAAAAACATCAACATGTTTCTCACAATGGTGAACGTTCAAAAAGAAAAGAAAAGAAAAAGAAAACGTATTAAAAATAAAGAAGTACAAAAAGGAAAAAAAACAGAGAGACAAAGGAATCTCTCGTGGTTTCGTGGAGGAAAATGAACGAAGCAGCTGCCACATGGGTGAAGAAAAAGAAAGCAGGAGAAGAGAAACGGGACTGGCCCAAGGAATGGGAGGAGGAGATTCGCGGAGCTTTGCTTCGTCAATGTTCACGACGCGGACTGTTGGCCATTGGGCCTGGGCTTGTTGCTAGCCGGGCCAGAGTGTCAAATGGCCGGCCGCTTGCTCGTGTGCTCGAAAAGGCGATATCACAACGCCGTTTGTTACGCAAAGATAGTGTGCACAATTCATGCGTACTCCAAACAACAAAAGAGGTACATACTCCACAGCATAGATCTCGCTGGCCTCACTATGGATGTTGCGCAGCCAAATGTGGTTGTTCTATGATGCTCTAACGGTGGTCACGGGATCCCAGTTTGCTTTTTTTGCGAATGGGATCCCAGTTTGCTAGCCTCGTGGAACTTGCGGAGCTGTAGTTGAGCCTGCGAGGACGATGCAGGCGCATGGCATGAATGTTGGAAAATTAGGAAATATCATGATTAAATCTAGATATAAATCATGACATAAGCTAGCATGTAATTCACTAACATACTACATTGACATAAGCTAGCATGTAACCGCAAAACATGACTACACTGGAGATTAGGACGCCACATGTATTGATTGTTTGGAGATGAAGTCGTCGTGTATGCTCTAGAGGTGACCTTCTTTACGACAATATTGACAAAGACTGGGAGAAGAATGATACGGCGGTGCAGAAGGCGATGTGCAGCACTGCCCGAATTGGACGATAGATAATCCATGGCGATGGACACCGACACTCGTACATGTCTCTTCCCAAAACCCTAATTCGTCATGTCCCACGCAGATTACAAGAGCGAGTGGTTCCAGAAATCTGCTCTCCCGTTCGCTGGTGGACGCGGCGCCCGGGATGAAATAGATTATGATAGTAGCGCAAGCAACGAGAGGAGGCGCAAACCCTAACTCGCTTTGTTGTGTCTATAACGGCGGCAATAGGTCATATATATGAAGGAGAACCGAATGGTATCGTCTCAGTCTCTCATGATCACGTTAGGTTTCTGATTTAGGGGAGAGACAAAAATCAAAACGCTAAAAGGAAGATGCGCCAGTGCAATACCACGGACCGGATTTTAGCGTAACATTTGTGCACACTCGCGTCTCTCTCAAGCGCACGGGCGTGTGTGTGTGTCAATATCTTTCTTTCTTGTTCCAGTCACTTTATGAGGTGGTGAGATTTTATTAGAATTTTTTTGAAACAAATGGGCCAAAACGCCGCTGGTGCGCGCTACTAGGCAAAGATTGTGTAGCTGCAGGTGGCGGCGGGGCTGTCCCCTCTCGTTGTGTGTGAGCTCGGCACTTGGCATGACGGCGGTGACCTTTGGTTGGTGGCGACGCAGGCTGCAGGGCTAGTTCGGGGGTCGTCGCGGCATTGGCGAGAAAATTGTCTAGCGAACCACAAGAGCGCCCTTTTTTTCTAAGAAATAGTCTTTTTTTTAACCAAACAAAGGTATCCGCTTGAAAGTCTTATCAAAGAGTTGCTAGGCTCATTATACAATGCTTCCTCAAAATGCATGAAGCAAAGTTACAAGAACATACACACCGGTAGCTTACACACAAAAATACTCAACTTCGTAATAAATTATCAAGAACATAATTCTATGGTCCTAAATGAGCACAATATATAGCATTAACAATACGAGCATAGCGAGGAGGACAACCCTAGATAACAAGTGACACTACAGGTATGTGCCGGAAAATGAGTACAACGAGGACAACCAGGCAACACTCCAACAGCAAGACGTCTCTACATGAGGGTTCTTCCAATATGCGGGGGCAGCTCATACAACCACACGTTAAGTAGACTGTGCCAGTATGGCTCTGCCACTGTCCATCTGTCAACAAAATTACTTTTCTCATGTAAGCTCGTCGTTGAAAATACTAGCATAAAGAAGGAGGTATTGAGGAAGACATATAACATACCGTGCAGGAAGAGGAGGCCTGACACCATGCAGTACGCCCATGGACGACCCTCTGTCGACCAACAACATACTTTTGTCAACGCAAGTTAAGTATATAAGTATATGACTACCCAAATAGCAAAATAATTACCTTTGTTTTCGCCTATTGATCTCTCTTTTCAGAATTTGAACAATCTTGCGCCTATCAAGAAACGAAGCTTCTTTCCCATCATAGTGATTCATGCCAACAAAAGTCCCATCAAAATTAATGAGGGGGCCTCCGATCCCAGCCTAGTACAGAAACAAAATACATGCATGTCCCGGTTAATTGACACTTGAAACATAGAGCAGTTTGCTAGATGTATTGTTAAATCGATTGAAGACATAACTCAAATGTCCTCTCATCAAAACTATCATATATAGCAGCTACTATGTAAACTCCTACTTCGACCAAACACCGACAGAAATAAATGGGACAAAGCTAAACTGAAATTGGCGGAGGATGACATGGACCAATTATATGACCGCTGATGTGTACAGCTTGCATTTTGAGAGAAATACCCTTAGGGGTTGCTCCTATTTAGATAGTATAGATAATGCAAAGAGGACTTTTCTGGTGTACCTTGTTGATTTTACAAGTGGACCGCCCACAATCAGGGAATCTAGACTCGCCACGAATCACTTTCCCCTTTGTGGCCATTAAGAATCCTTCTTTAATTTGACGGGCTATAGCTACTACTGGTTTAGATAAGTCCTCTTTACGGCAAATATCAGCTGGACGAGTGCAACGGAAACCCTTATCAAGACTGACGATAGCAAGATTAACACCTAAATGGTAGAATATTAATGTCCCCTTGGCATGTTGTCCCGGTGGGAGAAACACGTCGATCTGCAATAATAGTAAAGTCACCTTAACAGACCAACGTCTAACTTAAAGGAAGAAGGAAAGGGTTAGCAGAATCAAACCGTTAAGTTTTTATCAATATCGTTGTCATTATCGCGGCTTCTAACCAAACTGGCCGAAGTGAGAATGACAGGGTGCATGCCTTCAGTTCCAGGCCACTTTATAAGCAAGCCTGTGCACGCAAAAGACCTCACGCTTCCTATACATGATGATTTTAATCATTAGTTAGTGGAGATCAAATACTATCATGGGAAACTAAAGAGCATACAACTAGAAAAATCACCATTGAATGAAGCAAGTCTGACAACACTTCGGGATATGTTTGTAACAACGTCTCTTGGAAGTAGCGGCCAAACAGACTCATAAGAATCAGGGTTTGTAACCTTGCAGGGATACTCTTTCCATGCACGTAATTCACCAAACTCATCCTCAAATGTATTGAGCAATTCTCCATTGACTGGTTAAACAAATAAGTACAGAAATTAACTACAAAAAAAAGTGCACAAGGGAGAGGTCAGCAACATGCATGGATGACTTACATTCAAGCACAAGTGGTGGTGGCATGGGATAGCCCAAGGATTGTAGCGACTTAATTCTTCTCCAGAATCCTGATGCAATAATGTGATCAATATTAGTTCTCCGATGTTAAGTGTGATAGCATCCACAAAATATTCTGGGTACACAGCAGGTAACATTTCAAACCTGAAGGGACTATGCTCGAAACACCTGCAGGCAAGGTATATCCACGGAAGTCGACTGTTTTATGACTGCGATAGAAGACAATATATTTGATGATAAAAATAAACACATATGCACTAACCTAACTTCAAATAGACATACAAACACTTGTACAAAATTGACCAAAAGGGAACAAGGAAGGGTAACCACTTACAAATCAAGATTATAAATACTCAACAGAAGATATATATGGAAAGATTTAGCAGAGGCTGATGCCACAGTATGAGTTACATCGTCCATAAAGTAGAACACTTACTTTAGTAGCTGAAAATGATCCAAGCGTTCACGAAGGACCGTCAGTGGTAGGAATGAGGGACTTTCAGCATTATCAGTATGAAGTATCACACCAAGAAACTTCCCATCATGATCGATGAGTGGCCCTCCAAGGGCGGCCTAGAACGTAAATCAAATGGTAAAAATGGAAAAGGAAAACTGCTCCAATATCATAATGCAACTATTTGTTTCAAGCTAGTCTTCAATCATGCAAGAAAGTAAGAAAACAATCAGCAGTGCACCGTCGTCCCTGGTCAGAAGCCCAGGCGTGACCATCAAACGGCCCGATTTGAAGGCACGAGCAGCTGTTACTATCTTACCATCTGAGGGCAGCGGTGCCTGAAGGTCCAGATCTACAGGACAGACATAATCCTCAGAGTCAAGGGACGTGACAATAGCAATATGTTTATCATATAGTCCCAAGAACCCATCCTTATGTCTATTGTTTGGAAGGTGCACTTCAACCTGCAGTGATAAAAGCAGTACATCAGCACAGAATTAAATGATCACAATTAATTAGCATGAATAAACAAAGCAAAACTGAATTATAATGATTAGCAGCACCAACCCTCAATTTATCATCTACATTTTTGTTTTTATTATATTCATCAACCAAACGTCTTGAAGTCACAAATCTTGTGAGATCCAGTTTACATTCCATTCCTGATGGTATGGCTACGCCTGAACATGCAAATAACATCTTATCTCCTGCATAAGATCACGAGTCAAATCACTGCAATGAGTAAATACAAATGTGGAGAATGCAATATAATAAAGCAATAGAATCATTCACCATCGAACAAAGCAAGGGAGACAACAATGGCAGATAACTGTGGAGTTATTTCCTTGGCAACCCCGAGTACTTGAAGTGCTTCGTCAAGAGAGCCTGGATTGCCGAACTCCTTCTCTTCAAATGGAATGGTTGAAACAACTTGACCAGGATGCTCCAAGCTGAAGAGCTGTGCGTACTCGGCAGCCTTAGCAGCCCTTAACGCAATCAAAGCCCTATGCCCTAATTAAAGAAAGAACATGATACCGTGAGTAGTCTATTTTAGCTATATATATTTGCAAGAAAAGGAAGAACAATAGTAACATGATAAAATCAGTGACCCACGTTTGACACTCTTGTCTATCCAGCCATCGCCCTTTCTTCTTCTTCTTCTTCTGCCATCACTCCCGCTCGAAAGCAACGACTCGTGTCTGTTCCTTCTGGCTGTGGCTCTCTCCTCCCTACTCAAGCCTCTTGTGCAATCAATCGGTGATGTCTTCTTTGCAGGCCTGAAGCAGAAAGTACACGTAAACGAACGCTTAGTAGTGGTATAACTTGGGTGATTGTAATTCCCAGTACATCGTTACTTGCTATTTGCCAACACTGAATCATAATAAGGTATGTCAGTTGATCGAAACCCCCAGGGTTGTATAACTAATGAGGAAGTGAATAAATTTTTGGCAACCGGTTCACAGAGCAAGTTAAGGTTGTGAGAGCGGATCAAGCCCAAACAAAATATTTAACCGGCAGTTTAGAAAATAGAAAAATGTGATCGGAACGAATTCAATGAAGCCCCAGATATATGCCTCGATTACTAGCCTGAAAGGTTGTTCGCATATGGAAATCCGGAATTGGTGAAGCTAATTGATGCAATTAGAGAGGGGGTACACTAAAAAGAAAATTACCCAATTTCTTGGAACCACAGTGCGAACATTAGATCTTGTACAACAGATTCATGGGTCGATCGGAAGCACAATTGTAACAACTCTCAAAAAAAAATGTAACAACTCGGTGAGAAAATACCACTGGAGCAGTAATGAATAGATACTTACATCGCAAGATGATTTCGGGCGCCACCTCCAGGAGTCCAGGGTCAGGGTGAGGAAGGATTGCCGGCGAGATTAATTAGAGCAGGCGAATCCGGGCGATGGAATTGGGGATTTAGGGTTGAGGGTCGGGGTCGGGGTGGATTTTACTCCGTGTTCGTTTCGAAACGGGGTGAGATGGGCCTCCTTCGCTCTGCCGCCCAGCTCCGAACTGCGCCCGTGCTGCTCGACTGGGTTTGCTGCCTGCCGCCAAACGCGACCTTCGACGGCACCGGTAGACCGCACGCGCCGGACAACAGCAAGGCGACAGATGCGGCGGCGATGAGCGGACTACCAGCAGCAGTTTCCGGGATGCGTGGTTCCTTCGTCTCGCCGTCCTGGGGCGTGAACCAGGACGCGCCAGCCATGACCGGGGCACCGCCTTCTCCGGCGCGTCCACGGGCGCACGGCTCCCTCCACGCGCTCTACCGGAGCCTCCTCTTCCCCGTGCGATCATCCCGGAAGAGCCACCGCACCGGCGCCGGCCGCCGGGCGTATAAAACAGAGCAAAGCAGTAAGCCCGGGATGTTCAGATCGATACATTTGCGTGGAGTCTGAAGCTCCAAATCTGAACCAGCTAACTGCACAACACAAAAGGCGTCTCCGGTGCAAGAGCATAGTAGATTTTCAGCCAGCGAACTTTACATACGAATTAAACTGAGAAGTACATAGAATTGAGGGAAGGTGTCTCGACTGCTCATTAAGCTTACTTAGTCCTTTTTTCAACACTGTTACCACCTCCTGTCTCACAAAGATAAAACAATGAGGTCTCGTTTGGCATCAAAGTATACAAAGAATACTTTGGTTCATGAAAATACAGAAGTATTGAATACTACTTTAAGGAGTTGGGATCCAATAAAAAATGTGGTTTTAAAACTGAATATTGTCTAAGACTCTAGTTTTTATTTAGTATTGGAGAAAGAGGTCTGACCCTCTTTTTTCAAAACTGAGAAAGGAGAGGAAACTGAAGTATTGCTTTGCCAGGTGTTAGAATACTTTGATTTTGAAATACTTCAGTTTAGAAAATATTGTGCTATCAAACTAAGCCTGAGGCTAGTTTGGAAGCTCAGTGCTAAAACCACAGTAATCCGATGATGATGAAGTATTGGATTGGCTGGGCAACGAATACTTCAGTTTTTTTTACAATACTTCAGTTTATAAAAAAAGTGGTTAGGACTGAAGTTTCTAATATGGCAAAATAAACTGTGGTTTTGTACAATACTTCAGTTTATAAATCACAGTATTCATCTATATCTATACTACTATTAAAAGAGCAAACATGTTGGGATACTTTAAATCTGAAGCGTCCAATTGTCAATCAACGATCCAGATTGTTTCCATGTCGAGCACCAAACACTTTAAATCTGAAGCGTCCAATTGTCAATCAACGATCCAGATTGTTTCCATGTCGAGCACCAAACACTTTAAATCTGAAGCGTCCAATTGTCAATCAACGATCCAGATTGTTTCCATGTCGAGCACCAAACAACATTGACCGTGTTTTTTGTCGTCCGTGGTTTCGTTTCGTCCCTTTTCATCCGTAGAATCCTGATGGCTACGTGTTGGTGAACCCCAAGAGGAAGGTTATGATGTAGACAACAGAAGTTTTCCCTTGAATAATCTACCCAAGGTTAAATCGGACCAGTAGGACTTGACGATCAATCGGAAGGTTGTTGATGTTGACTCCCCCTGGCGTTAGGGAGCTTGCACCAACGTGGAATCTGCACAGACACAAACCAGAACTTTGCCCAACACGAAACAGAGAGGTTGTCAATCTCTCCGGTCTTGCAGAAACAAAGAGTTAAACGTATGGTGTGGAAAACAGCAGGAAACACAGCAAGTAACAGGAAACAGATGATTGCAGCAGGTTGTGTAAACAGTATGAGGAAATTGGACCAGGATCCACAGTTCACTAGTGGTGTCTCTCTCGGAACAGATAACTAGCATGTTGGGTAAACAAATTACAGCTGGGCAATTGACAAATAGAGAGGGCATAACAATGCAATACATGCCAAGATGTCTACTATGAAATCTAGTTGGGCATTACAACAAAGTACATAGACCATTATTCCAACCGCATCTATGCCTAAATAATCCACCTTCAAGGCAGCATCCGCATCCTGTTCAGTATTAAGTTGCTAACAACAGATTATTGCATGAAGTAAAGTGTGTAATGTAATCAATACAAGTGCCCTTGGACACTGCACCAATGTTTTATCCCTAGTAGCAACAGCACATCTACCATTGATACGTCTCAAACGTATCTATAATTTTTGATGTTCCATGTTTGTTTTATACCAATTGCTACATGTTTTGCATCTACTTTATATCACTTTTATACATTTTCTGGGACTAACCTATTAACAAGATGCCGAAGTGCCAGTTCCTGTTTTCTGCTGTTTTTGTATTCCAGAAAAGCTAGTCTGGAAATATTCTCGGAATTGGACGAAACTACACGGGAGTCCCTATTTTATCAGAACTCATCTGACGGACCAAAGAGGCGACGGAGAGGAGCCACGTGGGCCCCACACGTGGCCAGGGCACGGGCCCCCCTCTGCCGCGCGCTGGGGTGGTGTGGGCCCCACGGGCCTCTCCAGCCGCCGCCCTTTCGCCTACTTATTCCCCCGACGCGAAAACCCTAAGTACCTGAGCAAATATCCACGAAAAGTTCCAGAGACGCCGCCGTCATCAACCCTAGCTCGGGAGGGTTCAGAACCTCTTCCCGGCACCCTGCCGGAGAGGGGAATCGTCACCGGAGGCTTCTACATCGCCATGCCTGCCTCCGGAGTGATGCGTGAGTAGTTCATCCTTGGACTACGGGTCCATAGCAGTAGCTAGATGGTTGTCTCTCCACTTTGTGCCATCATGTTTAGATCTTGTGAGCTGCCCTACATGATCAAGATCATATTATTGTAATGCTACATGTTGTGTTTGCTGGGATCCGATGAATATTGAATATTATGTCAAGTTGATTATCAATCTATCTTATATGTTATTTAAGATCTTGCATGCTTTCCGTTACTCGAAGATGCTTTGGCCAAGTAGATGCTTGTAACTCCAAGAGAGAGTATTTATGCTAGATAGTGGGTTCATGTCTCCGTTTAACCTGGGACAGTGACAGAAAGTTCTAAGGTTGTGGATGTGCTGTTGCCACTAGGGATAACCTAACGATGCTATGTCCACGGACATATGTGTTTGTTTACATTACGCACTTTACTTAATGCAATTATCCGTTGCTTGCAACTTAATACCAATGGGGAACACAGATGACAACCCGGCGGTGGATTATTAGTCATAGATGCTGTTGGATAACGATCTATGTATTATGTCGTAATGCCCAATTAAATATCATAGTAGTCAACATGTCATGTATATGCATTGTCATGCGCTCACTATTCGTCAATTGCCCAGCTGTAATTTGTTCACCCAACATGTTAGTTATCTTTTATGGAGAGACACCACTAGTGAACTGTGGACCCCGGTCCATTCTTTTACACTGATTAAACAACCACAAACTGCAAACTGTTCCTTTTTCATTCTCTGCAATTTAATACTCATTTTCCACACCATACGTTTAATCCTTTGTTTTCAGCAAGCCAGTGAGATTGACAACCTCACTGTTTCGTTGGGGCAAAGTAGTTTGATTGTGTTGTGTGCAGATTCCACGTCAACAGTCCAGACTCCCATCAACAACACTATTTTTCTGGCGCCGTTGACAACCTTCTGAAGAGTTGCTGCTCCTACTGGTTCGATAACCTTGGTTTCTTTCTGAGGGAAAACTTGCTGCTGACTACATCATACCTTCCTCTTGGGTCTCCCAACGAACGTGTGTTTCACGTCATCAACCATCTTAGACCTTTCTGTCACTGATCCAGATATCTAGAGACTGAACCCACTATTTAGCATAAATACCCTCTCTTGGAGTCACAAGCATCTACTTGGCCAAAGCATCTACTAGCAACGGAGAGCATGCAAGATCAAGAGCACATAGATAAACAACTTGAATAAACATGGTATCAATATTCATCGGATCCCAGCAAACACAACATCTAGCATTACAATAAGATGATCTTGATCATGTTAGGCAGCTCACAAGATCTAAACATGGAGCCACAAGGTAGAGAGACAACCATCTAGCTACTGCTATGGACCCGTAGTCCAGGGGTGGACTACTCACGCATCACTCCGGAGGCAGGCATGGTGATGTAGAGCCCTCCGGTGATGATCTCCCCTCCGGCAGGGTGCCGGGAAGAGCTTCAGAACTCCTCCGATCTGAGATTGACGATGACGGCCGCGACGGAACTTTTCGTGGAATATGATCGACCGTAATAGGGTTTTCGCGGCGCGGAGAATATATAGGCGAAGAGGCGGCGTCGGTTGCCGAGGGGGGCCACCACGCCATAGGGGGGCGCGGGCCCACCTTGGGCCGCGCCCTAGTGTGGCGTGGCCCCCTGGTGGGTCTGCTCCGACTCCCCTTTGGACTCCGTGATCTCCTCGTGATATTATTGACGATGTCTTTTGTTTCGTCCAATTCCGAGAATATTTTCTTAATAGATTTTCTGAAACCAAAAACAGCAGAAAACAGAGAACTGGCACTGTGGCATCTTGTTAATAGGTTAGTCCCAGAAAATGCATAAAAATGATATAAAGTGTAGCCAAAACATGTAGCAATTGATATAATATCAGCATGGAACATCAAAAATTATAGATACGTTTGAGACGTATCAAATCCTACCGTATTACGTGAGCGCAAAGTTTATAGTATCAGGTCCGGTCTCCATGTAGACCTGCATGTACGGTTGCTCTCGCTCATATATACACCGCGCGAACTCGACTATCACAATCTTTGCAGACGGAAAAGCAGCAGCACGCCGAGGTGTCGCAGAGGTGGTTTAGCAGAACGGCGGTGTGGAGGCCGGGATGGCGGCGCTGAGAGGACGCCAGTACCCCAAACTTGTGACTTAATCTTCATCTCAAGCTTTCCGGGCAGCACGCGACGTCTTCGGGGATGCAAGGATAGGTCCCCTATGTCAAGCCGGAGCTGAGGTCCCGATCCGAGTGGAGGTGGTCCTTCGAGCCTGTGAGGTCAAAGGTTCTTCAGGTGCCTCCCCTCTCGCACGGACTGCCCGTTCCTAAACTGTGGCCGGTGCTAGCTATGCGAAGGCTAAAGGCGGCCGGTCGGCCTCCCGCTCGGCCGTGCTGTCAAGCGCGCTCTGTGTGGGTTCTCCAACTCGCGCTTCCCGCCGTCAGCCTCGTGGCGGATGAGGGGATGGATTCCTTGTCGTACCTGGCGACCGAGCGGAGACGGACTTGAGGAGGCGAACAGTGCGGCTGGTGTCGACGCCAACGCTCAGGCACAACTTCCGTGGATCCAAGCGCTGCTGGCGGATCGACTTCGTGACCCTCCTGCTCATCTTGCGGATGCAACATGCAAGTTCTCCGCTGGAGTAGGAGTCAAGCCATGTCGTCGCTGGCGGCGGCTGCGGGAGCCCCTCGCGGAGCGTCGCCTTGAACTTGCCCAAGGCCAGCTGTGAGTCCCATATCTACGACGCGTAGGGGTCGGAGAGCTCATGCTGGTGTCGTGCTTGTTCCAGGTGGTGCCATCTAGGGTGCTCGCGTGGCTCACTTGGAGGACGCTCAAGATCTTGGAGGCGGACCCTGCTGGTCATGGCCATGGACTTCAAAGCTGGAGCAGAGCTCACTGCTGCTGACCTTCTCTATTATGGAGCTAGCCGCCTTGCTGAGATGCAGGCAGATGCGCAGGAGACCGCAACTGCAAAGAAAACAAACCTTGTCTATATGCAGATGTACCATTAAGCTTCCACAGCTGACAGCTTAGCCTAATACCTTCTCCACTTTATTTCATTGGTGTCCATGTGTGTGATAAGCACTAATTAGCATCGAATAGGGGTGATGTCGACAAAAGGCACTTCAGAATCTCATGCACTATTTTCATCATTTATGTACGCTATTTCTAAAGGGAGTTAAGGTAGAGAAGCACATGATTTTTTTTTGAGTGAATACATACATATGTTAGAATTACGGTCAAACATATATTTGTTTTTAAATAACTTAGTGTTAGATTATCTTTGCAACTTTAGTTGATCACCAACCACATACTTCCTCTCATTAATGAATTTTCTGAGCAAATAGTTTTTTTCTGAATGGTTTCTCAAAAAATAGTTATTGTTATTATTTTTACTTTCTCAAGTATTCAAACTTGGCATGATGAACTGCCTTCTCTTCAGGATAAGGTGACGCCTAATAAGGATCAGGAAGGCAACCTTTTGGAGTTAAAGATATGAACAACGCCAGGGCTTGTGATGCTGAAGAGAGCTCCAGTGTCATGTTTTGGTTCTTGAAGCCCTGCACTTTCCTGGTGGAGTAGCAGCCAACAAAATCTAAAGCTTCACATGTAGTTAGAATCAATTCTTTGTTTCAATTTTAAATACTCCCAGTTCCTATTTGAGATTTGTTACGATCTTTTCCATCACCATTAGTTATTTCTTTGTAAATCATTTATATTTTGTAGACGAGAATACATTTTTTGCTGAAGGAATTGAAATTTCAGCTATTTTACCATCACCATTAATTCTTGGGAATTGATATTCTAACCCTTTTACCATTACCATTAGTTACGATTTTTTCCACTTGTAAATTGTCCCTTTAATTATGAAGACGTGCGTTGCACGTACATGCCAACTAGTTGAAGCCAAACGTACTAAAGTGTTTAATCTTTTAATATTTTATAAACAGAAGTACTGTCATAATACCTCAAACAAAACAGCGCTCCCAAACGGGCTGGCAGCCGTGTGAAAACTGAAGTATTACAAAACCACAGGATTAATGCTTGGGCCATGAATACTTCAGTTTCACAAAAAGAGCTCAGGGATTGTTTTTCCAATTGAAAAATGGCATATGATCTTTTTGAGATGCTCATTTTAAACTTTTACTTTCGAATTGTGATGAACATCACCATATCATATCCTCCTCTAATGGGCTATACTGATTGTTCCTTTCGATACATGCCATACACGTAAATCACATAGAAATATCAAACACATAAATCATGGGTTAGTTCACAAAAAATTTATTTATAAATGCTTACCAACTAAAATCTAATCTCTAATTTATGTGCTTCGCCTTGGTCAACCTTTTATTTATTTTTTATACTCTATCTTAATCTTTTTATCTACATAAATAATTCGTCACTTGATTGTATGCTTCGAATCTTGGTCAACCATTACTGAAGAGATGATACCATCATGATCTTAACTTGGAGTCACACTGTAACTGCCTTGCCACCCACCTGGCCGTCGGCTAAGCTATCTAATCTTCCGTGCACATTTTTTTCTCACTCATGTGCACATAGGGAATTTTTTTTGGTCGGTCACGCATCCCAATGTTATTCTCAGCCAAGCACGTCTACCATCAGGGTTATATCGAGATAAGTTTCTGGAAATACGATGCACCTTATTGATATGAGATTTTATCAATTTTATTAAACTCTGACAAGGATGTCCCGCATATCTTGAATTTGTCATGTACTATTCTCAATGTTTTGATACTCCATGGTTTAATCAAGGTAGAGTAAAAAAAACCTTTGAGTTACACAAGAATTTCATCTTCATTGATCTTGATTTCAATACACATATATCTTCATGGCATCCAATCTCTAATTTAACATATTTGTTTTATTTATTGCCTAATATAACACTTCAAATACTCCCTCCGTCGTTTACTAATCTACATTTTGGGTAAGAAATTTGACCCGTTTTAATCTACATCATGGATTATGTACATTAATTGTCTTCTCGGTAATCAACGTCAATACAGAAACCAATAGTCTTGATCTCTATATTAGATGTCATTAACTTCAGTATATCTTTAATTGGATGTTTATATATCTAACTCGTATTGTTCAAAAAATATCTATGACTCGCTAATTTATCTTGTATTTGTATAATGTAAATGAAAATGGGATAGAGAAGGTGTATCTCTATAAAATCATTACCACAGAGGGAGTAAGTGTATTAATTAGACATATCTGGCAGATCTGCATATGAATCAAATACTACTGCAAAAAGAAAGAAAAGTAGCACATAAGTGTTGACCCTACCATGGCTTCGCTGTCATCGGGCATGACGATAAAGACAAAACAGACGAGCGGTCAGCGCAGATGTAGTCGAATGGAGACGAGCAAATCACACCGAGGCACTCGCTTTTTTTTTCTTTTTAACGGAACCTCCTCAGAGGTGAGGAGCTTCCGCATTGCATTGAAAATAAGATACGCTTAATAAGCTAAATCGGATCCAAAAACCAAACAATATGCGGTTAATTAATAAGACCAGTAAAGTGCAGCATCTCAAGCGACGGAGAGGTCTAGCATAGTAAAAAGAACACGTAGTAAAGAGATGGGAAGCTGCCTGGGAACTCTTTCTATGCTCATTCACCTAGTGAGAGAGTAGTAATGTTGGACTAAATTTAGTCTCACTCCAATTATCAACTTGCACCAACTGAATAGGCCTTTAAGATTTTTCAGGCCATAAAAAAATCAGAAATTCACTTTGGCACCCGGGTGCATATGCACCTGGTATTTGAAAAACTGATTTCAAGATGTTGAAAAAAATCTGAAATAAAATATCGCGGATACAACTTCACATTCTATATGTTTAGAAAGTCGTTTCACCGAAAATCGATACTTTCTGTGCTCTGTGTAAAAAAGACAAAAAAAATGTCATGTGAAAAGGCTTATTTTAGCACCAAATTTTGTCTTTTTATACAAGCCACAAAAAATATCGGTTTTTCATGAAACGACTTTGTGAGCACATAGCATGTCAAGATCTACACACGAACATTTTTCCAATTTTTTGACCTTTGAAAATATGTCAAAATAAATTTTAAATAAAGGGTGTATATGCACTCGGAGTTAAAACACCACTCCCATAAAAAAATTCAATGGTAAATTATTTAAGTAAAATCATCCGATAAAATGATGGTCTCTATAGTTTCCTCCAAAAGATTGCCACTAGGCAGCCCAAAAAATAATGCCTCGGGTATTGAGCGTGATGCTACCCGTCACACAAACGGAACATGCATGTATATAAATCAAAAGATTCTGTACAGAGAGCAGGTGCATGGAAGAGCGCCCCTTTGACCACACTAATCTCCATGTTTATGCACAAACGCACAATTCACATCACAAGTTCTCCGGATAGGCATCACATCTCAAAATTCAATTTTAAAGTTTAAAACAAATCTAAAAATCACTATGGGTGTTCACAAGTTATGTGTTTAGAGTACCTCTAGCAGTTACCGTAAACGTAAAACTTCGGGTGGCTTTACCGGCCCAGGCTGGGTTTTTTTGCAAGAACAGAACCTGTAAAACCGGTTGACCCAAAAAAGTTTCTCGGTGCCCTGAGAATCCCACCATCCAGCCCCAATTTATACGCTCAGGGGTGATTCTCAGTTCATAGACCGAGTTTGACCACCATCGTCGACGAGAAATCCACCGAGACCTCCGTCGCCTCCAACGAGCGATTCACCGGCCGTGACTGCAGATCCGGCACCGCCAAGGTGAAAGAGCATGGTGTCTCCATGTGTGGTTTTGCTAATTAATGACAATCCTTATGAACTAATGGTTGCATTGAGATATACTTGTATATCTTGTCCATAGGAAAAGATTGGATTTCATGTGTTGCTCTAAAAGATTACATGATGATCAATGCTCTATTCAAGGGTTTA
Organism: Poa pratensis; assembly: GCA_947311845.1. Classification (NCBI taxonomy): domain Eukaryota; kingdom Viridiplantae; phylum Streptophyta; class Magnoliopsida; order Poales; family Poaceae; genus Poa; species Poa pratensis. Next base: position 8,877,071 of record CAMZMU010000027.1, read on the forward strand.
TATCAAGAATGGTCATGTGTAGAGTTGAGCATATTGCAAGTATGTCTTGAAGATTCAAGACATCATCTTTGTGAAGAGAGAGAAGATTATGAAGTGCAAGTTCGAAATGATCCATCTCGGAAGATATCATTTGATTGAAGCTTGCAATGGATACATGAAGACGGAGCTTAGCGAGTCTCTCCCATAATGAAGTATGGGGGAGTATTTGGAGAAGTCTTCATTAAGCATGTGCTAGCAAGCTCAATCAAGAAAGGTGTTCAAACTTGAGAGAGTCAAGATCGTCATCATCTAACTCAAGTGCAATGCGCAAGGCAAAGGTATGATCTTGATAGGGTTTCTATTCTACCGGTCTCATGGTGTTAGTGGGATACCGGGTTATAGCATAGACGGCGTACGATCAAGAGGGGCTCTCAAATGAGTAACTTGATCGCATCTTTGTGGAGAGCTCAAACCTTTGCATACTTGGCATATCATCTTTCTTGATTCTTGTTTGGTTCTTCTCCTTGTTGGGTTTTGGTGCTTGTCGTGATCTCCCATAATGGAGTATGGGGGAGTATTTGGAGAAGTCTTCATTAAGCATGTGCTAGCAAGCACAATCAAGAAAGGTGTTCCAACTTGAGAGAGTCAAGATCGTCATCATCTAGCTCAAGTGTAATGCGCAATGCAAAGGTATGATCTTGATAGGGTCTCTATTTTACCGGTCTCATGGTGTTAGTGGGAGACCGGGTTATAGGATAGACGGCGTACTATCAAGAGGGGCTCTCAAGTGAGTAATTTGATCGCATCTTTGTAGAGAGCTCAAACCTTTGCATACTTGGCATATCATCTTTCTTGGTTCTTATTTGGTTCTTCTCCTTGTTGGGTTTTGGTGCTTGTCGTGATCTTCATGACAAACCCAAGTTCTTCGAAAACGGTTTCCGGGTGAAAAACTTGTTGCGTTTTCGTGTTGGAAATATTATCGGTTTATCCTTGAGGAAAGTCCCACACCTTCCCATGTGTGGTGACTTTACTCTATATGGTTCTTAATATTTCCAGCAAAATTTGTTTCATCCCATTTGGATTTTCCTTGCAATTATGCTTGTTCTGCTGTTTCTGTCAGTTTGCAAAACCGGAATATTGGGCCGGACTATTTGAGTAAGGGCCGGATATTCCGGGGCGCTGGTTTTTCTGCTAAGAAACTTGTGTCTGAGCCTCTGGAAAAACCGGAATATTGGGCCGGACCTTTTGGGTCTGGGCCAGATATTCCGGTTCCTTTGATTTTTGGCTAAGGACCAGCTTCCAGCCAGTTTTGCGAGTCTCTGGAAAAACCGGACCTTTGGGCCGGACCTTTTGTTTCTTGGACCGGATATTCCGGGGGGCGGACCTTTGGGCCGGACTATTTGATTTCTGGGCCAGATATTTCGGCCCCAGTTTTCCTGCAACGGCTATTTTTCGTGGGACCTATAAAAGGCCTCCTTCTTCCCCAAAGTCAAGAGAGCTTTCAAGCACGAAATTGCCCCCATTGTTGACCTCTTGAAGCTTTGATTTCTCTCTATTCCTCCATGATTCTTGCCTCAAATTAGAGGGAAAAGAGACAGGAGATCTACATCCACATTTCCACCAATCCATCTCTCCTCTAAGTGAGGGGAACCCTTTGGATCTAGATCTTGGAGTTCCATTTGTTGAGTTCTTCTTTGTTCTTCCTCTCTTCTCCCCCCATAAGCGTTAGTTCTTTTGGTGAGATTTGAGAGTGAAAGATTTGAGCACTTGGGCTATTGCCATTGCCTTGTGCATCGGTTTGTGCTCTCCACGAGGATTCGTGGAAGTTGAAAGTTTGTGAGCTTGTTACTCTTGGGTCATTGGACCCTAGACGCCTTTGTGGTGGTTGAGACTTTTTGTGGCCACTTGTAGCCATCCGGGAACCCCAATCCAGTTGTGGGTTGTGCCCCGGTTTGTTATTGTAAAGGCTCCGGATTCCGCCTCGAAGGATTCCGATAGTGGAAGGTGAACCAAACCTTTTGTGGTGCGGTTCATCGGAGAAGAAGGTGAAGCCTTTGTGGCGTTGAGACCGACCTGTTGTGGTGCTCACACCTCTCCAACGAGACGTACTCACCTAAAAAGGAGGAACTCGGGAATACATCTCGTCTCCGTGTGCCTCGGTTATTTCTATACCCGAGCTTTTACTTATGCACTTTACTTTGTGATAGCCTTCGTGCTTGAAGTATTCTATATTGCTATCACCTTGTTGTTTGTTTGCTTAGCATAAGTTGTTGGTGCACATAGGTGAGCCTAGTATTTAGGTTGTTGGCTTGTTAATTTAAACACCTAGTTTTATTCCGCTTATCAAGCCTAAACCGAAAAGTTTTAATCGCCTATTCACCCCCCCCCCTCTAGGCGACATCCTTGTCCTTTCAATTGGTATCAGAGCCTCGGCTCTCTTTTTGGGCTTTACCGCCTAGAGAGTAAAGATGTCGTTTAGAGAATTAGTGCACGATCCCACTTTATATTCGATGGCACAAATTATGATGTTTGGAAAATTCGCATGCTTAATCTTTTTAGGGCATGGGTCCAAATTATATAAGAGATTGTAGATGTGGGTTTTTCTCCTCCAAAGGATTCCCAAGAATTATCTTTAGAGGATGAGGAAAACTCTCATCTCGATACTCAGTATCTAATGGTCTTATTGTGTTTTGAGCGATGTAGTTCTTGCTTCAATCATGCCTTTTCGGAACGCTCATGAGCTTTGGACCAAGCTTCAAGATAAATATGAAGTGTCCAACATTATTGAGGATGATTGTTCTCCTTCCACCTCCGGCCGTGATGAGTTCACACTTCTTCCACTTCACCAACATGTGATTTGTCACAAGGTAATGATATGGTGAGTGGTGATAGAAATTGCTTTGTTGATGGTGAATATTCTATTGACTATACTTCATCTCTATCTCATTGCAATGTTCTATCTTTGGACTTAAACTCTTCTAGCACTCCAAATGTCTTACATGCTAGTGTGATAGTCCTTGCATATCATGTAATAGTTGCTTAACTAAATCTCATGATGATATGCTCTCTATGTCTTGTTGTCATGAAAATAATGCTTCCATATCCTCTAGTACTTGTATGACTAACAATGTAGAGGAAACCCAACATTTGTTGGAACAAGACATGGACCTCCATGGAGCTTCAAGTATTCCCTCATCGCCACCTTCCGGTTCTCACTTGTGCCTTATGGCTAGGGATTCAAAGGTACACCTTTGGAACCCTCTACATCTTGTGATGATGAGGATAGGATTGTTATGGAGAAGATAATGATGCCGACTCCCTAAAAGAGAAGGGTGAGATGGTATTTGTGCTCTCCCTAAAGGTAGTAAAGCTATCTCCCCTTTATGTGAAATTTTGACTTATGCTATTAAGAGTTGCGAAGTCATTGAAGAAAAGGAAGAATTGAGAGAGAGGATGCTATGAAAAAGCATCCTTAGAGAATGCCCTTGAGGAAGAGCAAGAGCTTCGAGTGTCTCTTGAGGAGAAACTTGAATCTCTTGATGAAACAAATGATCTTATTATTGCTAAAATCATTAAGGAAAGAGATCATGCTATTGCTAAATATAAAGTGCTTAAAAAGGAAAAGTTGAATTTGGTGTTGGCAATGCTAGACTAATTGAGGATATAGAGAGACTTGACAAAGCTCACAAGGCTTTAGAAAGTGAACACTCTCTCCTTATCAAGTCTCATGATCAACTCCAAACTCAACTATCTAAAAATGATGAGCTTGCCAAGTTGTCTTCTTCCATTTCTAATGATAATGATGCTTGTGCTACTAACTCCACTTCTCGTGAAGCATCTATTTTGAAGGAGAATGTTGAGCTAAGGGCTCAACTTGAGTTGCTAACTAGCAAGTATGGGAAATTGGAAGAAAGTCATGAAAAGCTCTCTAGCTCTAATGAGGATCTTCTAGCATCCCATGCAAGGCTAAAGTTAGCTCATGAGGCTATCACTACAAAGGTAACATCTTGTGAGCCTCATGTGGACAAAGGCACAACTCTACTAAAATGCTATATTGCCATGTGCTAGTCCTAGTAATTCTACATCACATATTGCTAAATCTTGTGATGAATTACTTTCTATGCCTTGTTGCTCTAACAATGAAGCTTCTACTTCCTCTAGTGTTTTGTTGATACTAACCATGTAGAGGAATTAAATGAGCTCAAGGCCCAAGTCACTTCTTTGAAGAAAGACTTGGAAAAGCGTCATGTTGGGATTCACACTTGACAATATGTTGAGTGTTCAAAGACGCCCCAATGACAAGAGTGGACTTGGATTCAACTCCAATATCAAGAACAAGTCCAAGTCAACAAGAAGAAAAAGGGCCAAGAACAAGTTAAAGATTCGGCCAAGATTGTTTGCTTCAAGTGCAAAGTTGAAGGGCACCATGTTAGATCTTGCCCTTTGAAGAAGAACTCTTAGTGAGAAGCAACAAGGGAAGAGCCTCAAGTTCAAACTCAAGTTCCTCAAGTTGAAGAACGGCCTTTCCCAAGAAGAATCAAGCTACCCCTCCTCAAGTCGAGATTCCAACTAAGAAGAAGGAGGAAGCAATGTTGCTACATATGCCGTGAGAAGGGCCACTTTGCTTCTTCATGCACTAATGGTACCTTATCCAACCCCATTATAATTGATGATGTTTATTCTCTTCGGAAGGATAAGGTTGGCAATGTGTTTGCCAAATATGTTGGTACTCAAAGTGGTGTCAAGAAAAGAACCATTTGGGTTGCCAAGCCTATTGTGACTAACCTCTTAGGACCCAACTTGGTTGGGGACCAACAAGCTAAAACTTGATCAATAGGTGTTGTTGGAGGGCATTGGAGACTTGGCTACATCATGAAGAATTAAGGGATCTTCATCAATTATATTCTCTCAAGCCAAGTCATTTGGATTATATTGTTCTATCTCATATCCAATGTTCCTCCTTGCGGTAACTTTTTTAAATCATATATACATTGAAAGTTGCTTGCACCCTTGCATGTGTTAGGTTTTGTACCTTGCTAGTGTTTGTATGTGTTGTGCTCTCTACTTACTTATCTTGAGAAATCAAGTATGTGTATGTTGGTTTGCACACCATTTACTTGTTTGAGCCTTATTGCTTTTATTTGATATCTTATCTTGTTGGCTCTCTTTGAGAGATTAATGGACTATCCATTTTGGGAGTGATATGCTTCGTGCACTTCACAATCCTAAAAATGTTTACATGAGGAATACCACTTAGTGTTGATATATTAATATTATCTACTCTCTATGTGGTATGTCATTCTCATGAGAAATTCAAATTCTATAATGTCCATTAATTATCTCTAGTTGGTTTTGTTTGCCTCTTGTTAAGAAATGGATTATCACATTATGGGGGAGTAATAAGCTATGTGCATATTACAAGCCTAGAAAATGTGAACATGTGAGGTATTGCCACCTAGAATTGATATTGTTAATTATCTTATTCCTATGTGGCATGTTCTCAAACAAGTTCCATATTTGCTTAAATGTTTTTGTCTCACTCTTTTGGATCTTGTTTGTGATGGACTTTCTTGGTATGGTTTCCCCAAATATGTTCGCATATATCTTTTTGGGAAACCAATTGCTTCAAGCTACTCTTTGTAGTTGCTTTGCATGATCGCGTGAATAGAAGCTATCAAGAATATCTATCTAAGCATGGCTTTTAATTCCTATCTTTGCCATATGCTTATTTGTTGTGAAGTTGGTCTTGAATATCATTCCTAATACCACCGAGAAATATCTCTATATACTCCTTGTCCATGACAAGTGATACTCATAATTGTGGTGGAATTTGTAGACCATCTTCATTTGGTTCTTGCTTTGAATTGCCTTATTTTATTGCCAAGGATTTGTTTGATCTAACTCTCTTTGTCTTCCTTGTATCTTTTGGATCCTTGTTGCTCTACTCAAAATTTGTTTTGTGCTTCTTGAGTTAGGAAAAGCAATGATCCCATTCTTGTGCATTTACATTCAAAGTCATACTTCTAGATAATGCACTATTCTTGGGAAGCTATCCTACATTGAGTAGAACACATTCTTTAAATTGGTTTTGTATCTTATTGCTTTCCTTGAACATGACTAGTGTTTGAATAATATGTATGGAGAGTGATGATCCATTTGTGTGCATTTTGTATTCAAATGCAAGATCATAAATAATGCACAAATCTTGGGGGAGCAATCCTATATGCTTTTGAACATTAGTTGTCTTCAATTGGTTTTGATCCCGATGACGTGTCTCTTTGGAAGACAAACATTTTTCGTCTTGGTACTTTGTGCCATCATGAAAAGTGTAGAGGGTTTGGTTTATTCCTTGATCTATTTTCTTTTGGTATGTTTTCAAAATGGTATCTTCATCATGTGTTGATTTGGGTCTTTGATATAATTTGGAAATTCTTTCTTGTCACACTTGTGTGTGCTTTCTTGGTTTAATTGGTGTTTTGTCCAAATTGTATCTCGTTTGGTTCTTGAAAGTCTTGTGCATGCATATTTACTATATGTATATCTTATGGCATGCTTACTTTCGTTGATCCAATATATAGGATAAACTCCATCAAATCCTAAATGGCTAAGATGTGCATGAAATTCAATTTCATATCAATATGCACATATTTATGTGGAGTTTGTCCTATGTATTGTAGTTGCTCTAACTACTTTGGACCCAATGAGTTTGGGTACCATGTTGTACTTGAATTTGTTTTAGGTACATTGGAGATGCATTGGAAGCTTGTCTCATCTACAAGGAAGGTGTTCACCATGTGCTTATTGGAGCCAAGCTTGGATGATCATGAACTTTATCTTCTACATCACCAATGCTATCTCGGTAACAAGTATCTACCTCATGCATACTTTTCTAGCTTTCAACCTTGTGTAGGTTGTTTCATGGCATGAATCTCTTTTGTTGCAATTCATTTGGTTCTTGCAAAACAACTTTATTGCAAATGTGGGCAAGCCGGGATGATTACATATCAAGGGGAATATATATAATCATTTTCATGATTCACCAATCCCAAATATGTTAATCTAGCACTTTCTACTCTATGTCTCGCATATGCAATATTGATGTTTTTTAAAATCATTTGCCTTTTGCGATACTTGTTATCTTTCTCGGAGCATCCCATTTATCACCTTATCCCTTGTGGATATTTTTGATGCTATGATGAGTGTGTGGAAGTTCATCTATATCCCTTTAAGATAAAATTGAGCTTTGTGCTATGCTTTTAAGCAAAATCTTATTGGTGTATTTATGACTTCCTCTTGGATATCATGTTCTTAACTTTGTATCTATTTTGTGTGTGCATGTTTCTTTGTGGACTTATATCTTCATGATTTGTCCGCTTAGAAACTTATACACATGAGAATAGTTACATCTTTAATTGGTATTCCAATTCTTTAGTGACCACCTTTTATTACTTTTGATTCTTTGGTGGTTTCTAAAAGACACAAGCTTTGTTTTCTTTTGGTATACTTTTGCGTCTTATAAGCTTGTGGACCTATTGGCTATTCTTTGGATTGTGTGTATGGGAAAGACATGATATGCACTATGTGCCTCATATATTGAAAGACTATGTTGATGCTTACGCTCATCCTTGTATTAGTCTCCTAAAATGTCTTTCTATATCACACCCATCTCTTTTTGGTTGAGCAAGTTCCTCTATTTGTCGCTCCGTGATCTTGTTGCTCAACATTTGTTTGTTGCAAGTTATTTTGAGTCATTTCCTTTTTTTTTTGCTCTCTTGCACTTGTTTGTGTTCAAAATTATCTAGGAGGGAGTGAGGATTCCATGTTGTGCACACTATATGAAATACAAATCCTTAACGTACCTTGGGGAGTTCCCTCTTGATTATTAGAACACTTGGTTGATCTTATCATAATATCTTCTTATGTTCAATTGGTTTTTTCGGATCCTTTGATTGGTTACTTCTTTTGTCGAAGTATCTTTCAATTTGATTTTCTTCTACAATCTTTGGATCCTCAATATAGTTTGATCTCCTTCCCAACTATTCGTCATTGGATATGTGCATTTGATTTCACTCATATTATGAGAAATGCACACGTTATGGGGGAGCTCTTACTATATTGGCCTTCTAAATTTTTCCTCCCATTTCGGCAATCGATGCCAATGGGGGAGAAGTTTAGAGGGTTTAAGGGAATTTGGTTTTATGCTTTAGTTTCGTTCTTAAGCATTTGCCTTTCATGCTCTTGCATCCTTGCTCTTTGTTGTGCATGGTTGCTTAATTCATTATATAAACCCTCTAAAAGGGATTGTCATCAATTACCAAACTGGGGGAGATTGAAAGTGCATGGTGCCTCCATGTGTGGTTTTGGTAATTAATGACAATCCTTATGACTAATGTTTGCATTGAGGTATACTTGTAAATCTTGTCGGTAGGAAAAGATTGGAGTTCATGTGTTGGACTCTAGAAGATTACATGATGATCAATGCTCTATTCAAGGGTTTATATCAAGAATGGTCATGTGTAGAGTTGAGCATATTGCAAGTATGTCTTGAAGATTCAAGACATCATCTTTGTGAAGAGAGAGAAGATTATGAAGTGCAAGTTCAATATGATCCATCTCGGAAGATAGCATTTGATTGAAGCTTGCAATGGTACATGAAGATGGAGCTTAGCGAGGCTCTCCCATAATGGAGTATGGGGGAGTATTTGGAGAAGTCTTCATTAAGCATGTGCTAGCAAGCACAATCAAGAAAGGTGTTCCAACTTCAGAGAGTCAAGATCGTCATCATCTAGCTCAAGTGCAATGCGCAAGGCAAAGGTATGATCTTGATAGGGTTTCTATTTTACCGGTCTGATGGTGTTAATGGGAGACCGGGCTATAGTATAGACGGCGTACTATCAAGAGGGGCTCTCAAGTGAGTAACTTGATCACATCTTTGTGAAGAGCTCAAACCTTTGTATACTTGGCATATCATCTTTCTTGGTTCTTATTTAGTTCTTCTCCTTGTTGGGTTTTGGTGCTTGTCGTAATCTTCATGACAAGCCCAAGTTCTTCGAAAACGGTTTCCGGGTGAAAAACTTGTTGCGTTTTCGTGTTGGAAATATTATCGGTTTCTCCTTGAGGAAAGTCCCACACCTTCCCATGTGTGCTGACTTTACTCTATTTATGGTTCTTAATATTTCCAACAAAATTAGTTTCATCCCATTTGGATTTTCCTTGCAATAGTTATGCTTGTTCTGCTGTTTCTGTCAGTTTGCAAAACCGGAATATTGGGCCGGACTATTTGAGTAAGGGCCGGATATTCCGGGGCGCTGGATTTTCTGCTAAGGAACTTTTGTGCGAGCCTCTAGAAAAACCAGAATATTGGGTCGGACCTTTTGGTCTGGGCCGGATATTCCGGTCCCTTGGATTTTTGGCAAAGGACCAGCTTCCAGCAAGTTTTGCGAGTCTCTGAAAAAACCGGACCTTTGGGCCGGACCTTTTGTTTCTTGGACCGGATATTCCGAGGGCGGACCTTTGGGCCGGACTATTTGATTTCTGGGCTAGATATTCCGGCCCCAGTTTTCCTGCAACGGCTATTTTTCGTGGGACCTATAAAAGGCCCCCCTTCTTCCCCAAAGTCAAGAGAGCTTTCAAGCACGAAATTGCCCCCCATTGTTGACCTCTTGAAGCTTTGATTTCTCTATATTCCTCCATGAGTCTTGCCTCAAATTAGAGGGAAAAGAGAGAGGAGATCTAGATCCACATTTCCACCAATCCATCTCTCCTCTAAGTGAGGGGAACCCTTTGGATCTAGATCTTGAAGTTCCATTTGTTGAGTTCTTCTTTGTTCTTCCTCTCTTCTCCGCCCATAAGCATTAGTTACTTTTGGTGGGATTTGAGAGTGAAGGATTTGAGCACTTGTGGTCTTGCCATTGCCTTGTGCATCGGTTTGTGCTCTCCACGAGGATTCGTGGAAGTTGAAAGTTTGTGAGCTTGTTACTCTTGGGTCATTGGACCCTAGACACCTTTGTGGTGGTTGAAACCTTTTGTGGTCACTTGTTGCCATCCGGGAGCTCCCAATCCAGTTGTGGGTTGTGCCCCGGTTGTTGTTGTAAAGGCTCCGGATTCCGCCTCGAAGGATTTCGATAGTGGAAGGTGAACCAAACCTTTTGTGGTGCGGTTCATCGGAGAAGAAGGTGAAGCCTTTGTGGCATTGAGACCGACATGTTGTGGTGGCTCACACCTCTCCAATGAGACGTATTCCCCTAAAAAGGAGGAACTCGGGAATACATCCTTGTTCCGCGTGCCTCGGTTACTTCTATACCCGAGCTATTTACTTATGCACTTTACTTTGTGATAGCCTTCGTGCTTGAAGTATTCTATATTGCTATCACCTTGTTGCTTGTCTTGCTTAGCATAAGTTGTTGGTGCACATAGGTGAGCCTAGTATATTTAGCTTGTTGGCTTGTTAACTTAAACACCTAAGTTTTATTCCGCTTTTATCAAGCCTAAACCGGAAAAGTTTGATGGCGCCAAAGAAGGAGCCCAGCGAGAGCGGGAGCGATTCCAGCTTCGGAGGCGACTTCTCCGACGTCGTGCGTAAGAAGCTCATCGCCCCCGACGCGGTGAGGAAGCGGGCGTCGCGCCATTGGACCAACATCGGCCTCGTGCCGCTGGCGAAGCTCCTCTACCGCGTGGTGTCGGAGTTTGACCGGCAGAAGAGGCAGGCGCTCCGTAGCGGTGAGGGAACCTCGTACGGCGTGAGCAACTCCTCGTTGACGCTGGTGCGCGCGTGGAGGGAGTCGCCGGTGGACGCGTCGAAGGAGGAGCCGGAGGGCTACGTACACCGCCGCCGCCTTTGGCACCTCCCTCGCGCGGGAGGACTTTGTCCCTGAGTCCGCCCTCAAGGACGTTGTGGCGGTGATGATGATGCACTCTAAGCGGGAGGCAGTGGAGCACGCCGCGCAGCTCGAGCACGACGAGGAGATCAACTGCATCTTCTACGAGCAGAGGCTCGCGCAGGCTCACGCCACCGTAGAGAAGAAGGCGGAGTGGCAGAGGGAGGCGGAGCTTCACAACACCTCCTTCATCGACCTCGCCGCTGACGAGGGGTGAAGCTCCTCCGTCGCCGCGCCCGTGGCTCTGGTGAGACTTATTTTGCATTTCAAGGTTAGGACAGCGACGATCTTCAGTTTAGATTAGTATTAGTGTAAAATGCCGAGGAGCATTGGTCTGTAATACGAACAATATGAAAAACAAGATCATGTGCTCGTCGTTTGTTTCCCGTGAAATCAAAAATTGTGTAAATTTCAAGTTCGCTATTCGGTTCCGCGATGTCTTTTTTTAGCCTGAAAAACACCTAAAACGCGAACTGAAAATTGTTTCAAGTTCCTCCGTTTACGGTCATGCTCTTATAATTCCTACAATTTGCAGAACCAGGTTCAAAATATACGCATGGGAACAAAAAAGATAAGACCAACATGATAGTGTCACAAAAGATAAATCACAAAATGACACCATTCACATGGCAATTTGTATTTTTAGTTTCTATATGTGTATTTCGAATTGGATTCGGATAATTTGTAAAGACGTATCTTGTGATTACTCGCCATTTTCTTCGTAATTTTGTACACTTATAAAGTTATAAACTTGAATCTTAAATAGGGATAATTCCCAGTTCTTCGGTTGGTTCCCATTAATTATTCACACATTGGCCTCGGTAGCACAAGCTAACCTGGAGGGGGAGTGGCACATTCCTCTATGTCGGACTCTTGGCCCGGCTGAGACCACGGAATGGATCAGACTCCGGCGAGAACTCCCGGAGATCTTTCCCTCCACTGACCAAGATGCTCTCACTTGGGCCCTTGAGCCATCTGGGAAATTCTCCGTCAGGTCTCTATATAATAAACTTTGCGAAGGCACCGCTAGGAAACACTATAGCGAGATCTGGGGAATTGCTATTCCCCTGAAGATCCGTCTTTTCCTCTGGCAATTGGCTAGGAAACGCTTGCCCTCGAATGATAATATTCCGAGGAGAAGGGGCCCCTCGACGGGTCGTTGTGCCCTATGTGAGGAGGTGGAGGACACGAACCACATCTTTTTCGTGTGTCCACTTGCGAAGTTTATGTGGAGTGCGGCTAGGGAGCTGTTGCACTGCACGTGGAATCCTTCTTGTTTCACAGACGTGTTTAGACTTATTTCCTTAGAGTCGGGTCAACATAAACGAGTTCTTTGGATTTGTTGTGCGGCTCTCCTTTGGTCTCTGTGTAACATTAGGAATAAATTCTCGATTGGGGGGGTGTTTCCTTCTCAACCGGCTGACGGGATATATAAAATGGCGATGTATTTGCAGGTGTGAAAGCCAGTGGCTAGGAGGCAGGATCGGGAAGCGCTGGGCAAGCGATTGGCAGGATTCACTCGCTTCACGACTCCATCCGTGATAGACCGGACGCGCCGCCAGTATCTTAGGCTATCTCTTTTACATCGCTTTAGCTCGTTGTTTCAGGGTGCTGTGTACCCTTGTACTGTAGCCTGCGTGCTACCGTGAACTTATTTGTTGTACCGTCTTGGGTGGGGGATCAGTGTTAGAGCATCTCCAACAGCAGCGCTAAAAACAGCGCGCGCCCAAGAAACCGCCGATATCGCGCGCGCGCACCCGTTTCGGCGTCTCCAGCAGCCGCGCTAAAACTCCGCGCGCGGTAAAAAGGGGCCAGCGCGCTGGCCCGAGCGGTACTCCTTGCGCTGAATTTGGGGCGGCCGCTCCAGCGCGCACGGTCGAAAGAAAATTGCGCGCGAGAGAGCAACCACCACCCGGAAAATTCCCCACTTCTCCCGCCGTCGCCCTCGCTTCGCGTAGCGCGCGGTGCCGCCGGCGAAATTCCGGCGATGGAAGGCGACTCGAGCGTCCCTCCGACCCCGCCCTACGTGCGCGACCCCTCTCCCGTCGGCGCCGCCGCAAACCCTAGCGCGAGCGTGACCAACCCTGCCGCCGGCGCCGCACCAAATCCCGGCGTGGGGCTCGCGCGCGGCCTTTTCACGGCGCCACGGCCGAACTCCGTCGGAGCCGTCGCGCAGGCGCCCGGAGCGCAGCGGCGGAACGTCCTCCCCAAGCGCTCGATTGCGGCGCCGACGACGGTGGCGGCAGCCAAGAAGATGAAGGTGGGCGGCGCCGCTGCGGCGCCAGCGAGCAAGAGGAAGGCGACGCCTGCGCCATTGGCCCCGCCTCCGCCACCGCCACCCGTAGCGCCGGCACCCGCGCCGGAGCCGTCGCTTTTTTGCGCCGGAGGATGCACATAGGGTGCTTGACGAAATTCCTAGGAGGTACTTTTGTCCATCTTGCTTGACAATTCGCTTTGATTCGTCCCCTTACTTGACTATCTTCAACTTATTTGTAGTTTGAGTGATGACGCATATTTCTCAACAATGGGAGTTGGCTCCAACACTTCACATTGTCCCAAACCAATGAACTACATGACGATGATCATGAATTTGAAGAAGAAGTGGATGAGGATGGAGAGGGTTTGGTTGGTCCTCCGAAAGGAAGGTCGGTCAACTACACCGTGCAAGATGACCTTTTGCTATGCGAGACATACCTAAATGTGTCTTTGGATGCCTCCGTCGCAACGGCCCAAACATTCAACGCATATTGGGATAGGATGAAGGAGTACTATGACACACACAATAAGAGTGGAATTGAGCGAAGCAATAGATCACTTCGCTCTCGGTGGTCATTGATAAACACCGATTGTCAAAAGTGGGCGGGGGCAATGGCGGCGGTTGATGCCCTTAACCCAAGTGGCACAAATGACGTAGATAGGGTAAGTGTCTCATTTGTGTACCCACACCAGTGCACAATACTTGTTCTTTTCAATTATTATGTGCTCAATACTTGTTCTTTTCAATGTGTAGCTTAATATTGCACAAAACTTGTTCCGTGGAGAAGATAAGAAGAACAAGAAAGGCAAGGTGAAGAAAGGGAAAGCATTTGTGTTGTCCCATTGCTATGAGATCTTGAAGGATGAAGAAAAATGGAAGAAGCGTGATGTTCTAGAGGTGCCAAGTATTAAAGAATTGTTGAACTTGGACGAAGATGAAGCATCAAGCGACGGCGGCAAGAGGAGGAGCCCGACCCCTACCTCGGTGAACTATGCAAATCCAAAGAGACCAACGGGTGCAAAAATAGCAAAAGAGAGAAAGAAAGGAGGAGGAGGAGATGATGATCTCAAGAAGGCCATGGAGGAAATGGTGAAAACACGAAGGTTGGCAATGGAGGAGAGGAAATTGGCGCAAGAGGCGAAGCAAAAGAAGAATAGCCTACACGCCGAGACCGAAGCAAGAAAGTTGGCGGCGGAGGAGAGGAGGTTGGCAATTGAGGAGAAGAAATTGGAAATGGCGGAGCAAGCTAGGATGATGGAGTGGGAGAAATACCTCTTCTTCGTGGACACATCACACTTTGATGACAAGCAAAAGGAGTACCTCAACATACGCCGTGATGAACTATTGATGAAGAAAAGAATGATGGGCATGGGAGGCGTTGGTGCTACCATGGAGGCTTTGGAGGGATAGGAACAAGCATGGAGGGCATGGGAGGAAATGGAGTGATGAATGCACCTCCGATGGGCATGGGAGGCATGAGTTTTGGCTCTCTTTTGGGAGGCATGGGACCGTATGGAGGGATGGGCGGCATGGGAGGCGTTGGTGTTACCATGGGAGTACCTCCGATGGGCATGGGAGTACCTCCAATGGGCATGGGCGGCATGGGTGCATCTCCAAACATATTTGGAGCATATGGTGGGATGGGCACCATGGGAGGAATGGGTACACCGCCGGTTAACTTGGGTGCAACCATGGGTAGAGGCAATACTACCATGGTGTCTCCTATGCCTTCGGATGGTGCATGTGGAAATAGTGCAAGCACCGTCCCCGTCAATGATGAAGATGGTTGTGGACAAGGTGAAGAGAAGGAGGAGGAAGAAGAGGAGGTGGAGAAAGAAATTGGAGAGAAATAAACTTGTTGTATGCACTTTGGTGAATTTGTGCTATGAATTTGCTATGTTGCTATTGTGCTATGTTGCTATGGAATTTGCTATGTTGCTATTTAAATGTGCTATGTTGCTATTTGCTATGGAATTTGCTATGGCGCTGCTCGCGCGCGCTGCATTTTAGCGCGACTGCTGAACCGCGACAGCGCCGCGCTACATTTATAGCGCGTCTGCTAAAGCAAAACTGGCGACGCGCGCGAGAAATCGCAATTCTGGCGCCGCAAAAAAAATTTAGCGCGCCGACGCCTAGCGCTGCTGCTGGAGATGCTCTTATGTGTGGAAACTTTGCCGGATGGCTTTATTAATTTAAAGCCGAGCTCTGCGTCGAGCCTTCCGTATAAAATTATTCACACAGTTGTACTACAGTAAACAGATTTATGGAGAAGGCCCTTCGAGATTGGACCAGTGAGTTGAATCTTCTTGGTCATGGTGGTCAATTCGAGATAAACTAATGTTCAGCCAGAAGACATTAATTACACGACGACATGAAATGTCATCGGCATTAGTGCTGCCTTGTCCCAGTGTGCGTCCACCTCTGTGCTGGACACCGGAGTGAAACTGGATCTTGGACCTTACCGGCAGGAAGCAAGAGGAAACAGAAGAGAAATGGGCAATATCGGCCGAGAGGGAGCTCTCACGGTGGTGCCGGCGGTAGCCGCCGCCATGCCGACGGAGCCGCAGCACGCCGTGGCCGCTAGGATGCTCTACTTCCCGGCGGAGCTGCTGGACTGCCATGCCTGCCGCCTTCCCCTCAAGCCGCCCATCTACAAGGTGAGGACATGAATGAATCCGCCCATCTCCAAGTTTTGATCTTGCTTTGCTTCTCAAATCTTAATGATTCGCAGTGCGACGCCGAGCACCGGGTGTGCTCGGCCTGCCGGGGCCTCCACGACGAGGCCTGCACCAGCGGCCTCGTCCACTCCAAGATGGCCGACGAGTTCGCCGCCGCCGCCGTGGAGCCGTGCGAGTACGAGAGGTACGGGTGCGAGGCCGGCGCCCTCGCGTACCACCTGGCCGCGGAGCACCGCCGCGCGTGCCCGCACGCGCCCTGCGGCTGCCCCGAGCGCTTCCCCGGCGGCATCGGCGGATGCGACTTTTTCGGCTCCCGGCAGAAGCTCCTCGACCACGTCTCCGGCCCCGACCACTCGCGCCCCATCATCGACATCCGCTACGGCCACGAGTGGAAGCTCAGCCTTCCCCTCTCCCGCCGCTGGTACCTCCTCCTCGGGGAAGAAAGCCAGCCCGCTGCCGGCGCGGACCGGTACCGGAACGTGTTCCTCGTGGCCCTCGGCGACCGCGGCGACACCACGGCAGTGTCGGTGTTGTGCGTCAGGCCGGACGGCGGCGCGCAGGGGCGGCGCAGTTCTCGTGCAGGCTAGCCGTGGAGCACCCGGCGGACGGCACGAGGGTCATCATGGAGTCGCCCCTGATGAGCAGCAGCTCACTGTCCGGCGGCATGCCGGCGCCGGGCGAGGTCAGGTCCTTGCCGGTGCCGAACGAGTATCTGTCCGGCGACAGTATACCCCTCAGCATCCACATCCTCAGGCTCGAGCCTCCTGCTCCACCTCTTTCTCCTCCTACCCCGGCCGCCGCCACTCCCACTTGTCCGGCGGCCGCCACTGTCACCGTTGCCTTCCAGTCGACAGCAACAGATCAGAGCAACAAGAAACGGAAAGCGACGAATCCGAGGAAATATAGCACACCGAACCGAAGCTGATATGTATGATCGACTAGTATGCCCATGTTAGGTACGGAGTAGCTATTTTGTCATCTGTAGCTAGTGAACTTCTTACAGTCTGAAGTCCATGGTTTTCAATCTGAAATATATGTGTAGTAGTATGAATGGGTGATCGACTAGTATCCATTTGACGTTGCTGCACGCACATCCTGCGATTCCTGCTCATTGTTTCGCGGTTACTAACTCTGTTAGGCAAGAAGTGATATGCGCTACCATTGAGCACTGCAAAAAAACACCATAAAAGAAATTCAGATTTGGAAAATTGTCACCATAACTTTTCACATATACTCTCACATGACATTATCCATATTTCGTACCAGGGTGTGTTTGGTAGCAAAATAGTTAAAAAGTTTCCTCAGAATACTACGGCATACAAAAACACCGCAGTTTTAACATAATAGGTGTTTTACATGCAACAAATATTGCAATTTTGAAAACCATGGTACCCTCAAATATGTTTTTCTTAAGTATTGGACAAAGTGGGTCCGGCCCTCTTTTTTTCTCCAATACTAAAAAAATATGTCCCGTTTTACCCAGCAGAGCACCTAAGCCTGTGCCGATGTGACGGGATCGAGGCTGGAAAACAGAAAGCCAAAGCGATGTCAACGCCTTCTGTCAACACCTCCGTGAGACGATGTGTATAACAGATGGAGATAAAAGGGGACAATTCTAAAGATTACAGATTAGCAAGGGAATTGCTCCAATTCTAAACTTCTATGCAGTAATGCAATCATATTGTAAATTTTTAAGTCGGAAATACCTTGGGTTACTTTTCATATATCATACACGCCACCTTTATATGTGCATGTGCTCTCCAGCTTCTCAAATTGTGATTTCAGTAAAAGTCGAGAAACGAGAAGAGAACCATCATGCAGTCGCGAGATGCACGATTCATTCCTCGGTTATTTCAACGACTATCCAAATAGAGAATAGAGGAGCATATACCGGAAGTTTTGTTCTGGGCTTCATCGGCACCGGTGAGTAGGAATTGAACCGCTTGCGGCCACCTTCTTTTTCAGCTAAAAATTCGTCATGACAGTGTAAAAAGTCTAAAAATAGATACACACGGAGAGGTTTTAGCGGGAGTACCAGCCTATAAGCCTATAAGACACCTTCTGTTGTTGAAGAGGTCCTATGCAACCGATTCCATTTGTTTTCACTGCTTCTCTCTCTCATATATGTTATTTACACTCGATTGTGACCAAATTAGATCGTCATGACTACTAACTTATGATGCATTGAAATTACTAGGCAACCAACTCAGCGATTTTCTTATGTGTCATGTCTATGTGTCAATTTGTCTTACATTTCTAGGTTATATGAAAGGTGGACCATTGACTAGATGGACACTCACATTGACCCAGGGTGGCGCCATCAGTAGGGCTAGCAGGGTGGCTTCCCCGGTGCCCCTGTTGTGGTGTTGCCCCCCCCCCCCCCCCCCCCCCCCCCTTTCCAAGGTGGCAGTTCCATTGGGTGCTTCAAACTTTTGAATAAAGGACCCGGAATTTTTAAGACTCATGTAGGCGGACCAAACAATATTGACAACAATGTAAGATTTTTTTGTGAAGATTTAAAAATCAAAACCGAAGTGTGTCATATGCTATCACTTTTCATGATGAGAAATCACATATTGAATAAGGAGTAAGGTTTATTGAGCAAGGTCTAGCTTTTCATGGTCACCCGGTGACTCTAACAATAATTTCATAACACATGGATAATTTCCTTGAGATGTTGGATTCATATGGTGCATATGCAAGGATGTAGCCATTGTGGTAAATGAAAATGCACATGGAAATATTAATTGACATCTCATGAAATCCAACAAAAAATAGCACAACATTTGCAGAAGAGGTTCACCGTGATACTAATTTATGAGTTTAATAACGTACCCTTTATCAGTAAAGAATACACGGAAGAGACTACAGAAGTCATAATGAGTGAGCTTTGGGGAAGGTATATTATCTCTACTTTTGACGAGTCTCGTGAATGTATCAGTTTAAGTGTAAATGGACGTGATTTTGAAACTAGTTATATGTATTTACTAAATTCATTTATTGAAATCTCACAACTCACATGACTATTATAATCTTATATGTTTCTCTTGTAGGTTTCTGAACCAGAAAGGAGAGGTCATGAAAAAGCTGCTTTATGTTGAGCATGTTGTTGATACTGCACCGACTTCTTTAAATATATCTTTGCATGCAATTAATGTTTGTTACACATAAAATGTCTATGTCCAGATTGAGAGGACAAGGATATGAGGGTGCCTCAAATATGCATCTGAGCTGCATGGTTCAAAAGCATTGGTGTTAGGCTAACAACCCTCATGCTTTTTATGTGAATTGTACTTCATGAATTGTGAAAAGTGAATATTTGTGAACATTTTTTTTGTTGAACAGACTTGCTTTTGTGCACAATTTTCTTTAGAACTTATGTGTTCACTCATCTCAATTTCTTGCTCAACCACTTCTAGCGATGTACAGGGGCCAATAGTATAACCGCATAAAACCTGAGGAGTGTACAAGAAAAGAAAGCTCATGGAAGTTTGGTTCCTAGTCCATTACGTCATGACTAAGTTTGACAATTTGGTATGTGTTTCGTTCCTCGCATACTACTATATATGAAAGTTGGTAGCATTCACCCTCAAATCGGCTATCCACGTCGCCCTTTAAACGCTGCCCGTCCGATCGTGCCGTCCTATGGTCCAGATTGACTAAATCCCACGCGTTACTGTAGCTCCGGACTTTCTACCAATCAGAAACAGCCACGTCGCACTACAGTGCAACAACTTACAGAAAACCCCCCGCGAAGGACTGATCTGCAATTCTAGGAAACCCCAGGGACCTCCGTGCAAAAGCGTCCACACAACTCGCCCTCCCTCTCTTCTCTCTCCCACGCGAGCCGAAGCTCCCCGCCGCCGCCGACGCGCGCCGCTACGCTCCTCCCCGGACAAATCGCGGCCTGTCAGCAGTTCCGCCGCCGCCTCCTCTCCATCCTCGCGCAGTATCGCTTGCCGGAACGGCGCACGCGGCTCGGA
This sequence comes from Poa pratensis, assembly GCA_947311845.1. Lineage (NCBI taxonomy): Eukaryota > Viridiplantae > Streptophyta > Magnoliopsida > Poales > Poaceae > Poa > Poa pratensis. The sequence goes on from CAMZMU010000027.1 coordinate 8,896,845, forward strand.
ATCGTCGTCGTCATTCTCCACGTCCGTCGCCGCGGATTTTCTCGCCGGCGGCTGATACGTCTCAAACGTATCTATAATTTTTGATGTTCCATGTTGATATTATACCAATTGTTACATGTTTTTATATACACTTCATAGCATTTTTATGCATTTTCTGGGACTAACCTATCAACAAGATGCCACAGTGCCAGTTCCTGTTTTCTGCTGTTTTTGTATTCCAGAAAAGTTGTTCTGGAAATATTCTCGAAATTGGACGAAACTTGGACAGAACCTTCTATTTTCCCAACACGTACACGGAGTCCAAAGGAGAGACGGAGGCGACCCCGGGTGCCTCCAGCCGCCGCCCTTTCGCCTATATAATGCCTTCGTCCAGAAAAGACTAAATACCCGAGTCATATTCCACGAAAAGTTTCAGAGACGCCGCCGTCGTCAACCCTAGCTCGGGAGGGTCCAGAACCTCTTCCCGGCACCCTGCCGGAGAGGGGAATCATCACCGGAGGGCTCTACATCACCATGCATGCCTTCGGAGTGATGCGTGAGTAGTTCATCCTTGGACTACGGGTCCATAGCAGTAGCTAGATGGTTGTCTCTCCTCCTTGTGCTATCATGTTAAGATCTTGTGAGCTGCCTAACATGATCAAGATCATTTTATTGTAATGCTATATGTTGTGTTTGCTGGGATCCGATGAATATTGAATACTATGATCAAGGTGATTATCAATCTATCTTTATATGTTATTTATGATCTTGCATGCTTTCCGTTACTAGTAGATGCTTTGGCCAAGTAGATGCTTGTAACTCCAAGAGTTAGTATTTATGCTAGATAGTGGGTTCATGCCTCCAGTAATCTGGGCGAGTGACAGCAACGTCTAAGGTTGTGGATGTGATGTTGCCACTAGGGATAACACAACAATGCTATGTCTACGGTCATATGTACTTGTTTACATTACGCACATTACTTAATGCAATTAACCGTTGCTTGCAACTTAATACCAACGGGGGACACAGATGTTAACCTGGCGGTGGATTATTAGTCATAGATGCAGTTGGATTACGGTCTATGTATCTTGTCGTAATGCCCAAATAAATATCATAGTAGTCATTATGTCATATATATGCATTGTCATGCGCTCAATATTTGTCAATTGCCCAGCTGTAATTTGTTTACCCAACATATCATTTATCTTAATGGAGAGACACCACTAGTGAACTGTGGACCCCGGTCCATTCTTTTACACTGATAAAACCACCAACTGCAATCATTGTTCTCTTTTACTCTCTGCAATTTAATATTGTTTTCCACACCATACGTTTAATCCTTTATTACAGCAAGCCGGGAAGATTGACAACATTCCTGTTTCATTGGGGCAAAATAGTTTGATTGTGTTGTGTGCAGGTTCCACGTTGGTGATCGGCGCCACCAACAACCTTCTGAAGTGCTTCTGCTTCTACTGGTTCGATAACCTTGGTTTCATACTGAGGGAAAACTTGCTGCTGCACCGCTTCATACCTTCCTCTTGGGGTCTCGCAACGAACGTGCGAATTCACGCCATCAGCGGCGGCTCCAGCTACCTAATGGTCCGCGGCTCCGCCCGCCCTGCTCCCCTCGACGCCCTGGCGCCGATCCGCGTGGTTCCAGGCCCGCGTGCACGCGCAGCTGCTCGAGCGCGAGCTCGGCAGCGCGGGCGCGTCCGCCGCCGACGAACGTGACGTCACCCGCTCACGTCACAACGGCCCCACATGTCAGATTCTTCACAATTTCATAATTACTAAAAAGCCTGACATGTGGGACCCCCCTGTCAGCCATTTAATAATTACAAGAAAATCTAAATTTGCAAAATTTATAACTTTTCATTTAAAATTCGGAATAATGCAAAAAATGTATGAAAATTTGCAGAAAAAAACCTTTGCAACTATTGCATTCCATACATGGTTAATCAACTTGAATTTAATTTAAATTGCACTTTCACAATTCATATCCAATTTACTAATTACAGGAAAATCTAAAATTTGTAAAATTTATAACTTCCCATCTGAAATTCGGAATAATGCAAAAAAAAATGTATGAAAATTTGCAGAAAAAAAACTTTACAACTATTGCATTCCATACATGATTGATCAACTTGAGAATAATTACAGAAAAATCTAAATTTTTTAAAAGTTATAGATTTTCATTTGAAATTCGGAATAATGCAAATAATGTATGAAAGTTTGCAGGAAAAAAAACCTTTGCGACTACTTTATTCCATACATGGTTAATCAACTTGAATTTAATTTAAATTTCACTTTCACAATTCATATCCAATTTACTAATTATAGGAAAATCTAAAATTTGTAAAATTTATAACTTCCCATCTGAAATTCGGAATAATGCAAAAAATGTATGAAAATTTGCAGAAAAAACCTTTGCAGCTATTGCATTCCATACATGATTAATCAACTTGAATTTAAATTGAATTGCACTTCCACAATTCATATCCAATTTACTAAATACAGGAAAATCTAAAATTCGTAAAAATTATAACTTTCCATCTGAAATTCGGAATAATGCAAAAAAGTATGAAAATTTGCAGAAAAAAAACCTTTGCAACTATTGCATTCCATACATGATTGATCAACTTGAATTAAATTTGAATTGCACTTTCACAATTCATATCCAATTTACTAAGAATCAGAAAAATATGTCCAACATATCCAAGTGTTCAAAAAAAATATCCCAGCTATTTGTCTCCAGTTCATGCACGACTAAACAATTTAAGTTAAGAGCTGTCTACAATTGAGCTAAATCATTTCAAACCGAAAAAAAGTTCAACATGTTAAAAATAGATCCCAACTATTTGTCTCAAATTCATGTGACATCAAACAATTTAGATTAATACATAACTACAATTACCAAAATGCTACTTTCTTCCATTATGGCTTTTATTACAAAGATTACTCTTAATTGTATTTCGACCATATTTAAGTTGTTGTTCATACAGAAAATATACCAAAATTTGCACAAAAATGAAATCTTTACAACTAGTACACTTCCATTCATGATTAAACAATTTTAAAATAATTTTAATTACAAGAACTACTATAACCTCTTTATATTAATTATGGAGCTTACGATTTTTTTTCACACCCATGTAAAATTTTGTTGCTACTTTACAACCACACGCGCGGGGCGTATGCCGCGCTAAGTTGGCTAGTAGAGAGAGAAAAGAAGACCCAGGAGAGCAGAGAGACACCTTTCGCTGTCGAGCACCACGACAAGCAGTAATACTCCCTCCGTTTTTTAATATAAGATGTTTTATCATTTGTCTACATGCACATGTACACAAATGTATGTAGACATATATTAGTGTGCATGTTCACTCACTTTAGTATGTATCTAGACAATATGTGCAACACCTAGAACATCTTATATTAAAAAACGGAGGGAGTAACTGCGAAAGCGATTGTCGGCATGGCGTTAGCGCGCCACATGGACACCACCCCAGCGGGCCCGGCCGCATGGGTCTGCCATCACATGTGTATACTTGTGGTATTATACGCGCAGCAGCCGCATCACTAATTGTCTTTCCATCTTGTGATATAATACTTTGTAGTGAGCTGTAAGTAGCAAAGCATCTATGTCCACTTACGTAAAGCTAGCACAGCGACGTACGGCCCACTACCTGCCTGCTTTGTTTCTTTCGTTTTATGTGACGATCCAACCTCGTCCTCTGGAGTGTACCTTGTTCGTAGTTAGCTTTGGCATTGTAGGTCCACATGCATTACTCACGCGCTCCGGCCACTGTAGCTTAGCAACAGTATGCTCATCTACAGTGTTGAACAGTGTCCGCTGGTTTTTTACAAAAAGTCCTCGAGTTTTCGGATAATTACCAATCGGTCCTTGCAGTACACAGCTTCTCGAGAGGAGGGACCTGTTTGCAAATGCGTGAAAGTTTAGGTTTTTTCGTAAAATAACCGCCGCATCCCCCACCTCTCCTTCTCTCTCGCGTCTCCCACGGCGCCCGAAATCGCCGCCGGCGCCACCCCGCCGCTGCGGTGCTCTTCCTTCAAATCGAGCCACACCGCCACCTTCGCCGTCGCCGCCTGTCCCTCCTCGCTGAGCGCCGGCTACCGGGACGCCGTGCCGTCGCCGCAAACTACGCCGCCGTGCCGCAGCCCGTCTGTCGCGTCCGCAGGCCGCCGGCGATGCTCCGGCGACCCAGAGGAGGCGGCGCCGCCAGCTTCAGGCGCTCCGCGACCGCACGCGTCCAGCGTGCTCGGACGCGCTTCCCAGCTCGCGTGGCGCGGCGTTGCCGTCGTTATCGCCGCGGCGGCTCCGCCCGCCGATGACGTCATCGCGACGCCATGTCGGCCGTGGGCTGGGCAACGGGCCGCTTGGTGGGCCGGGCCCTTTCCATTTTCCCCTGTTTTTTTCCCTGCTTTTCTTTTTTAAAACCTTTTGCAATATTCCAAACACAGCTCCAAATGAATTCAAACCAATTTCTTACAAATTGTAAATATCCAAACAGTCATTCCAAATACTTCAGAACCTTTTCATAAATATTTTAAATCTTCAAATTTCCAAATAATGTATAAAGGCTCAGTTGACACTTTTACGCCATTTCAAAAAACGTGCATTCCATAATTTTCCTTCGACCTCAAATAAAATCCAGAAAAATGATATCAGCGACATCATTCAATATGACAAACCCAATAAAATATTTTCCCGGTACAACACATCTCATTTAAATAGAGTTTGCTAAACCATTTAAATACAGTTACCCATTTATATCATGGGCTTTAAATGTTTCCCTAAACAAATTCCACAAAATAGTAAATGTTTTAAAACCAGTAGCTTTAAATACAAACTCATTTAAACAATTCAATTATCAAAATATTTGAAAGTACGCTAGCATATATCGGAAAAACTCCAAAAAAATAAAAGGCAGCGCCCTCGAACATATGGAGTTGTATCATTTGAATTTTGCTCTAATTATATGGAGTTGAATTTAAAAAAACTCTCTAGCTATAAAATCCAAATGAATAAATGTACATTTCCAACCACTGTGGACTTAAGTTTAAAATTAATAATTTCTGAACATTTCAAATTGCTTTAAAATTGGAGATACTCTAAAATATACCAACATGCTCACAAGAAAATACCAACTATTTACAGGAAAAAAAAAGGTTGGAACATTTCAACTTGGTGAAAATTTCAAGAAAAAACAAATGCGCTCCCCATAATTATGTAAAGTTCAATTTAACAAATGCTCACACTACATATTCCCTCTGATTATGGACTCTAATGAAACATTTCAATTAAGTACATATTTGGCAAAACATAAAAAACTTCCTCCTAATATGAAATTCAGATGCAACTCCTCAAATTATGTTCGACCATTTGAAACTACTAAAAATTTGAATATTATGCAGAATGTATAAAAAATGCTCACAAAAAATGCTACCTACTCATAACAAAATAAAAAATAAGTTTGCAAACACCAATTTGGCCAACGTTTGGATGAATATTCCGATATTCCATATAATATATCAGAAATACTAAAAAAAAAGGACATACTTACAGCAAAATACAAATACATGTGAACATTTTAATTTAGCCAATATTTCGACACCATACTACTAAACTTTCCCCAAATGTACAATCAAATTCAAATGGATTTCTCTGATTTCAATCAAATATTAATGCCGAAATACAAACATGCTTAAACATTTCAACCCACTAAATATAATTCAAATGTATCTTCCCTGAATTAAATTAAATTAAATATTGCCGACGAAATACAACACATGTTCAACCATTTGAAACTACTAAATATTTGAATATTATACAAGTATATAAAAAATGCTCACAAAAAATGCTATCTACTCATAACAAAATAAAAAATATGTTTGCAAAACAAAAAACTTCCTCCAAATATGAAATTCAGATGCAACTCATCAAATTATGTTCGACCATTTGAAACTACTAAAAATTTGAATATTATGCAGAATGTATCAAAAATGCTCACAAAAAATGCTACCTACTCATAACAAAATAAAAAATATGTTTGCAAACACCAATTTGGCCAACATTTGGATGAATATTCCGATATTCCATATAATATATCAGAAATACTAAAAAAAAAGAGACATACTTACAACAAAATACAAATACATGTGAACATTCCAATTTGGCCAATCTTTCGACACCATACTACTAAACTTTCCCCAAATGTACAATCAAATTCAAATGGATTTTTCTGATTTCAATTAAATATTAACGTCAAAATACAAACATGTTTAAATATTTCACCCCACTAAATATTTCAAAATTCTACAAAATAATTAAAACATACTCACAAAAAAATGCTACCTACCTATAAAAAAATAAAAGCATGTTTTAACATTCCAATTTGTCCACCATTTTCGTGAACAAAAATATACATATTATACAAAAAAAAAAATCACCAAGGGCATGCCGTGACGCCACTCAAAATTCAACTAGTGATCCTCTTATTGCTTGTGATATCCTGAAGTGCAGACTACATGTGTTCTCCTCAAAACTTCTCCATAAAGTTACCTACTTGCATTTTTTATCCTAATTCGTCTATATTGAAAAGAAAACTTGGACATAGATTTCGAGAAAACATTTTTCGGGAAGAAATCTTATGGAGGTATATTAGGATGACTCCAACGGGACGACGCAAACGGACGCGCGTTTGGTCCGCGTTTGGTCTGTTTGCATCGCCAAAAGGACGCGCGTCCGGCCCAGGTTCGCCCCTTTCCGGCCACTACGCCCAACGGGGCCGACGCATTGAGTCCGCTTGCATCTTTTTTTTCTTCAAACTTTTTTTAATACTAGGATTACATTTTTAGAAACTGAAATTACATAGTAAATCTAGGACTTTCTCCTAACATTAAACCCTAAAACCTAAACCTAAACTTGAAGAAAATTAATAACCGACCACCGGCCAGCAAGGGGGAAGATCAAAGAGGGGCTGCGGCCTTGAGGAACGTCACGCAGCATGCCCGTTCTGCAACGGACTTGCTGGCTCTTCCTTCATCGCGGCCATGGCCAGCCCAGGACTGGCTGACTCATCTTCTTTGATCATTTCGTAGCTACGAAACACGTAGCGGGCGCCGGTATTAGTGGAAAATGAGCCGCACATAGGCGGCCACGCCGGCAGGGTACCGCACCACTTGGATCAGTCGGCGGCCACGGCCGCCTCGGCCGCCTTGGCCTCGCGGTGCCGTTTGCGGCGCGCCGCCCGCGCAGCGGTCTCGATTGCTCTGCGCGAGTTCGTAAACTCGGCCTCCACCGCCACGTCGGCGCAGGCGAGCGCTGCGGAAGTGAACGCGGCCGCCCTCTGCGCGTTCAGCTGCATGTGGGCTGCTTGCACCGCCTCGTCCTCGGTGCTGGGGACACAGCCGCCCACGACGATGGGAGGATCGGGCGGCGCGGTGCCCGCCGCGACCGCCGCGACTCCGGCGGCGTACACGTACTCTTCTTAGTCGTTGTCGATGCAGTCGAAGTACGCGGCCTCCGCCGCCCTTCTCTCGTCGGGGTGCTGGATCGTGCCGGGCCATGCCGCGCGCGCTCCGCCTGGTCCAGCAGATGTTGCGGCGCCGGCTCTCCCGCCATTCCGGCGCGTGGATCTATGGTTGGAGGTGGTGGCCGCCGTGGTGGGGGAGGAGAGCTCTAGGGTTTGTGCTCTAGGGTTCGCCCGGCCGGCTCCTTTTAAAGAGCTCCACCGCCCACAGTTATTGCGGGTAGGTGCCCGTTCTAGCCGTTGGGGTCGATGACACACGGGGTCAGGGCGGACACGGGGAGGACGCAGGAGCGCTCCGCGAGCGTCCGGGGCCGACGCATCGGTGACCCAAATTTGGGTCAGGAATGCGTCGCGGCGGACCAAAAAACGGACAGCGGTTCATTGCAGCCATGGATTCGTCGGCTCTTTTACATTCCAAAACTCAACCCACAGTTGAAATGACGTAAGTATAACATCATAAAAAGCACTATATGAAATAGCTACATTTTTGAACTTTGTGTTTTCAACTTTTGTTCTACGGTTGTTATTAACACAAGAAGAATGTGCACAAATATGTTGACATTGCCATATTTTCTCAAGACACTAAACTCTACTTCACAATAAATAAGATTAATTATGTATAAAAAGAAATTATTACATATACTAAAGGGCATTTGCGGGGTCACTATGTACTAACAAAATCTTTATAAGATAATACTCCCTCCGTTCAAAAATACTTGACACAGATTTGTCTAAATACGGATGTATTTAGAGTCTTCGACATGTTTTGGAGTGTAGATAACTAGACATATTCATATTTAGGCATAGCTGTGTCAAATATTTTGAAACGGAGGGAGTGTATTTTTGAACTGCTACGGTCATGATGGGCACCTGCACGGCATGATAAATCCTGTTTTCTCGAGGAATACCGGTGGCCTCCTCGGTGTACTGTTGATAAGTACTTGACTGCGAGAGGTGCATGCCATTAGTGAGTGTTGTGCGTACGTCTGGGTGGAAGTGGAAGACGGAACACCAAATCTAGCAGCCTCTCCATCTTCCACTACCGCGTCGCTATATATTTGATCTGCCTTCCCCAGTTCCTAATTCGTCTCCATAAACTTACACTCGCACGCGGCGTTGAGCCGCAGACACTGCTCCCTTCATGGATCAAATTAAGCTGAGGCACGAGATGGAGAAGTCCGTCGCCAAGACCATCATCAAAGTGGAGCAGCAGCAAAGTGGGAGCAAGTCGGTTACTGCCGAGTTGATCGCCGTCGACGATCCGGAGGCTCTCGTCTGTCCCAAATGCTTCCGCGCCCTCAAACCTCCGGTGTTCCAGGTGGACATATCTTACGTACCACATGTGTATGTTTTAGAGATAATCATGCAACAGTTAACTCTCGAGTAGATTAAAAGAAATAACTTTGTAGCGACCGTACGTGGTGGTTTATATCATAGCATACACGATGACATATAGTGACATACTTATGTCTCTCTAACATAAACTTTGCAAGATCAGTTCAGTTTAATTTCATGGTACATCTTCTATCTGAATCTGTTACCTGCGGTATATACAGTGTGCAGCTAGGCATCTTGTCTGTTCCTCCTGCCACGACGAGCTCCCGGACAAGAACAAGTGCGCGTCGTGCTTCATCAAAACGGCCTACACCCGCTGCTTCATCCCCACGGGATACAGCCGCTGCCACGGCGTCGAGCGCATCCTGCAATCTATCCGCCGTGAACCTTGCCCCAACGCCATCACCGGTGGGAAGGTGCCCTACCAGAAGGAGGAGCACGAGAAGGTGTGTCGTCCTAGCAAAGCTGGCGCTGGCAATGCTCAGAGACAGGAACGGGTCGTCAAGATGGGTCCTTGTGGGGGCGGCGGCGGAGATTGCTGGAAGATGGACGTGGGCGGCGTCGACCGCATCGTCAAGGTGGTTATCTGGCACGGCGGGGCGGTGGATGCGATGCGGGTTCTGTACGAGCGGGACGGCGGCCGGAAGGATTGGACCAAGAAATGGGGTGGAGCTGGAGGAAAGCGCTCCGAGGTAATGCTCATCACATCGTTTTGTAATCTTTTTGAGATAAATCAGCTTACTTTGTGCACCTATTTGGCGGCGGTGACATCTGTTTTTGTTCGTCTTGTCAGATCCATCTGAAGCCTGAAGAGTACCTCACCTGCGTGCGAGGGCACATTGGCCATTACAACGGCTGGTTCGTTGTGAGATCGCTCACTTTCGTCAGCAACCGACGCACTTTCGGCCGGTGCGGGAAGGCAGAAGGCGCGCCGTTTCAGCTCCCTGCAGCAGGCGGTAGAATTGTCGGCTTCAATGGGCGCTCCGGCGGCCTCCTCGACGCTCTTGGCACATACGTTAAGATGGACGCCTAACCCTTGCTCCCCATGTGTCACGCCTAGCGTGTCACCTGAAGACATGAAGTCGGAGGCGGCTTCTGAGACTACGCCTTCTGGGGACGAAGACGAGTGAACCAATGTTGTGACCTCTGTTGGGTGATAAGAAGCAGAGGGTAGCCTCTTGGGTGCTAGAAAAAGAAATTAGACGCTACTCTGTATCCCTGTCTCCTTCGTCTCTTCCCAACCTCAAACCTTTCTCTGTATCGATTTCCCTGATGAACTAATGTATCTGTGGTTTGGTGGATCTCGGTTCTAAATCCCGATTCATACACCCTAGTGCATAACACCATGGTCATAGATCCTACTGCACGAGCAAATGTAGACTTGCCTCCTGAACGAATAATGTACGCCACATCGCTGTTATTAGGGCGACCTCAAGGATCTGATATTAAGACGAACGCCCACAATGCTTAAAACAGAATAAGGTCGACCTGAAGAGTACCACATTGGAGACGCCCATTTGGACAATCTATTTATGTCATGCATTTAGCCAGCCAGACAGCCATGTGATTCATGTGTCGGTGATTTGATGGCCTACTTTTTTTTTGCAAATTAAGTTACAAACCTTATTGGTAACTTCGACAATCTCGTAATCACTTTTTCTAATTGACAGAACTCAAGCTACACCAAATTGACGTATGAAACAAAGTTGTAAGATGGCTAGAATAAATTCAGTTAGACCAAAGCAACAAAAAACATAAGTACATCAACAACTTTTTTGAGATTAAAAGATATTTTCTTCACGGCTCCATTTAAAGAAATGACACCTCACATCGTTCATCGAAATAAAAACCTATTTTTCCAAAATATTTCAAATGGACACCTTTTTTTTGCGAAACACAGTACAACGCAGATGTTCACATACACGCGCATAAACTCACCCCTATGAATGCACGCACACACCTACCCCTATGAGCACCTCCAAGAGACTGAGTCGGCGGATCAGGTCTTGAGATTGGCGAAGTCACCACGGGCGCCTCGCTATCGACAGGACGTCGCCTCGCACTGAAGAATATTCTGCCTAAATGAGAAACACCAACGTCAAACCTGGGGTTTGAACTCTGGTGGTTGGGGGTACCACCACCCTCCTAACCATCCTACCACAGGCAAGTTCTCGTTTCAGATGAACACCTGAACCTACTACTACAGAAGGCATAAAATCATTACAAAACTCAGCCTAATGGGAAAAAGAAAAGGCATGAAACCTCACATAGTGCTCACTCTAGTTATTTTTTAAAACAGTTTTATAAGTTTTTAATAAATTATGCTTGTTGTCAATGATATGTCTCACAAACGTGCAAAATCTCAATTTGAAATACATTATAATCTGGTCTACACAAAAATGAAAAATTCCTATATATTTTGAAGATTTGAAAGTGTGTACATTTAGATCTACACATTCATCATTTTTGTGTAGCTCTGAATATAAAGTTCAAAACTAAATTTTGAATGTTTGAATCTTTTTTAATAGAGGGAGCATAGGAACACGGGAGCCAGAAATATCTACTCTTTTTTAGGGAATGCCTAGTGGCATTTTATTCATCGGATGACACTTCTATATCTTTTATTACATTAGCTAAAATGAGGGTCACCATCCAAAACAAGAAAATATTCCTACTCTGTTTGTTTGGGAGAGAGAAGACGTGAGGGCTCAACTGCTTGTTTTTAGGGCATTTCACTTTTCTTGTCATAGATTTACGTGACGTAAAGTGTGACACCAGACATTCACGAATGGAGTTTTAATAGTAAAGATTCATCACAGAAAAACTTCTATAACAATTTAATTGTTTATAAATAATAAAAATAATGTTCACGTATTTTTATAGAAATTTTCATATATAGAAAAATTTCTGGAGTGTCATAAATATACTCATATAATATGTAAGACATCATATACGTTTCTAAAAAATAAAGAGAATAAACGAAAAAACAACAAAATTAAAAACGAAAAAGAATAGGTTCTCGCCTTGTTGGACCGGCTCATTGATTTGAGGTATGGCCGTCGCTCTCTTTTGGCACATTCTAGCACATGCGCAGTCTACTTACTTGGAGTCCCTGAGGCCCAGCAGGATAATCTTTCTTGCTTCCCAAGATGAAGACGAAGACCCAAACAAACCCAGCACACAAAGCCCGGACTCGCCTCCTCTTCTTCACAACTCGTCAAAGCCAAATCCGATTCTCCCACCGGCCAGTCACTCGCCATCGCCGCCAACGCCACCGCCGCTGTTGCCACCGGCGGTCAAGTTCCGAGGGAGTGACTCCGCCTCCCTCCCGCGGTCCTCCGCCCGCCCGCCCGCACGGGCGCCGCGCCGCGTCTCCAGATACGAATCGCGCCAGGCCTAGGGTTTCCGCCGCCGCCGCCGGAGAGGGGAGGAACAAAATCAGAGCGCGATGGTACGTGCGCCTATTTTTTCGATCCGTTTCTCGATCTGATCTCGGCTGCAGCTTTATTCACGAACCGCGTTACTGATGATGCTCTCGGCAGGCCGGAAGGCTCCTTGCGAACCTCCTCGTCATGGGCGGCACCGTCGTGGGCAGGGCGGTCGTCCAGGCATACCGCCAAGCCATCGTCAGTGAGTGCTTTCTCCCCCTCCCCCTCCCCCTCCCACTCCGCTGATGTTTTCGGTTAAGGTTGCTTGCCTCGCCCCCTGGCAATGTGAATCCATGACCGTATTTGCTTGCTGCGTATTGGTGGGAATAGTAATTGGCCGTAGTTAGATGACCTTGCAACTCTTTCCAGATGACTAGATATCTGGGTTGTTAGTGTCGATGTGAAAAGACCTTGCTGTTCAAAATTTAGTGGTGGTGGTGTGATGGTAATAGGCCTTGAATTGCTTTGTTCTAGTCTTTGTTGGGCATAGTATGGAATGCTGTGCTGTTGAAATGTGCTAATTTCTCCCTATATGTTTTGCACTAGAACACGTCTAGATACATGTGGTCCCAAAAAGGCTAAAACATCTTACATTTTGGAATGGAGGTACTCCCTCCGTTCACAAAAGGATGTCTCAACCAACTCCAAATTTACATCCAAATTTGGAGTTGGTTGAGACATCCTTTTGTGAACGGAGGGAGTAGTATTTAGTACTACCTCTGATCCATAATAAGTGTTGCAGTTTTGAACCATCCCCAGTTCAAACTGTGACGCTTATTCATCCATGTGATTAAATTGATTAATTAATTAAAACTTGATACGGACCCTTTTTGGAACTGTTTTTTTGTGAAAACCTAGGCATTCCATACTAGACAAAGCTTAAGCCTTCATATCAAGGCCCTTGTTTGCCTACCTACGCCATATGATAGTTTATCGTCTCCTTGGAATTTGTTGGCGATTACTTATATGGACTGAATTTGCCATATCCTGCACGCGACATAGTTTTGATGTAGTTATAAATGCTAACTTGGAGATTGGTTTTCCTTTGGTCGCGACCAGTTGCCTGTGGAACATGCAACTCTTTCTTGATGACTAGATATCTTTGCTTATATGCATCGGTGCGAAAAGATGTTTTGCTGTAAAAAAATCGATTGTTGGTGATATGATGGTATAGGCATTGTATTGCTTTTATTGTAGGCTTTCATGGGCATGGCCTCGAGTGCAATGCTGTTAAAATGTGAATAAACAATGCTGCAATTTTTGTTATTTGATAATCATTTGTTAATTTTCCCTTGTATTTTGTTTCTGCAACTACGGTATTTAGTACTTATTCTTTGTATCCTTGGATGTGCATAGCGAATTTTTTAGCACGTTAATAACCATTTGATTAAATTGGTTAACTAATCAAAACTTGATTCGTTTTTGCTTCATTAGACCCTTTGTTTCAACTGTTTCTTGTGAAACTTGTGCATTTCGAACCAGATAAAGCTTAAGCCTTTACATCAACGCCCTTGTTTGCCTACCTACGCCATATGATAATTTAGCATCTCCTTGGAATTTGTTGTTTATTACTGACATGGACTGAATTGGCCATATCCTGCATGTGTCACAGTTTTGATGTAACTGTTAATACTAGCTTGGAGATTGGTTTTTCCTTTTATTGCTTAGATGGATAGAAGCATCAGTTGCCTGTGCAACATGCAGTTTTCTTGATTCAACTAATCATTCCTGATTTTGTCTTACAGATGCAAATAAAACTGGAGCTGCCCAGGAAGTTGTGAATGGTATTCGAAGGGTTAGCAAGTCCATGACTGAGCAAGAAGCCCGGCAAATATTAGGTATCAGTGAAAAGATGAGTTGGGAGGAGATCCTGCAGGTGCGTCTCATTCTCTTCATATCTTCTAGCAACTGTTATTTAATTCTTTATGATATTCACATGCATTGAAGTTTTCTTTACGTGGGCTTAAAGCTGAAGTGATATTAACAGCAGAAGTTATTTACAATGCCACCATGTAGTAGGCTGTCATGTAATTTGTCCTGTATCAACAGTTAAGATTCTTAGAACCACATGTATAGCCATTTTCTTTACACAAGCTGATGCTTGATTTCCCCCTTTGATATATTTTGCAGAAGTATGATACAATGTATGAGAAGAACGCCAAGAGCGGAAGCTTTTACCTCCAGTCGAAAGTCCACCGGGCCAAAGAATGTCTGGAACCCATATATCATGAAAAACCTGACATCACAAACTGAGACGGCCTAGGCCCCATTTGGAAACTATCGATTTGTCGATGCAGCCAGCGATGGCTGTTCTATCTAAATTTTTGTTGGGGTGTGCCTCTGGTTAATTGTGGTTGTAACTGGAATTTGTTGGACTCACTCGAATAATATATTCAGCAAGAAAAACAGTTCGATTGTATTTTTTCCTTGCTGTGTCTCCATGTCTGCTTGCGAATTCAGATGTCAAAATCTTGGTATCCACTGTGTTTTGGCATCAATACTATTTGATTGTTGTACCAGCTTCTGTTTCGGATTCGATTTCCCAGATTTCCACGTTCGCCTGTAATTCTGAAGCACGACTGTAGGCCAGGGGTATCTGTTTTCAGCAAATACAAACTTATACTGCGTAAAATCCCAAGTTATGCTGATTGGGGGGAAAACGTGCTGTACTTGAGAGAAAATAAAAAGATACAGGTTATGATGTTGACATATTTCCAAAGATGGAGAATTGTTCCCAAATGGTACTAGTGCTGAGGAACCAGACAGCCAGTAACAGGAGGGTTATGGATGCATGAATGCGGCAGTAGATCCGTGTAATCGCACTCGCTTTCACTGGATTGAGCAAATGAGAAAGGGCCATCTTTCTGCAGAGATTGCTTCTCTGGCCTGTGCACGGAACTGTAACCGATATTATTCTGCTTCACTTGGTCGCAACTCCAACTCCAAAATTGGCGTTCTGAGTTCTCCAACAACGAAGAAACCGGCATCTGACTCGTAAACTTTGTACATCTTCCTCTCTCCCTCTCCGTTCCCCCATCTGTGAAAGATTCGTGGCTTCAGACATTGCTCCGTCAAACAGCCTCCCTGGCCACCCGCCATCTCCTAAGAGCATTTCCAGTAGATCGTGTATCCGAGCCACCTACCCCATGTCGTGATTGATGAGATTTCTTGCGTTATCTCACCACCTCAATGCCGCCCGCGCCGCTGATACAATGTCAGGAGCAGTCTCTCTCGGTTCTGGCCGCGTGGTGCTAGCCTGCTAGGACTGGCGCCGCCTAGTAGTACCAGCAGGAGTCGTAGACTGGCTCCTGCGGAAGGTATCGATCTGGATTCTGGAGTAGCTAGGGGTGTCATATCTCTGCAAAATGCAACATCGCCTACATGATCCCCAGGATTCAGGTACCGTCATCACAATTTTTTTAATAGTTTTATTTGGTTAATCACAGTTGATCCTTGGTGGGTGTGAAATTGATTTTTCCTTTCTGTAGGTTGTTCATGCCATAGGATTCAGTATTGCTGCATGTATTGCTCCACGTGCAGGCTTTCACATGTATTTGGCAGCTGCGAATTTTACATACACATGTTACAACAGACAGTGTTTCACTATATTTATGCACATTGCTAATTATGCTATATGGATGCAATAGATCACCCAGACATTATGGCTGAATACCTACGGTTGCTTAATATAAATCATACAAAGCAGGGCGATGTTGACATATATACACTGCCCTTTAATGCAATTATCGAAGCTGAAAGTGGTAATCCCATATATAACGATGTGTTTATAAGATATTTTTAGCTATAGTGTGGGAAACATTATGTACCGTGGACGATCCATTTAAGACAATGTCATCTCTGTTCGTTTTGCATTATATGAGATACTGATTGAAATTGCAGATAAATTCATGAAGCATACGACATGGATAAGCGGACCTGGTTAATAATTTTAGATGGATATGAGTCCAGTCTGAGTTTTGCAAATTATTCTACCTGCTTTAGAAGAACCCTTCATGCAACACACATATGCCGAAATTTTTGTTTAGGCTGATTAGACTTGATTGCTTGAAAAGAACATCCGACCGTTGCCAGCCAACAGGAAAGGTTACAAGTAATGCATGGATACTGCCATCGACACTGAACCGTCGTGTTTGCTAAAACATCACTATGAAAAGGGAATTCAGAAGTTCACGAATGAATGCGGTTTTTGATCCGCACGCTAACTGAAAGTAAGAGCTCTGCTGACTTGAGCAAATGCAGACTGAACCATCTGTACTGCTCTGGCCTCTGCCTGTAACCAGAAGGGCGGCTGGAGAAAACCTTATACGAAGGCCTTCCTACTTAATGGCGTCCAGGATCCTCTACTACTGATTCAATTTAATCGCTGCAACGAGCCCGAGAAATGTGCGAGCCCACAGCAGATGCATTTTCGTGGGATCTGACTGTAACTACATGAAATTTATCTCGACATGTATCGAGCTGTTCAGTGAGCGATTCATGCTTTCTCGAGGGAATCACGCCAACCTCCAAGTTCTTTTCTAACGCAATCCACCTAGACTGTTGAATTTGGTACCTGCAAATAAAATTCGACTCTACTTCAGTAACACTAATGCATTGGGCAGAAACGCTGTGAAGAAAATGAACAAACCACAAAAAATTGCAACTGCCCATTTCGTCAGCAAACGAGCTTCATCTTAATACATGTAACAACTTAATAGATTGTAACAGGGAGTTGTCCTACCCGGCCTCAGTAGCCAACGAGTGGTACTTCCGAACTCTTGAGCAAGATTTTCAGGTTGAACAAAATAGAAACTGAAGGTTCTTGCGTTTTGATGCAGAAGATGCCGGCGATGCTCTTGACCCACAACAGAAACTGCAGCCGGTCATGCTCTTGACCTACCAGCTGATTCAACACAGGCGAGCTGGGTGGCTTGTAACCATCACTTATCGAAGTATGGATATTTTGGAAACTACAAGTGGCATGAATGACACGTTGTAGAAAGTATAAAAATTGTATTCAAATGACAAGTCAAACGATGCCTATGTGGCGGAGTACTACTTTATTCCCACGTCACATATGCCATTAACGCGTTCCTGTTTACTTAATGTCAAGTTGATGTTTTCTACTTGATGTCAAATTGATGTTTAAGTAATATTTATGATTTTTTTTTACTCAGTTTGGTCTAATCACACGCCCTCGTTACCCTCAAAATCCATTCTTCCTCTTCCCCCTTTCCCTGCCCTGTGATCCAGAAATCTAAGATAACAATGGAGGCTGCTCTTGTGACTTGTGAGCGTTGGCACGGGGGCGATGAACCCGCTCCTGTCAAAGCTCTCCAAGCTGATGGAGGAAGAGTATGCCAGGCTCAAAGGCGTGCTCCGGCAGACCGAAGCAACGAGAGATGAGATGCACAACGTGAAAGCTGCGCTCGAGGCGCTTGCAGATGTGGAGCAGCTCGAACCTGAGATGATATCTTGGCGGGACGATGTCCGTGAGCTATCCTATGACATGGAGGATTGCATTGACGACTACATGGCTCGTACTGATTACAAGCAAGATGGACCTCAGGGCTTAAAAGGGTTCGTTGATAAGCTGAAAAAGCTCAAACCTTGCCACGAGATCGCCGGCGAGATCGAAATGCTCAAGACCCGGGCTATCAAGGAAAGCAAGAGGCACAAGTGGTATGAAGTTGACCATCCAACCTCTGACTCTATCACCATTGATCCTAGGCTCCACGCGCTTTATGTGGACGTTGGTAAGCTTATGGGCATCGACGGTCCTAAGGAGCATATCATTGAGTGGTTCGAGAAACAAGCTCCATCTACACAGCTTCAAGTGTTGTCAATCGTTGGCCCTGGTGGTCTTGGTAAGACTACTCTTGCATGCGAATGCAGTCTATGAAACCATCAAATGCCAATTCTCGTGTGAAGCTTTTGTGTCGGTTTCTCGAAAGCCTGACATGAAAAAGGTCCTGAGAGACATTGCTGAAAGAGTCGGAATCACTGCCAACACTTTCAATGATGATGTGCAGCGACTTATTGATAGACTCAGAGAGCACCTCCAAGCAAAAAAGTAAGCCTGACTGACTACTCTGCATCTGTCTTATTTCTACGAATTTTACTATTTCCTTCTGCAAATTATCCGACTTCAGATATATAGGTCGGTGTCCTTTATGGTATATGGATACACTTTAAAAGTTAGAAAAGGAATTGGTTAGCAATCAATTGGTATCAATCTGCAATATTCCATAGCACATGGTATGCTTCTAGTTAACAAACACATAAATGCATACTTAATTGTGTCCTGCAAAAAAATCCATTCTCTAGCACTATATTTGGATCAGCCTACGGGCTATGGCAGTCATCCGTTGGTCTAGTCGAGTTCGGCGACTAGCTATAACAGAGTCAAGAGTTAAACTGATAGTAGCAAAGTGGCAAATATTGAATTACCAATATTTGAGGGGTTGGCAACAAGTTAACTACAATGTATAGTGTAGCATTTTACAAATTAGTTAGCCCCACTAATTAAGATGACCAGGGACTCCACAGGTTCCAACATTTTGGAAAAACTTCTTCTATCAAGACATAGGATGGTGAGATTTCGATCAGTCTGTTTCTGATTGTTTATTTGATCACTTTCAAGTTACCTGAAACTATTTATTTTCATCGGTTAGTCTCTCAGAAATCTCATTTCTCTGCAAATACATAAGATTTCAGTGATAACTAGCTACAGTTAACGTTCCTACGTTCCCCAAGATATTCCACCCTTATATGGCTTCAACTTAATGCATCATTGCTAAAATCATATGGCAGGTACCTCATTGTGATTGATGACATATGGAGTACAAAAGCTTGGAAAACTATCAGAGATGCATTACCGAATAATGACCATGGGTGTACCATTATCACTACAACACGTAATAGTACAGTTGCATCATTTTCCTGTTCACAAGGCGGTTATGTTTATAGAATGAAACCCCTCAGTTCCGATGAGTCCAGAAGATTGTTTCTTCAAAGAGCATTTGGTTCTGAGGATATATGCCCCCCATATCTTCAAGAAGTATCTAAGAGGATATTGAAAAAATGTGCAGGGCTACCGTTTGCTATTATTACCCTGTCAAGTTTGCTGGCTGATCAAACCGCAGAAGAAGAATGGAGCAGGGTCCTGACTGCTATTGGTTCTTCGCTTGCAAAAGATGATGGTGCTGCTGCGGGCATGACAAAGATATTATCTCTAAGTTACTTCGATCTTCCTCAGCATATGAGAACTCTCTTGTTGCACTTCAGTGCATTCCCAGAATATCATATTATAAAGAAACAGCATTTAATACATAAATGGATCGCTGAAGGATTCATCTGTGAAGAGCATGGGCAGAGTAGATATGAAGTAGGAGAGGGTTATTTTAATGAACTAATTAATAGATGCTTGATCCAACCAACTAGATATATGTTTGTCAAGGAGGAGTACGGTGATGTGTTGGCATGCCGAGTTCATGATATCATTCATGATTTCATCAGTTGCAAGGCCAATGAAGAGAATTTCATGACATCATTTAGCGATGTGGAGCAGGGGATGAAACACAAGGTTCGCAGGCTCTCTGTTGTTGCCCATGACAATAAGATGGTTACCATTTCAGGGGATCTATCGCATATCCGATCACTTGCTTTCTTTGGATCTTTCGGGCAGCATCCTATGTTGGATCTCCCATTTCTTCGTGTGTTGGACCTAGGAGAATGCATGGATTTAAAAATTGAACATCTTGCAAATCTTGAAAAGTTACTTCTTCTCAGGTACTTGCGTCTCAGATCAGATCCACATTCAGTGCTTAAGCTTCCAGAAGGAATTGGAAAGCTCAAGTATTTAGAAACACTGGACATGCATGGTAACACAATTGAAGAACTGTCGTCAACTATGGCAAGGCTTCAAAGGTTGGTCCGTCTATATGCTAACTTCGCGCCTACTTGTTTATCGCATAAAATAATTGGACAGCTGCACAGCATAGAATATCTAGCGAATGTTACGGTCTTCAATACTGAACTAGGGAAGTTTCTATTAGAACTTGGGCTGCTAACCAAGTTAAGGGCGCTTCAAGTAACTGTGACTGATGGGTTTGATTCAAGTGAAAAGGAGGATGTTGTAAGGTTTGTAGGAACTTTAATATCTTCCTGCAACATTTCTATTCTACGTATCAACTGCAAGAAATATGGGACTGACGTCCTCTTATCACTGGAACCGTGGTCCCCTGCTAATCGTGCTGGACTCCGGAAGATCTGCATCCATGGCTATTACATTGACAAGGTTCCATCTTGGATGATCTCTCTTGTGAACCTCAGGGGATTAGACCTCCGTATGCACCGCACGGGACCAGAAGATCTTGCGACCCTTGGAGAAATACCAGCTCTATCGTTTCTGAAACTGAACACTTGCTATGGCAGAAACGGAAGGATCTTCATCCGTGGGTTTAGAAGTTTGAAATATTTCAACATGAACCTCTCTTACTGTGGGACCGCAGTGGAGTTCGAAGCAGGATCAATGCCTAAGCTCGAGCACCTCGAGCTTCAATTTCACGCGCACACGATGAAGTGCGTCAATGATGCTTCTGATTTCGGCATCCAGCACCTCTCCTCCCTCACCAAGGCGGATATCGCTCTTGGTGGTCACAGGGTCATTATATATGAAATTGGTGAGCGTATCAAATCTGCTCTCGAGAAACTCTGCAACCGTCCCATTCTCTCATTACAGCATTACGTAAGAGATGAGTGTGACCATTTTGAGACGGCCGTGCCAGAACTGCTGGTAATGATTACTTTAGTTCATCCTCTCAGTGCAAGGCTATTACAACCTTTTGTCTCTCTGTTGTTTGGCCTTAATCTGTTTTCCTTGTAATTGTGCAGCGAAGAAAATTAATGGTACTAGAGGAAGCCAGTAGTAGTCATGAGCACATTCCGGGAGGTGCCCTTCGATCATATTTGGGTCAAATAGTCTGAAGAGATAAAGCTAGATGCTCAGATCCGCTTAAAGGTGCAGGTAGGTTTTCTTCACCTTCAAATACCGAACATGGCATTCCCTCTCAGCCGGCTCACCTTACTGATATTTTAAACAGGATGAGGGAAAGGTGCAAAGTTGCAACATCAGATGCGCTTGTGTTCCGTCTAGGTGGATTCAGAGACTCAAGGAGGTGCTTCCTTCCTCTGCCAGTAGAGACACCGCTAGCAATGTCTGCCACATTTGCCGTTTACCTGCCAGCCGCTAGGTGTTTATCTACTTTCTATCTTTTATTTGGGCTGCTATTCTTAAGGACTATAAACTTGCTAAGCATTGATGCTCTTCCGTGGAAGTTTGCTCTGTAATAAGGGGTCTACACCGCATTGCTCTCTCCTTCAGTATTAATTTTTCTTTGTGCTTCGCTATAATTCGTCTAAATGTTGGTTCAAGGCTGAGCCATGATGTGGACATATGTCCGAGCTATGCTGGCTGGGCGCATCAGGTGAATTGGTTGTAGCAGGAAATTATTCTACTTTACACTAATATTAACATCAAGCAGAGACAAGCCCAGCTTGATTTCATTTTACCTGCCTGCAGTGACATAGTCTAATATTAAATAGCAAATTCAGAGATCAGGATCTTGGTGTCATCGTGATGGAATGTTGATCAATTGATTGTCATAGCGGCTGCTTTGTGGACTTGAGTTCCGAGATTGCTAGTACCGTTAAACACAATCCGGGTCGCAACTCCATTATTGATCTGAGATTGTTTTTTTTACTCCGCTGTGTAGCTCTAAATTGATGATGCCCAAAACGACCGAACGATCGAACAAATTCTTTTGGTTACCTGAAACAAATCCCTGATGTCGCGAGTAGCTCTAAATTGATGATGCCCAAAACGACCACATCCTCGTATCGCTTGACGTAGCCCTCATCTCGACGAACTGCCCGAGTGTACCGCCACCTCCCCCTTCCAGAACTGCTAGTAAAATCTGCAGAAATTAAATGAATCAGCCATACGTATGGTTAATAAACCGGGTTGCAGCTAGCGGCATGGTGTCCGAACTGAAATTGATTGTGGATCGATGAGACGAGACGAGATATATGTACCCTGTGTGCTCCGATCGCGGAGAGCTCCGGCGAGGGGTCGCCGTTCTGGGCCCAGAAATCCTAGCTGTCGCGAGGTCGTCAAGCAGCTTGGTAGTGCTAAGGGTGCCGAACCCGTCGCGAGGTCGTCAAGCAGCTTACTTTTCTACAAAAATATACGACTCCTCTTAAGACAAACTCAAGCCTAAATGTGGGCAATTTTACCTACACTGCAATGGCATATAACAAAGTATGCAGTCACAAATGATCAGAGTGCTTACTTCTACAACTATACTATTCGTTCGACACATGAACACAATATGGGACCATTACAAAGCTCCCGTGCGCCTATTATATTCCTTGAAGCATTAACCCTCAACATGGTTAGCGGGTAAAGTGAAAATACCAAGAGACCATCCCAAACAATGCAACAGAAAAACGGTGTCAGGATGGAAGCAAAAGAAGGTATTCCTAGAATTTATCAGGCTGCAGTACTAGTCTTCTCCGCATAAATGCTACAACTCCTCGGAACGAGACAAATATAACTCTTGGTACAACGGTGAGCCTTTTAGTCTCCATAAGACCTACCTAACCAACGTAATCATGAAGAAAACTGTATCATAACAGAGCATTTCAGTAGTACTAAGAAATGGACTTATGATAAAACTATTTAAGTTAACGAGTAGTTCTCCAACCGTCTTCTAAAATCAGATGCAGCTTGCATGTCAACAAAAAGCAAATCCTCTCTTTTCATCATCAACTACAACAAAGGGTACATGGAAAATATTGACTATCAAGAATACTATAACTCCTCGGTAGTGCGAGGATGTCAACGTGTGTGAGTGTGCATGCACTTGTCCCATACTCTCTAGAGACTACTGTTCAGTTCCCTCTATTGCATTGACCATGAGTGAGCCCTGGTACAGCTACGACACTACTAGCTTGCACCAAAGAGCACAGAATACACCGGTTAAGGACACAAGCAATGGGAAAATTAATCTGGATGATGAACTTGCTTGTATACTGCATTGCATATATGGTGTAGAATGTAACTAGGCAAGGACTCCTAGCATTGCCTCGCCAGTTTATGGCTTACACTGGAAAGGCCATTGTCAGTAATACCAACTCGGACAGCTAAAGTTCAAGCAGCTGAGCAACAACTCTGCGATGACACACAATATATGCAGTAAAAAATTATATTGAGTGCTAACTTTTCACAACTGAATGTATTTTTCACACAGTTGGCCTAAGACATGAACACAATGTGAAACCTGAGCCTGACAATCAAAAACCTTTCATATGCCTATTGGTTACCAGGTAAATGAAATAGTAAGAGACCATTCCAAACAACGCAACAAAAAAGTAGTGGCAGGATGGAAGCAAAAAAAGGCATCCATCTATACATAGATTTTCCGGCTGCGGGGCTAGAACATTTCTCATCGGAACAAGACAAATATATTTTTCAGACCTTGCTCTAACAGTGAGCCCGTCTCAAATTATAAAGACGCAACCATTTATATTTCATTGAGATGCAACAGAACATTGAAGAAAAATGAATTTTTACACATGATTTCATTGAGAAATTAACTTAGCATGCAAACAGTATATATCAAACAATTAGTATTGTAACCATCTTCTATAAATTAGATGCAGCCTGCAAGTCAACAAAGAGGAAATTCTGTCTCTTTTCATCATCAGCTACGACAAAGGGTAGAAACAGTCCATTTCATCAGTTCAAGGAATAGGGGCAGGAGGCATATAGTAGGTTGCTAACAATTGAGTGTAAAGAGAAAACACCGGGTAAATAAATAATAGAACCAAAGTCAATTCCTTTGAATGAATAGGGAACATCGGGCATAATGATTGCTAACAATTGACTACTGCTAAGAAGAACCACTAGATTAAAAATACAAGGCAAAGCCAAGTCTTTGGCCTATGAAAATAGATACATGAGGCCGAATGATCGGTAAAATATTTCAAAAGTAAATAATAAAATGACTTGGTCATTTTAGCACAACAAGTCACTTCAGCCCAAAAGTGTACCGTAACAAGCATAGATTCATTTCAGCCCAAAAGTGTACCGTAACAAGCATAGATTCATACAACCACATAACATAACATAACATAACATAACAAGCATAGATTCATGCAACACATAACATTCAGAGTTTCTGATCATAACCTGACAAAATAAGAAGAGGCCAGCAGGCTCATACTTGATCCAATTCATATAGTATATTACAGCTTATAAGGATACGGCAGCTAGGCCTTGAGAAGAACCACGTCATTCAACAGCCGTCAGACCAAAGGTGAAGCGTTCACAGCATAACCATCTAGTTCAGTGAAGAAGGTATGCGGAACAAGAGATTGTTTGAGCCGATGTCGACAATCCTCCACGTGTTGGCCACTTCGATGAAAGTTGTCAACAAGTTTGCCACTGGTGTCAATGTAAAACAGCCAGCAGCCATAAATAACCATCACGAGAACGTCACCGTCCACCGACACAACGCACCCCAATTGTCACCCAACCAGTTAACCTGCTCCCTGATTTACCTGCTCCCTGATTTCTGCGGCCGGAAATTTGACATTGTACTTCCTCTCCCAAACCTCGTCTTTGTAGTCCTGCAATACCCATATATCAACCATTTCCATGTCCGCAGAACAGCTATAGAGGCCGAACGTGGCATCCATCTCAAAGATAGATGCCAATGCATGAACATCATGTGGAGCACGCATGTGCCGGAACGACTCCGACATGGTGTCAAATACTATTACCACTCTGCTTCCAGCGGCATAGTTCTTCGGGTACCAATGCAGGCAGTCATGGAGCAGGGCAGTATCGGTCAAGCCCAATGTAAATTGGCTAAAAAAGGGGAGCGTTGCATCTGGCGCCCCAATGTACCTCGGCGGCTGGTCGGAGCCCAACGCGAAGACATAGCAGCCAATCTGGTGGTGTTGAGGTACCTCATCTTCTAGTTCTACGTTGCTCATCCTTGGCTTCAGCAACAGCCGGTACTCGCCGGTTGGGCGGTGTGCATACATGCCCAGTGAACGGAAGCCCGACAGATCCCGCCGGAGGAGAGCGTGCTGACGCGTGGCCAGATTGCAGACGGAGTACCAGGATACAGCCAAGGTATAGTCATAGAGGATGAGCAGGCCGTCGCAGGAGGCCACCGGGGTGAAGGTGTCCCCAAACCGGGCGACGGGTTGGAGGTGGCCGTCGGCGGCCCGGTGG
Source organism: Poa pratensis (assembly GCA_947311845.1). Classification (NCBI taxonomy): domain Eukaryota; kingdom Viridiplantae; phylum Streptophyta; class Magnoliopsida; order Poales; family Poaceae; genus Poa; species Poa pratensis. The sequence goes on from CAMZMU010000027.1 coordinate 8,922,443, forward strand.
TCGAAGGAGAGGATGTTTTCGTGGCGGGCGCCGATTTGTTCGGAGGAGCAGACGATGGGGAGGGTGGGCTGGCGGGCGTGGTGCGCGAGGAGGAAGCGGCGAGTGGAGGTGGCGCGGCGCCAGGCTGGGCTGACGGCGCAGCAGCGGAGGATGGACTTGGGGGGCAGGCGCACCAGGATCTCCCATACCACGATCTCATCCAGGAGACCGAGGAGGAGAGGCGCTGGGGCGACTTCGCCGGCCTCCGCCGGCGGCTGGGAGCTCATCCCGGCTCTGTAGCTCGATTCGCAAGAGGAGTGGAGTGGTGTGGACTGTGGAGACTGGAGTAGTGGCGGCGGCAGAGCTTAGGTCTTTTCAGCGGCGGAATGCATTCGGGCTGGGCTGTACGCAGTCGCGTACTAGTTCTCACTTCTCACACGGGCTGGGCTTATCTTAGAAGGGTATCACCGATGACATCATTGCTCAAACCATTTGATAGTACTCCCGGCAAAGAATTTGTTGCAAAACGGTTTTCAAAATACATGCAGTAGCAAAATAAGGGAAAATACAAACATACTAGAGGCCTGTAAATGATTTTATGGATAAAATAAATATGTTTTATACTTATAATAAAAAGGATAAATTGAATGGAGGTACTAGACTACTAGTTGCTATTATAGACCCACAAATTTGTGTTTTGTGCAGCAACAAATTCAAATATATATTAATTCAAATAGGTGTGACCATTTTGAGACAGCCGTACATAAACTCCAGGTAATGATTACTTTAATTCATCCTCTCAGTGCAAGGCTATTACAACTTTTTGTCTTTGTGTTGGCTGGGTTTAATTTGTTTTCCTTGTAATTCTGCAGCGAGAACAATTAATGGACTTGGAGAAAGCCACTAGTAAGTTCCAGTTGTTCATATTTGGGTCGAATAGTCGAAGGGATAAAACAAGATGCGATCCGCTTAGGGTGTGTTCGGTTGGTGTCATGGAGTGGAATGAAACGGGTTGGACCTGCACCTGAACCTCATCCTCGCGTTCGGTAGCCAAGCGAACGAGAACCAACCCATGCCTCCGAACGGAATATTCGCTTGATATGCGGAATCGGCCAGTTCCACCAAATCGGCGGAATCACATCGTTCCAAGCGAGAAAAAAAAATAAGGAAACACACCCCGTCGATCTCTCCTCTCACGATCTCTCCTCTCACCCCGTCGTCCCTATCCTCACCCGCTGCTCTCGAACCAGATCGCCGGCTGCCGGTGGGATTGGGGCAGCGGGGAGCAGCAGGCCGTGCGCCGCCGCCGGGAGCTGTCGCCGGCTCGCCGCTGCCGGTGGGATTGGGGCAGCGGGGAGCAGCAGGCCGTGCGCCGCCGCCGGGAGCCGTCGCCGGCTCGCCGCTGCCGGTGGGATTGGGGCAGCGGGGAGCAGCAGGCCAGGTGGGTGGCAAGGCAGCCATGGTGGACGTCGCCGGAGAGCTCGTCGCCGGATCTGGCCGGGTCAAGACGACGGCGAGGTTGGGACGGTGCCCGGCGAGCCACGCACGCAGGCCACCACCACGAGCTCGACCTCTGCGCCTCCTGTCCATGGTTAGTCGAACCAGATTCTAGTCATTTTAATTCTTGAACCGAACATGAAGATGGAATCAACCCATTACACTTTTTTCATCTACCGAACACATGAATGGAACCAACCCATTACTCAGGAATGTAACCATGACATTCCATTCTACTTGGTTCCCAAACCGAACACACCCTTAAAGGTGCTGGTAGGTTTTCTTCGCCTTCAAACACCCACCGTAGACCCATGCAAAAAAAAAAAAAAAACACCGTACATGACACATTCCTCACTTTCTCAGCTGTCCTCACCTTACTGATATTTCAAACAGGACGAGGCAAAGGTGCAAAGTTGCACACCAAATGCCCTTGTCTCCTGTGTAGGTCGATTCAGAGGACAAAATATTAATACCGCGAGTTCATAGATGGGGATCTTGGTGTCATCGTGATGGAATGTTGATCAATTGATTGCCATAGCACCCTTCTTTCTGGACTTGAGTTCCGAGATCGCTGGTACTGTAAAACACGATTGCAGCAGGTTCTTAGCATGGTGCCCAACATCTTGCATAGCCTGAAGCTATGTGGTTTTAGCTTCTCCACAGAGGAGGTTTCAGAACTTGGTGCATACCTGACAGGATCACGCCACACTCTCCTGCAACCTCCAGCTTCTTTCTGGCAAACTGATTCTGGAACCCGAAGGTAAAATTATATCCTCGAGTCTTGGGTTTGGTAGCGTCTCAAGTGTCAACGAACTGACAGAGTGTACCGTGTTAAACAACCGAAGTGTTGGCGTGTACAAGGGAGCAGGATCCTAACGGATCAGCTATCGATCTTGGAGTAGCTAGCAAGGTATGAAGATGAAGATGGAACGTCATGTTTCATTAATATCTAGACATTAGTTGTTTTCAGTTTCTAGTCTGTACATCTCCTGTACGTGATTAGCTAGCTACAGACCAAGGGTCGCGTGTCTATTGTATCCAGCATCTTGATCAATATAAATAGAGGAGAGGCCTGCTATGTTGAAGCACGGCAAACCAATCTATTCTTGTGTTTGATATGGTATCAGACCATCGCTGCTTCTAGCCAACCATGACTTCCTCAACGCAGAGCTCCACCATGTCCGCTTCAACCAGCTCCACTTCTTCCGCATCAAATCCCTCCCTGTCAGCGCTCTGCGCCGCCATCACCGTTCGTCTTGATCGGGAGAATTACCTGCTCTGGAAAGCACAGGTCATCCCAACTCTGCACAGCTTCGAGCTGATCGGCTACATCGACGGTACTTGCACCGCTCCACCGAAGATGATCCCTGCCGACGCGGCACCTGTGCCGAACCCGGAATATGCAGAGTGGTTCCGCCGTGACCAACTGGTGCTCAGCGCACTGCTCGCATCTCTGACGCCCGAGACCATCGGGCAAGTCCTGTTCCTGCAGTCGGCAATACATGTCTGGACCACACTTGCCAACATGTTTGCCTCACGTTCCAAGGCACTCATTGTGCAGCTCCGCACAGCGCTTGGCAACACCAAGAAAAAGGAGAAGACGATGAGCGAGTACTTCCACTGCATGAAGATCATGGCGGACACGATGGCCTCCATCGGCTATCCACTTGGCGAGGAGGAGACGGCCTCCTACATCCTCGCTGGACTGGGCGACCGGTACGACTCCCTAGTCACGTCCATCACCGTCCACGACAACCTCACCCTCGACGATCTGTACGCGCACCTGGTCAGCTACGAGACCAGGAACGGTCCGGTACAACCGGTCCAGGAGATCTCCTACTCCAGCAACAACGCCGTCACTAGTAGGAAAAGGCCTACCGCTGACGGACGGAAATGTCCTACCGCTGCCGGGCGGGCGCCCGCCAGCGGTCATTACGCCAGTGGTAACGATTTACCGCTGGCGGGCGGCCGTCCGCCAGCGGTAAGGCTCGTTACCACTGGCGGGCAGAACTTCGGCCCGCCAGCGTGAGGTTTGGCAGCGCTAGCGTGCAGCCTCGGCCGCCAGCGGTATAATTTTTTGAATTTCTTTTTTTTCTGAAAATCGTATTCCAGCCGTATCTACAGTACAGTAAATTCAAATACAGGCGTCAAACAAACAACAGAAATATAGACGACCACATACAAATGATCAAAGTGCTATACATAGATACCTTAATTAGTTCATCACACATATATGCATCACAAATTAACCTAACACGACATAGTACTTAATTAAGCTAAAGTTCGATAAGGTAAACAAGCTCAGCTGGTTTGGTTCCTTGTGGTGGAACCGGCCCACCCAGGTTCAAGTCCCAGACTTGGCATGGGTGCTCGCATTTTCCTGGATTTTCCAGATTTAACCGGCGCTATGCTTTCAGTGGTAGGTGACGTGCCCGTCAACAGCGAGGCGCCCGTGGTGACTTCGTCAACCTCAAGATCTGCCGGACCAGTCTCTCGGAGGTGCTCATAGGGGTAGGGTTTGCGTGCATGCATTCATAGGGTGTCTGTACGTGCGTGTTTGTGAGCGTCTGCGTCTGTACTGTGTTTCTCAAAAAAAAAAAATGCATTAGTTCATCCCTTAACCTAACTTGAAATTTAACCTAAAACTACTCATCGAGATGACCCCAGCATGAACTGATGTCGGATGAGTCGTCCGACCCATCGAGATCATCCCAGAAGCTCGAGTCCATGCTCGACGACGAATCGTCGCCGGTCTTCTTGCACGGCGGCGCTGCACTGGAGGGTCCGGCGACGTCGGAGCTCGCCTGCCTCTTCTTGTTCCTCGAGGCGTAGAAGTCCAGCTCCGCCTGCACCAGATCGGGGCGGTTCTGGCGCAGCGTGTCCATCCGCCACTCGTCGATCTCGGCAACGCGGCGAGCTCTCCCCTCGCGGCGGTTACGCCTCACCTCGTCTACGTCGACGATCTCCATGGGCGGCGCGAGGAACTCAGCCTCCGCCCGGTTCGGAACGTCGGGGAAGTTGAGCTCAGAACGCGGCCGTCCAAACCTCTAGGCTGCCGCGTCGAAGGCGCGCGCGGCGAGCTCCGCCGTGTTGAAAGTCCCCATGTACCAACGGTGGCCGTCCACGGTGATCTCCGCGGACCAGCGGCCAGATGGGCGGCCACGGACGCCAATGAACCCGCTCATAGAGCGACGGCGCGGCGGCATTCTCTGCATACAAGTTAAATAAAAAATGTTAAACAACAAATTACAGTACAGAAATTGTAATGGGATGAAACATAACAACATTTTAATCATCGACAACCTAATAAGAATACAAAACAGAACAACATTTCGGCCAAAGTCATGCCAAAATTCACGAGAAATTTTGGCATGACTTTGGCTAAAAATATGACATATGAGTACCCGAATTTGCTGGAATGGAAGTTAATCAACATTCCGACAATCTCGAGGGTCTCTAAAGGTACCTGCAAACATTTCATACATAGCCACAAGGCCACCACCACAAGCACTTATGAAAATTTTCATCTCACTTCATGTACGACAAATCTATCAACTATCAACATCAACTAGCATCTATTAGCAACTATCAACATCACAAATCTATCAACATAAAATTGAAGTTGGCATTTCGGCAAACACCTTCGGTGCAACCCGTTGGAGAGAAGGGAGAGGAGGGAGACGGGCAGCACCTCGGGACAGCGCGGCTGCGGAGACGGCGCGGGCGTGGACGGCGCGGGCGGAGACGGCGCATGGACGACGCGGGCGGAGACGGCGCGGGCGCGTGGACGGCGCGACGGCGGCGGCGAGACGTGCGGGGGAGCGACCGCGCGCGAGGAACGGCGGCGTCGGTGGTCCGGAGCGGTCGCTGCTGCGGGGGCAGGAGGGGGCGGCGCGGTTGGTGGGGGCAGGGGGTGGATCGATGGGGATGGGTGGGGGGCGAATGGATAGTGTTAGGTGGGTGGGGGGGCAGCGGCGGGTGGATAGGGATGGTACGCGGTGGGCCCGCACGACTAGGAGAGGGTTACCGCTGGCGGACAGCGTCTGCCGTCCGCCAGCGGTAACTTCTAGGGTTTTTTTCCCTTATATAAAGGGCCAGGGGCAGACCCCATATTTGCTATCAGTACCGCGTCACCACCGCGCCGCCGCCGCCCTTGTCCGCGCCTCTCGACGACCTCTCCACGCCCGTGGCCTCCCTAGTCCGTCCCCATGCCAGTGTACGCTACCCTTTCTCCCTGATCCCCTCCTCCCCTCCGTAGGTTGCATGTACCTTAGGTGTTTGATCAAATTCCCCACTATTGTTTTTAGATCTCGGGCATATACGTCGGCGATGGCCGCGGCCGGACACCCGTTGGACAATAACGGCCCTGTGCGGGATTGGGCTCCGCCGGGCTGGCACTGGGAGTTATCTTTCGGAACGCGTAGATTGGTGAGAAATCCGGGCGAAGTCGCCGACCCGGATCTTGTTTGGTGGAGGTCGCGTGGGCCAGGGAGCTTCCAGAGGCAGCCGGCCCCCGAGGAGGTGGTACGTCGCCGTATAAGGGAGGAGGATGCGCACGTCCGTCGCTAGATGCATCTGTTGGATACGAGGTATACTAATACATGGCAGGCAATGCAAAGGAATCCTTATCATACGAGTATTGATCCTGTGATGGTTCCTACTCTTTGGGTGATCAGCGCTTCCCGTGATGCACCCGCGGCCTAGTACGAGGCAGAAATTAGTTAAATAAAAATGGCATGAGGACGATCGATCCAGCTGTAACCAGAGATTAAATAAAGATGTAACCGTGATACTTTTTGCATATTAATTTGATCTATGTTGCTTTTTGCATAGAGTCTTTTTATGTGTACTAGTTGCTATGTGAACTGATAAACTTTATTTTCGACGAAAGTTTCACAAACATTCTTCACAAAAAGCACTATCATGTAGAAACATCTACAAGTTTCAGTTCGATCAAAATGACCAAGTTATGTCAATTCTCAACGCATAGTTTGTGATAAAGTGCTCTAATTCGACACATAGATCTGTCTTGATATAGGAAGCAATGGTTCCTAAGGAAATTTATAGATTGTTTTCATAAATATAATTTTCCTACTTATTTGTATTACAGGCTAACTTAGCGCTGGCGGACGCTCTAGTGTGCCCGCCAGCGGTATGGAACCGATCGCTGGCCTACGGTGCACTCTGCCCGTCAGCGGTACTGTCTCCATTTTTTTCCCCGGATGAGCTCATCCGCTGCCACTACCGCTGGCGGGCACTGTCTTGCGTCCGCCAGCGGTACGTTAAGTACCGCTGGCGGGCATGTGTTGTGCCCGCCAGTGGTAGTTTGCGCCGCCTCCTCCCAGATTTCTACTCCTACCGCTGGCGGGCGGTCCTAGTGTCCGCCAGGGATACGTCCAGAACCAGTGGCGGACAGGAAAACCCGCCCGCCCGCGGTCGTAGCGCTGGCGTACGAAACTGTTGTCCGCCAGCGGTACGCTGGTGGCTATAAGCCTTTTCCTACTAGTGCGTGCGCGGCGGTCGCGGTGGCTTCCAACGAGGTGGCCGTGGCAACGGCCATGGAGGCAACGGTGGCTACGGCGGCCGTGACAGCGGCTATGGTGGAAACCGCGGCAACGGAGCTGGTCGTGGTAACGGCGGAGGAGGCAACGGCGGAGGACGCAGGCTGCGGGTCAGGTCCGGGCCCGATCTGGGCCCTGATGGGCCGGCCGCTCCTTCTTCCTCAACCTGTGCGTCCGGATCCTCCTCTCTGCAGCCACGCGGTGGCGAGCATGGAGCTCGTCGGCGTGCGCTGCCCGACTGCAGCCCGGAACCATGGTGGGTCTTGGCCTCGGGCAGCGCTCCTCCGCCTCTGTCGGCATGGTGCTCGGCGGGGTGTGGTGGCTGGCGCTGCGTCCTGCGGCTTTGGAGGATCTGGCGCTTGTGTTGGTGATTGGCTGCTTGTGGTCTCCGCGAGGTGCGGTTGGCTACAGCGGTTGTTGGTGAGGATCGAAAGCCTTCATTTGTAGGGATGTGCTCAAACTCCGGGTGAAAATCTTGCATCGGCTTTGTCGTTGCCGGCGGCAGCGGCGTCCCCGGACGTCGTTTCCTCTCAGGAGGTGCCGTTGTGGAGCTCCGACACCTACATTACTCAGGTGTTCTCCGGGTGAAAACTTTGGACCCGGCTTGCCGGATCGGATGACGGTGTTGTGCTCTCGACAACACAAACCTCCTTGGAGGCGTCATCGTGGAGACCCTTTGTATGGCTTTTGTCGCTGTGTGCGCTGGTGGTGCTGCGTTTTGGTGGTGTTGGTGCGGCCGGCTTAGGGCCGATGGTTGTTTGTTTTGTCCCTCTTTTGGCAGGTCTTCGAGTGGTCTCGGTCACCTCGATGTGCTTGCCCAAGACCCCCCATGGCTGCCGTTGCGGTGTGGCAAGCTTCGGGCTCTTGGTGGCGTCTCGGTTCACCTTTGCTCAATGACGACGCAATTGATGCCTCCCCCAACCTGCTTTTCGTCTCGTGTTCTTGTGGCGGAGCTTCCGGTCAAGGTTCGTGCTAGGTGATAGGCTTGGCACTCGTTGGTTGTGGATGCTCCTGAGTTGTGCCGTGAGATTCGTTTCGCTCGCCGGTGCGGTGTGCGAGGTTGTTTGCTGAATCTTGGTATTGTGATCCCTAGACAGCACCCCTCATCTGTTTGTGCCTCATGGTGGCTCTTGCCGCTCCCTTTCCTCGTGTGTGTGTTTTTTCTTTTATCTCTCCCCTTTGTAACCCCGTGTACTCTGGTTCATTTGAACCTATCTTGTAGAGACTACAAAGTCTCAAGGCAACTTTGAAATATATTCAGGTGGGGATTAACTCCCCCCGGTGACCTTCAAAAAAAATCTGTGGCATATAAGGGCATGATGCGCTCAGGTGCTACTCTCGCTTCGACAACACCATCCAGCCAACGACACGCTCGGCAGCACACGCGTCATCGTCTTCCTCTGGGTACTACTCGTCGACCCCAACTGGTACATGGATTCGGGCGCCACCGACCATATGACTGCCGATCTCGAGCGCCTCTCCACGCATGATCGCTACAAGGGCAACGATCAGGTCCACGTCGCAAATGGATCAGGTTTGAATATCTCACATATTGGCAAAGCAATGATTCTTGGTTCCTCTCGTTCAATTCATCTTAAAAATGTTCTTCGTGTACCAAATCTTAGCAAAAGCCTTCTTTCTACGCATAAGCTTACTCTTGACTCTTGACAATGATGCTTTCATTGAGATTCATCCGTACTCCTTTTTTATTAAGGATCGAACAACGAGGGCAACACTTCTGGAAGGTAAATGTCGCGATGGTCTCTACCCTGTCCCAGCCATTCCACGTCGATCTCAAGCCTTCCACACCACCAAACCATCACGTGAAGTCTGGCATAGAAGATTGGGCCATCCGTCCTCGCAAGTCGTGGCTTCGATTCTTCGTTCAAATAAATTGCAGTCTTCCTCAATTTCATTAGGAGAGCCCCATGTCTGTGATGCATGTCAACAGGCCAAGGCGCGTCAATTACCTTTTGAGATTTCCAATCGTGTGTCGACTGAACCTTTAGCTCTCGTGCACTCATGTATGGGGGCCAGCAATAAAATCTTCGAGTCGTTTTTATTACTATGTGAGTTTTTTGGATGACTACAGCAAGTTTGTGTGGGTTTTTTTGCTTAAACACAAATCCGATGTTGAGAAAATTTTCTATCAATTCCAAAACCGTGTTGAAAGGCAATTTGGCACCAAAATTCATTCTATCCAAACAGATTGGGAGGCGAGTACCATAAACTGCACCAATTTTTTAAGCAAGTTGGCATAGAACACCGAGTGTCATGTCCACACACCCACCAGCAAAACGGTGCCATCGAGCGTAAACACCGTCATCTCGTTGAGACTGCCCTTAGCCTTCTTGCTCATGCCTGTATGCCGAAACGGTTTTGGGATGAAGCCATTCTCTCTGCTGCCTATCTTATTAACATAATGCCTAGTCGTGTCATACACAACTCCACACCTCTCGAACTTCTCACCAAACACAAACCTGATTATCAATTTCTACGCACCTTTGGTTGTGCGTGCTGGCCTAAATTGCGCCCATACAACGCCCATAAACTCGAGTTTCGTTCTCGACAGTGTGTGTTTCTCGGTTACTCGCCTATTCATCATGGCTACAATTGCTTAGATCGATCAAGTGGTCGTGTCTACCTATCCCGTGATGTTGTTTTTGATGAAAATGTCTTCCCTTTTTCCGATGGTCCAACTTCATCTCTTAATCCCTATAGTGAGGAAGCCGTTCTTCTTCCTTCTACACGTGAACCAGGAAACGTGCAGCCAAATTGTGTTGATATTTCACCTAATCTTGCTGCTAATTAACATGGACCATGCAGAACGAAGTCTTGTGCATGCAGGTGGATCCCACGATGTGCATCCGGCTGCACCAAGCAACCACGGGGCTAGCGCTGCCCCGGACGGCATCTGAGCCGGCCTCACCACCCACCTCGCCTGGCACGCCCTCGGCAGCTGCAACTCCACCAGCTTCTCCCAGCTCGACTCCTCTTAGTTATGAGCTGCTCACGCCCGAGCCTGAAGCTTCCGCTGATGGGCCACCTTCTGGTCGTCAAGACGGGCCACAACCTGGCCCACGACATCATATGCGTACGCGCTGGCGTGGTTCGTCCTGTCAAATTATTTGACGGGATCATCCGCTACGATCCCTCCAAGCGTGCTTTCCTTGCCACCACTGAGCCAGCCAGCCTCGCCGATGCATTGGCGACCCCTAGTGGCGCTCTGCCATGAATGATGAATATGCTGCCCTTCTGAAAAATGAAACGTGGCGTCTTTTTGCTCCTCCGACCGGCCACAACATTGTTGGAAGCAAATGGATTTACAAAATCAAACAGATTCCGGATGGCACAGTTGATCGGTATAAAGCACGTCTTGTGGCTCAAGGATTCTCCCAGCGCTATGGTGTCGACTACGCTGACACATTCAGCCATGTTGTGAAACCTACCACTGTCCGCATCATTCTTGCTCTTGCAGTTTCTCGTAATTGGAGTCTTCGGCAAGTTGACATCCAGAACGCCTTTCTACACGGGGAGCTACAGGAAGAAGTATATATGCATCAGCCGCCTGGATTTGTGAACAAGTCTCATCCCAATTTTGTGTGCAAACTGCAAAAATCATTGTACGGTTTGAAGCAGGCTCCAAGAGCGTGGTATTCCACTCTGAGTCAGAAGGTGCAAGCACTTGGGTTTCATCATTCTAGAGCAGATACGTCATTGTTTCTGTTTAGGCGTGGCAAAATTACCATCTACATGCTCATCTACGTTGATGACATAATCATTGCAAGCTCTTGTGCCCAAGCCACTGATCGGTTGATTGCTCAGTTACGGGATGCATTTGCAGTCAAGGATTTAGGCACTCTCACTTATTTTCTTGGAGTTGAAGTGACGCCTACACGGGATGGATTAGCACTCACGCAGTCAAAATATGCAGCAGATTTGCTGCATCGGGTAAATATGCATGCATGCAAGCCTACACCAACGCCTATGTCCAGCATAGAACGACTCAGTAAGGAGAGTGGTACTCCTCTCAATGATGAAGATGCCTTCAGGTATCGAAGCACAGTTGGGGCCCTGCAATATTTGTGTTTGACTCGGCCTGATCTAGCATTTGCAGTTAACAAAACCTGTCAGTTTCTACAACATCCGACAGATGTACACTGGGCAGCAGTTAAACGTGTACTTCGGTACATACAGGGCACACTACAGTTGGGCATCACCATTCGTCGATCAGATTCAGTGGATATGAGTGCATACTCTGATGCCGACTGGGCAAGATGCCCCGATGATCGTCGTTCAACCGGTGGGTTTGCTGTATATCTTGGGAATAATTTGGTGTCATGGAGTGCACGGAAACAACCCACGGTTTCTCGGTCAAGTACCGAAGCTGAATAAAAGCCATTGCAAATGCAACCGCCGAAGTGACTTGGATTCAGTCACTGTTAAAGGAGCTCGGTGTAGTTCAGAGAACAACTCCTAGACTGTGGTGCGATAACCTTGGAGCAACCTTTCTCACTGCCAATCCGGTGTTCCACGCGCGGACAAAACACATCGAGATCGATTTTCATTTTGTTCGTGAAAAGGTTGCGGCTGGTGCACTACAGGTTCGGTTCATATCGTTAGCAGACCAGATTGCTGACATTTTCACCAAGGCCTTGCCTCGTGATGCTTTGTTCGTTTGAAGTATGATCTCAACTTGTACTCTACCCGTTGTGATCAAGGGGGGATGTTAAACAACCGAAGTGTTGGCGTGTACAAGGGAGCAGGATCCTAACGGATCAGCTAGATGGAACGTCATGTTCCATTAATATCTAGACATTAGTTGTTTTCAGTTTCTAGTCTGTACATCTCCTGTACGTGATTAGCTAGCTACAGACCAAGGGTCGTGTGTCTATTTGTATCCAGCATCTTTGATCAATATAAATAGAGGAGAGGCCTGCTATGTTGAAGCACGGCAAACCAATCTATTCTTGTGTTTGATATACCGCTCTTTCAGCTCCGCCACTTCCGTCAGAAGGGAAATTAAAATCGGATGTTACACCCCCGTTGCCCGGCGCCGTCGACAGCGAGGAGGAAGGTGCTTGGCCCCTCCGGCAAAACTCGAGAAACTTTTATTTTCGGGTGCCCGTGTGGGCTTGAGTTTAGCCCGTGAAGGCTGCCCAACCAACGGTCGAGTTAAGCCCATACAAGCCCGTCTACAGGTGTGTGTACACACTCTTCTCTTTTATTTTTTGCGACGGGTGTGTGTACACTTAACACTTTACACTGTCTTTCTAGCATATCCGCCTAGCTTTATTGTACGATTCAGTGGCTCGTGATTGTAAATGAATCTTCTGATACTTGTGGAACGGTTTTCGTTGTCGACACTTTACACTGTCTTTCTAGCATATCACTGCAACCAACGGTTCACCGGTACTTGTGAGATTTGCATATCTTACCACAGATCTGGCGGTATATTTTTTTCTCTGAATTTTACCTGTTTGTAGCCTCGTAGTTGCACGCCCTGTTGTGGCTGCAGTGTTGCCGCCCGCAGAGGATCCCGCGGCGACAGATTGGCGATTGTCAGCCGTATCCACCTCGGGATCGGTGCGATTCGCTGCGTCAGCGCCAGACTCCGCATCAGATCCGGACGAGGCCGTGTGGCCTCCATGTGGAGGAGACGAAGGCGCAGAAGATCCGCCCGGCGACCGAGAGGAGGCCCCGCCATCCTGCGCGCTGTCTGCTTGTCGGGGCGACGTGTCGCCGCTTGATTCGTTCTGCGCGGATTCGGAGGATGATTCCACGGCAGAGTTCGCTGTCTGGCCGCTGGTTTCCGTGCCACGACCATTGGTTCCCATGCACGTGTGTGGAGCATGAAATCTTGCTGTTTCTGCACCGTTTTGTCCAGAATTTTCACCGTGGTCTCCTGGATCTAATTCAGCTGCACACTCAATAATTTTGTTAGCAGGATTTATATGGGTATTAACCGCAATTGGATCAGTACTACTGGTAGTTTCCCCCGTGATCAAATTGCCCGGGATTTAAAACATGGGTAGGAAGTCAGAGAATTTCCGATCGAAGTCTTGCACCGGCATTGGGATTCAAGGAAGCAAAAGGAAACAAAGTTATATCAAAGAGAACATCTCGTGAGATATAGATACGGCCGGTGGAGATATCTAAGCACTTGAATCCTTTGTGAATATTGCTATACCCAAGGAAAGTACACTGTTTGGATCTATACTGAAGTTTCTTAGCATTGAAAGGCCGGAGGTTAGGATAGCAAGCACAACCAAAAGTGCGCATAGACAAATAGCCGGGTGCAGTATTTTCAAGAATTTCAAGTGGAGTTGCAAATTGTAGAAGTTTGGTAGGAATGCGATTAATGAGATATACAGCTGCTATAAAAGCTTCATCCCAATATTTGAGTGGCATGGAGGCATGCGCAAGTAGAGCAAGGCCAACCTCGACAATGTGCCTATGTTTGCGTTCAGCTGATCCATTTTGCTGATGCACATGTGGGCATGACACATGATGTGTGATGCCAATGGTTCTAAAAATGAGTTATATGCTCATATTCTCCACCCCAATCGGATTGGACAATGATAATTTTTCTACCAAATCGTCGTTCAACAAGAGCTTGAAATTCGTGAAAGATATTAAAAACTTCAGAACGATGTCTGATCAAATAGATCCAAGTGTACTTGCTAAAATCATCAATAAAACTCACATAATAATTTTTTCGACCAAAGGAATCTGAGGCAGGGCCCCATACATCGGAAAAGATCAATTCTAAGGGATGATGCGACACACTAGTGAATCTAGGGTAAGGCAATTGATGACTCTTTGCCTTTTGACAAGCAGCACAGATTGATTCATTATTTTTCCCACCAGAACACGGGAGTTTATTTTTGCTAACAATTTGCTGAACAATGGAAGATGCCGGATGTCCTAAACGGCTATGCCACCTATCATGGGATGGCTTGAAGGCACCATAAACTTTCTTAAAAGTAGACGAAAGCGGTAGAGGATAGAGACCAGCCCTACATGGACCATCAAGCAGAATTCTCCTCGTGACCTAGTCCTTGATACAAAAGAAATTTGGATGAATTTCAGCAAAAACATCATTATCTCTTGCTAAACGATGAGCAGAAATTAGACTTTTACTAGCATCAGGAACATGAAGTATGTTTTTGAGATGAATATTTTGATCACGGGTTTGAACTGTAGTATGACCAATACGATTAATATCCATACCTGAACCACTTACAGTGTGGACTTGGTCGTTGCCGTAGTACTTGTCATGGACATGGAGCTTCTCTAGCTCTCCGGTGATGTGGTCAGTGGCACCGGTGTCGATGTGCCACGGGTTGCTGTTTGCACCATAGTTGTTGTCGTAGTTGACAGCATTGGCCGTCCTCTCCTTGGGGACGAAGTCCTCGTCATAGCGGTACCAGCAGTCCGTGACTACATGGCCCACAACGTTGCATAGTTGGCAGCGAGGGCGTTGCTCGCCGTAGTTGCCGCGGCCACGGTTGTTGTTGAAGTTGCCGCGGCCGCCGCCTCCTCCAGTGTTGCCCCCTCTGGGAGCATTGCGGCCACCATTGTAGCCGCGGCCGTAGCCTCCACGATCACCATGTCCGCGTCCTCCGAAGCGTCCACGGCCGCTGCCTCGCATCGCGGCGTTGGCCGAGGACTGAGATGGTGTCTGACGAAGGACCTGACGATGCTCAAAAACATAAGTTGCGAATACAGATCGCTTACAGTTATTGGTTCAACCCTGGCCCCGATCGCAGCAACGAGGCCATCATGTTGATCGAGGCCGGCGAGGGTGTATGCCACCATATCTTCAGCGTCCAGGGGCTTGCCGGTGGCGATCATGTCGTTCTCCAGGGTCTTCAGGGCGGCGATGTACTCCGCCATGGTCTTGTTGCCTTTCTCGGCGTTGACGAGCGCAATGCGCGTGTTGATGTGCTGGTGCGGGACTTGGCCGCGTACATGTCCTGGATGGTGCTCCAGGCCTCCTGCGACGTCTTGGCCGTGGCGACGTGCGCCATGACCTCCCTTGATAGGGAGGTAACGAGGAAGCTCAGGACTTGCTGATCCTGAGCCACCCAGGGACCGTACCCCGGGTTAGGCATCTCGACGTCCTTGTCATCTTTCTTGACGACGATCTTGCTAGGGGGCACAGCGATGATGCCGTCGATGAAGCCCTCGAGCTGCGCGCCCCTAATGGCGAGCAGAACCTGTGCCTGCCATAGCACGAAGTTTCCCTTAGCCAGCGTCTCGGTGATATTCACACCAGCGAACGGAGAGCCAGCAGTCGACAAGGATGAGGAAGCCATCGTCGCAGAGTCTAAACTAGATGTGTTTTGGAAGGGTTAGCTCTGATAGCATGTAAATTGGTGTAAAGCGTATGTTACCCCGTTAGGGGGCGCCCTTCATGTTTATATAGCCTGGTTAACCTAAACACCGGTAGGGATATACATCGAGGAGGTTACAGAGATAAGATCTAAACCGAAACCTTATAATCTGGTTCGGTGTACAACTTGTTCCATATGTTTACATATGCTAACTAACTCTTCTGTTAACACTAAACACAACGACGAGACAATTAAGACAACTGGCAAGTAAATAAAAAAATTATCACAATGATGAGACAATTAAACACTTGTTATTTCAATATTCGTTTGCCCGGTCTATATGGTCAGTCATCCAACTCGCTTCAATTTTGTATCCGTAATGTAGTTTTGCAAATATATTTCGTAAGAAGACACATAGTATGGATTAGAAGTTTTGAGCTATTTTTAGGGTGGGCCTGCTTGCCGTAATCTGGTCATTTTGCTTATGAAGAAATGACAAGATGTTTAATGATAAGAATAATCACTTCCGCAAGTCATCTACCGTTTGTACACAGGTTGCTTCGTTCATTATTGTCTCTACAACACGTGGAGTTTCACATGTTGTTTACGGAAGTCTCTGTTCGGTTGGCAAATACGGTTAGAAATATTTTTATTCCATATGGGTGGCAGCGTAATTTTTCAGATTTGTTCTCCATCCACATATGCGTTATATTGGCTTTCTCGTTGATTCTTGTAATCCGCATTGTTTACCAGTTTTGTATGCTTGGATTATGTTGTTTGTTTGCATCGTTGTTATGCAGAGGCCGGGTGTAATACTTTGTATGCTCGTGATTCTTTTTTTAATAAAAGTTTCCTTCATCAGAAAATGAAACAACCTAAATATCTTATAATTACATCATGTAAATAGGGCGGTTGATTACCCGTTGGATAGGAAGCACGGCGCCCCGAAGGAGAAATCCTTTAAATGACCTAAGTAATAGCACCTTACTAGAATTCACCTTTCTCACGAATATAGCCGGCAAATCCTTGTCACCCTTACCTCTTCTGCCCTCAGCTGCCACTAGTGAGCGCCGTCAGGCAAAGCCCCTACATCCGGGTGCGGCGGGATCATTCGTTCGGTGCTCCTTGTGCAAGGCGCCGCGGCAGGCCATCAATAGTTGAGTCGCGCCACCATGGGCACGCCGGTTTGTAACTTTTCATGTTCCTTTTGCCAAAGTAGCCAGCCATTTAATTTTATTTTTATTTCCATGAAAATACAAAAAAAATGTTAGCTTGTTCATAAGATTTTGGTTCTATTTTATTGACAACACGTCCAAGCTAATCCGAAGACTAGAAAAGGCTGTTTGGTCTGATGGACACACAGCCGACATATAAAGCTAATCGTCATTATGATGATTTTTGGTTTGCTGCTTATGTGTCTAGCGGTGTTGATTGACTCAGACAATTGATTAGTGTATGATCCACATGATATGTACTCAAACAATTGATTAGCGTGTATGCTACACATGATGTGTATGAATGAATGAGATGACTAACATTATGTTAATAACATAAGACCCATTTATATACATACATGCGCATGATATATATGCAAGAATTAATTGGTACATACCCCATATCGATGCATTTTTTACACACCAAAGCAGCACTGGCCCTAAGTATTGCCTGCCAAACCTTAAGTTGATGAAAGGCCTAGGGAAATTATCGTAGATGTGTATGCTAGTGATGTTAGTCCGAGATCTCTTGACCGCTCATCACTAGAAGATAATACATTTACAATGAAGATGAATACGTCGTCATTTAGTGTTACATTGAGATAAACCAACCTTTAGTTGCCTCTCATTTGTAAAGTTTAACGTGCATATACATCCACTTCAAATACTCCGCGAGAAATAGTGTAGGGAGGAAACTTGTTAAACCAACTATCAGACCAACTAATGTAGGCAGAGATTTTATATATTTTTATGTATCTTGAGGGCAGAAGTTACATAGTATTTTTTTACACTATTGGAAAATCTCTTTTTACGGTACTTTGTAAACTGAGAGATAACAATTTCCCTTTTTAGTAATACATGAAAATTTTCACGTTGTATGGTATGAGCAAAAAAAATCGAATAAGAATTTGTTGATGCGACTGATTTTCAAAACCTATAAGTAAGAACTGTCAGTGATTGAGACATGGACCCTCCTATTATTTTTCACAGAAAAAATATTTATTAGTTATTTCTCTGAATTTTGACTCGACCTTGTCAGCCACATGATGCGCTTTGTTTTTTTAAAGAGGATAGCCCACATAGTAATTGGGTCGTTTTCGTTACTTGGGCTGCAGTTCAGGCAGGATCTCGGGCTAGGGCTGCTGGTGGGCTAATGGGATTGTGGCCCAGGAACATAGACATAGTGCGTTGGTAATTGCTATACTGGTTTAGTGGTTTGACACTTATAAATCTCTAAGCTTCCCAAAAAAACATAAATCTCTGAGCAAAGGCATCGCCGGTCCACACTCTCACGGTGGTTGGCAGAGTTCCGAGTTTCTCGCCGATACGCAGCCATGCGAGCTTATAGCTCTCATGTGACATATTTCAGTGAATTGGAAGGAGAGCGACGTATTTGGAGAGAATAGCTCTCGTGCGACGGATCGGAGCGGGTAAATAGCTCTCGTGCGACACAGGCATTAAATCGGTCGTCAACGAGTTCAGTTAGCGCTAAGACATGTCGGGCCACCAAATTAATTAGCACCGCATCAAGTCAAACTGCCCCCGTGCCCGCCCCCGACCTGAACTGTCCGAAACTGCCCGCGCTCCATTCTTCAGCTCCGGCGGCGGCGGCGGAGCCCTCTTTCTCGGCGGCGGCGGAGCCCTCTTTCGGTAGCGGCGGCCTTCATGGTTAGTGAATTCGGAGCTCTAGTCCCAATCCCCTCCGCCTGTTTGTAGATCTGAGCTCGTGCCTCTGTTTTGCTTGTTGAAATCGATAGAAGGTGAGAGGGGGCCGCCCGGTGAGAGGAGCTCGTGGACCCGGAGCCCGTGGTCAGATCGAGAAGGAGCCGCTAGATTCAGCTTCGAACAGGTAATGCGCCTCCCTCCCGCCCAATTTTGAATGCGATTTGGCCTCCTCTGATCTTTCTCACACTGCCCGCCTATAACAGAGAGGATGCTGCTCGAACCTTTGAATTTGCGGTCAATTTCTTTCCATCGACGGCAAAATTAGTTGATGGTAGCATGGAGAACATCCAGAGAGACACAATTGTGAAATGGGAGGTTGATTGTGCAGAGATTGATCCCACTGAACTACAGAAGATGGAAGAGAAGGCGGTGAGGAAATTGGTGGAGAAAATTGGGGAAACTGTGGTTTGGGGTCCAGAGCAAGAGGTTTCACTATTGCGGTATGATGATTTCAAAGGAGAGTATGTCAGAATTGAAGATGGTGAACAGATTATTGATGAAATCGATAGGCAAGAGGGCTGGGCAAGCCTCAGGGCTGATTTTTTTGCTGAGCTCGTTGATCTGAATATTGATTCGAAGGTGGGTTATGTGCCGTCACACTTGGCTATGCAGAAGGCAGATGATGATTGGGCTTCACAGAGGCAGATTGTTCCCATTATTACCGATGTGACAGTAATAGCCGATGGGGCTAATGCACATGCACAAGAGGGAAATGTTGCTGTTGTTGATTGGAATGCAGTTGAATTGGAGGAGCATACTGATTTGGTCATTGCACCAATTGCTGACACTGAGATGGCCAAACTATTTGGCATTCCAGTCGATGACAGAGAGGAGGAGGAGAGGGATGAAGCTAGTGATAATTCTGACAGAGAATTGTGTGAAGATGTAGATGAACAGTTGATGGAAGATGCTGCAGATTATGTAGATGATGCACATAATGATGAGCTGGTGCATGTGTATGACAAGGAAAACCCTGTCATTCAAGTGGGAAAGTTGTGGCCAAACATGGATGAGTTCAGGTTGTCTTTCAAGACTTATGCAGTCAGACATCAGTTTGATGCCAAGACACTTTGGACTGATAGAAAGAAGTTTTATGCTAAGTGCAGAGGTTTTGATGGTAGTGGTGTGAGGCCTTGCAAGTGGTACATATCTGCTAGACTGCAGCCTGATGGAAGTACAGTCAGGGTTAACCAAATCCCTCATCAACATACTTGTCTTACAAGTTCACAAAAAGTATCAAGCATGACATCACAGATTTGGGTTGCAGAAAAGATAACTCCAATTTTGGCGAAAACACCGAACACTACTGCCAAAAGACTGAAAGTAGACTTGGAAAAGCTGTACCCCATTAAACTGAATTATACCACAGTGTGGAAGGCTAAACAAAGGGCAATGAAGAATTTGTATGGTGATTGGGCAAACACATTTAGGATGCTTTACAATTTCAAAGCAGAGGTGGAGAAAAGGTCACCTGGCAGTATTGTCGAGATAGATACAGAGGTATCAGAGGATGGCAAGGTTTATTTCTCCAAATTCTTTATGGCTTTAAAGCCTTGCACCGATGGCTTCAAAGCAGGATGTCGTCCATATTTGAGCATAGACTCATCATTTTTGACAGGCAAGTGGAATGGTCAGTTGGCAGCATGCAATGCTCTAGATGGACACAACTGGATGTTTCCTGTTGCTGTTGGCTTGTTTCAGTCAGAGACAGAGGCTTCATGGACATGGTTCATGATGCAGTTGAAAAGAAGCTTAGGGCCAGTGTCACCTTTGGCAATACACACAGATGCATGCAAAGGTCTGGAAAATGCAGTTAAAAATGTGTTCCCACATGCTGAGCAGAGGGAGTGCTTTGGCCATTTGTGGATGAATTTGATCAAAAAATTCAGAGGAGATGAATTTGGGAGAATGTGGCCAGCAGCAAGATCTTACACTAAACAGACACATTCATATCATCTTGGTAAGGTAATGGCAACATGCGAGGAGTTTGGTACATGGTTGAACACCTACCATTCTTTATTATGGTACAGGTCAGGATTCAACACTGCCATCAAGTGTGATCATATCAACAACAATTTGGCAGAAAGTTTCAACAACAAGGTGAAGCAGCTAAAAGATTTGCCTGTGCATGACATGGTTGACCAAATCAGGATCATGCTCATGCGGCTGTGGGAATTGAGAAAAAAGATTGGTGATTGTCTGCAAGGTGATAAACTTCCAGCAGTGGTGCAACAGGTGGTCAACAGAAGCAGAAGTCTTACACATTTGTCTGTTGAAAAATCATCACTGTGGGGTGCTGAAGTTAGAGATAACAAGACTGGAAGGAGGCATGTTGTTGACACTGAATTGCATGATTGCAGTTGCCTCGAGTGGCAACACACTGGTAAACCATGTGAGCATGCCATTCTATTCTTAGCCTCACAGCCGAAGATAAACATGCATCCATATCTGCATGAATATTATTCGGTAGCAAAATTCAAAGCTGCATATGCAACTCCAATTCCACCTCTTACAGATCAGTCTCAGTGGCCAGAAGTGCCGCTTGAATTTTCCATGTGTCCTCCTCTGACAAAAAGAAAGGCAGGCAGACCTAAACAGAGTAGATTCAAGGCATGGTTTGAAAAAGGTGGGAGTAGTAAGAAGGGCAAGAATGACAAGAAAGATGGAAAGCCAAAAAGGGTTCAAAAGGGTAGCAAAAATAGATGCAAGCGGTGCCAAGTACTTGGGCACAGAGAGGGATCTAGACAATGCATTTACTCTTCTCCTAAGCCCACAAAGTATGTGCTTGTTTATTTGTGTTTTTTCATATTGTGCTTTTGTTTCAATTATAAATATGTGGCATGCTTTGTTGTTTTCAGGAGGAAGCTTGCAAGTCAGCCTCTTGTTGTTGAACAGTGTTGGCCAACAAAAAGAGCAAGAGTCAGTGGCTGCAGAAGGAAGAGAAGTCAGTGGCAACAGTTTGGTGCTGAAACTGAAGAAACTGCAGCTGGTGTCACTGAAAATGAAGAAATTGCAGTCGAGGTGCACACTGTCGAAACTGAAGAAATTGCAGTCGAGGTGCACACTGTCGAAACTGAAGAAACTGCAGCTATTGTCACTGAAGAAACTGATGTCAAGGTGCACACTGTCGAAACTGAAGAAACTGCAGCTGTTGTCGCTGAAGAAACTGATGTCGAGGTGCACACTGAAGAATTTGATCGAACTGAACCTGCTTTCGAGTTTCAGGAGGTGATAGCATCGAGTCCAGTGAAGAAAACCAAGATGATCAGTGAACTTGTGTGTGCAGTACAACCAAAAACAAGAAATGCTAAGGCGAAGAAGGGTACACGGCGTGGTCGGAAGAGATAGAACCGTTGGTCATTTGAAATTTATGGCATGTAATAACATTTGTTGGGCACTATGTATCCACATGTTTCCATCCGAACTTGTTTGGTTATTGTTTTCAAACTGAAATTCAAATTTGATGCAAAATTCAAATTTCGGTTTAAATTCAAATTTGGACTCAAGTTGAACTTTTGACTCGGGTATGATGTTTCAATGCTACCTTAACTCAAATATGTATGTTATCTGATCATTCTGAGCCCTTTTGTTAAGTTAGACTCATAGTCATGAAAAGTGTGTTTCAAATGACCTCCTAAGGTAGGGTAAACGACCCCTTTTCTAAGAAGGCTGTTTTTTTGCATCTTCTCTAAATCATCCAAATAAAACTCCTACACCTCTATCCTACCTATGTAGTGTAAATATGAAGTCTCATTATTTTTTGAATTTATTTTCTATTATATTCTTTTTTCTGAAATCATTATTTAATAGAAAAACATATATATAACAAGTTTGAATCTTATTTATATTTTTTTTTGGTTGCTATACAACATAATAAGACTATGTGCACAAGTTTTATATTTGTTTGATTTTTTATTAATTACTTATGCTCTAGAACACACAACCTTTGTTCTTTGAAATCCATACTACCTTGTACAAGAATCCCATTTTCTTGAAGGCATTTTCCTGCAATTGTATATAAACCATGTTTATATTTTTTTTGGTTGCTATACAACATAATAAGACTATGTGCACAAGTTTTATATTTTTTTATTTTTTTAATTACTTATGCTCTAGAACACACAACCTTTGTTCTTTGAAATCCATACTACCTTGTACAAGAATCCCATTTTCTTGAAGGCATTTTCATGCAATTGTATATAAACCATGTTTATATTTTTTTTGGTTGCTATACAACATAATAAGACTATGTGCACAAGTTTTATATTTTTTTGATTTTTTAATTACTTATGCTCAACCATAAGTGTCCGAGGTCTATCACTTGATTTAAGCCTTTTTCGCAAAATTGGATGCAAACCATGTTTATATATTTTTTGGTTGCTATACAACATAATAAGACTATGTGCACAAGTTTTATATTTTTTTGATTTTTTTTGAATTACTTATGCTCCGATCCGTCTCTGTGCTCGTTCTGCAATTTGATTGGCTAGCAGTCCGTCGAGCACTGATTGGTTCGATTGGTGGGGTTTGGATCGGTGCGTGGTTCAATCAAAGCCGTTCATCTAGATCCAGCGGCACAAAATGAGCCGGTGCATGAAACAGGTGCACGAGTGTGTGAATTCGTGTGTTTGCCAACATGGACGTCCATGCACACATTGCCACTGACGCGGGCCACGTTCGCATGCATGCTACCATCGCAGCCGCCACCACCCCGTTCGCATGCATGCTCGGACCGTAGCCCTCGACGTAGCACTGCGCTCTCTTGATTCAGAAAAAGACGTCGCACCTACGCTATTACCAGTGATGCAGTCTGAAGAAGGAAACGAGCCCGTGTCCGCCCGTGTCGCATCGATGCAGCCCGCTTCGCAGTCTTTGCGCCGCTTTGAATTGACGAGCGTGTGCCCGTGACGCTTTGGATGCTGCCACGTTGACGGAGCAAAGAAAATAACTGCAACGTTGACCGCACGACCGCACCACCGCGTGTGCCCATGCCACTTCGCACCACCGCGTGTGCCCGTGCCGCTTCGCACCACCGCACCGTCTTTAAAAGGAGGGGCTCCTCTTCTTCCTCTTCTCACACACTTGTCTGTCAAGCCGCCACCGCACCTTCCTCTTCTTCCAAACCAAAACCTAGCCACCATGCAGTTCAACGGCCCGACCTACCGTCGCCCTGCCACCACGCCGGAGCTGCGCTATCCGCCCGATGTCGTCTTCGAGAACCGGCTGCGCGTGTGGGCCATCTCCAGGTTTAGGGGCGCAAGGGAGCTAGCTGAGTTCTTCCTCGCGTCCTGCTACGAACACCTCCCCGCGGGCTCGCCCCGCATGTTCCGGCTCGAGAACTACTATGACGGCGACACCCGCAACGTCATCGGCTTGTTTGTCACCTTCAGGAATTGGTTCGACGCCTACCATCTCCTCGGGCAGGTTTTTTGGTGTGGGTGCGAGTTCATCGCATTCACAAACTACAACATCTACACCAACTTCCACGCCATCTTCCCCTCCCATGGCAACATGCACCGCCTCCCCTACAACATGGGGCCAGCCAACGACGGGGAGGACGACGAGTGAGCCACCCCCAAGTAGGAGGAGCTAAGGAGGAGTCAACAAGGAGTTGTTCCATGTTTGTTTGGCATCCTAGTTTATTTCCATGTTTTTTTCGGTTTGTTTCTTGCTTGGGCATATATGCCCTATATGTTTCTCTTGTCGTGTCGTGTTGAGTGAGTGCTAGAATGTTGTCGAAAGTTCTAAGAGGGACCAAGTTATAGGCCCAAGTTATAAGTGTGATGTTAGTGTGCTACAATGTTGTCCAAAAAAATGTATTGTTCGTCCTAATATGTTTGTTTCGTTGAAAACTCAAACTTGCTCTTTCTATTGTTTTATATGTTGAACGACCAAGTAATATTCTTTGCATGCAAGTAACAAAATCCAAAGGCTAAAACAAGTAAATAAGTTTGTTATAAGTTTCTATGAGCTCTATGTGTATATGCGCATGTGCCTCGCTAAGCCAAACAAACATGGAACAAAATACATGCCTCTCTATGATTTCTTGTTTGTTATAAGTCCTAATATGTAGACATGCCTCTCTATGATTTATTTCAAAAAGTTCAAACATAGACATGTCGTTTCAATTTAAAGAAAAAGAGAGATACGGATGTGTGCCTCTATGCTATAAAAATGGGTGCCCAAAATACCCCATGGTGTTTTTGCAGAAAAAAATAAATACATACATTACGGCCCAACATCTAGAAATGCCTCTCTATGATTTATTTCAAAAAAGTTCAAACATAGACATGTCGTTTCAATTTAAAGAAAAAGGTGAGATCTTCCAAAAACGTTTTCTACTGAAAAACAAAACATTGGTCTTAACCGTTGGGCTGTTTTTATCTCTGGGCCTGTTTATTTTCTCACGGCCCAACATCTATCGGGCAGCCCAGAACTTTTTTTTTACTGAAAATAGAACTGTGGACTGAAGTGTTAACTGAAGAACAAATTCAGAAACTTCAGAAATAGGAAACTTCAGAAATTGCTGCTTCAATTTGATTAAGTTACACAAACTTGGGGACGAACTTGGCATGGCACACATCGCGTGCTCTGCCCTAAGGACGGATAGACAATAAGTAAAAGAAAACATTGCAATGATACAACAATAAAATCCACCTGCAATCATATTTCCTTGCTTCTGCAAATCAATCATCTCCTTTAGATGTTTCTTGATCTTCCTCAGTTCCTGGTTTAGTTCGGACTCCGCTGGCAGTTCACCATTGCGCACAGTCCTTCTCATGTCTCTGTCAGCACCTATGTCCGAGCTTCCCAAATTCTCCACGCCCACCGACGGCAACCCAAAATTTAGCTCCCTGGTTGCGGCCCCGTTCGAATCAACGGGAAACGAATCATTGTAGCCCTGAATTTTTTCAAGCCTCTGAACATAGGTTTCGATCCACTCGAAATGGCCGCATTTCTTCAAGATCTGAAAACAGCAAATGAACCCTAAATCCCAAATTTGACTAGAAAACACGTAATAGGGACAAATTAGAGCAAATGGTTGCGAAAGAACGCAGATCTAACCTTGCCATCTATTCCTGCATGTTTCTTGCTCAAGCAGGTGAAGAACTCGCGACCAAGATTGCCGTTCTCATCGGTCTTACTAACCCAACGCTTGAGGGGCTCTGGTCGTGGGCATTCCGGGCACCGTAGCGGCGGCAGTGGACCAAACCGTGGCCATTTTGACGACGGGGCGGAGGAGCTAGACATTTGGGCGTCGTCGCCGGAGAAGAGAGAGATGTGGGAAAGGGGAAGCAATGGGCGGCGGCGGACGGGCGGGCACGGGCGCGGTACTTGTCTAGCTACGGTGAGGTGGGTCCCACGCGGTGAGTGCATAAGTGGTGGGTCCCACGCTTACGTGGACAAGTGGTGGGTCCCACGCTTCCAAACTTAGCAGGCACCCCCAAACCTAACAGCTAACGATCAGATCAGACACGTTTAAGGGCCATGTTGGTCGTGGGCTATTTACCCGCTTCGATCCGTCGCACGAGAGCTATTCTCTCCAAATACGTCGCTCTCCTTCCAATTCGCTGAAAATATGTCGCATGAGAGCTATAAGCCCCAGCCATGCCCCATCCACGGATTAATTTAGAGCTACCAACAGAGCCTCGCGGTGGTCGAAGAAAACACATGCATGATCGATCGATCTTCACAACACAAAGGGGAATTAACAAGTTGTAATTTATATAAAAGTACATATTTTACGAATTAACGCACATTATGCCAATTACCAAGCCAGCCAAAATCAAATCTCGTAAAATAATCTGCAACTTATCAGCTAGCTAAGGTCCCTAGAAGACCTCGTTGAACTAGCCCTACTTCAGGGATGGGAACTGAGCAATGTCGTCCATGCTCGGCGGCGGAGTCTGCAGCACTACAGTCGCCACCTTGGGTTCCTTCTTCGCGGGCGGCGCCACCACAGCCTCCTTCACCGCGGCGACCGGCTGCTGCTTCGCTGCATCGTTGTAATACATGCCACCACCCTGCTGCACCTTCACTCCGTGGGTCTTGACGATGAAACCTTCCGCCGGAGCACCTTCAGCTGCACTCTTGCCGTCCTCGCCGGTGTTCTCGGCCGCCGCCTTAGCCTGCCTCCGCTCGAACTCCTCCTGCCTCTCCTGCCTCTGCCTGAAGATGCGCTCCCGGGCAGATGGGTACGCGAACAGGACGCCGGTAAGATCGGTGCTGCGCGCCGGTGGCGGGGCAGGGGCTGGAGTAGTAGTCTGCTTGTTCATCGTCGTGCTTGCCTTGGGCGCCGCCGCCACGGACGATCGGGTACCGGCTGCGGCTACCGGTGCCGGGCTCTTCTTGACAGCGGGAGCCGGAGGTGATTGTTTCTTCTTGGGCTTGGCCGCCTTCTTCTTTGCCAGCGCGGAAGCCTCCTTGTTTTTTTTCGAGAGTACGGAAGCTTCCTTGTGCTGCGAGTCGAAGTCGGCGAGGCGCTTGTCGCCGGAGTCGTCGCCGTCGAGTAGCGCGAAAAGGTTCACGCTCGCCTTGATTGCCGCCATGATTCTGATGTGATGGGCTTCTTCTTCGATCGTTGCTCCTGGTGTGCGTGACCTGCATATATATACACGCTGAGACCTGAATCTGAGCGAACTCCGTCTGTAGTCGGAATCCTGATCGAATCAAAGCCTGAAACGAAACGAGTTTGATACCTCTCCGTGTTCGAACTTCTGTTTCTTTTTTTTTCTTTTTTCTGTAATGATGTGGCTGGGCTTTCCAGGTGCAAGGCCCTCAACACAAGCAGCAGAGGCCGGCCTAATAAACAGCAGAGCACCCATTTATCTCTACTATATAATATAGCCAGAGGCGATGGTTGGTACGTTTTTTACTTTCCGATTTTACCCCTAAGTGTTACAAAGTATTACGCAACCTGCCACCGCTAAGACATACCGGTTCGGTGTTTGTGTGAATAAAAAATCCCCAATCGTTGCTATCCAATCCCCGAGCGATGCGCCGCCGCTGGACGTTCGCTGCGGCCGGCCGGAGCCGCTGCTGTCCTCCCTCCGCGCCGTCGCGCGGGGTCCTCCCCCGCCCATGGCAACCTCCACGCCGCCGTCCTGACCCAACCTACCACTCCCAAGACCCAGGCGCCCTCCGCTGGCCGCGACTGGCCCGCCCCGCAGCGGGATCCCACGGATCAGATGCTATCCCTGGGCGCCATCCGCAAGCTCTGTGCCGCCTTCGACGCCGTCGCGCTCACCGTCATCGCCGCCGGCCTCTCCCACCCCCGCTGCCGCCCCTTCTCGGCGCGTGCGACCTCCCCGCCGCAGGACTTCCCCACCATTGCCGCCTGCCGCGCCGCGGTGGCCGCCTCCAAGACCCGCCGCCAGCCCCCCTCTCCGCCCGCCACCGCCGCGGCGCCATCCACGGACGCCGAGACGCCGGTGCTGGTCAGGATCAAGGGCGAGCGGGACCCGGTGCGGCTCTACGAGCTCTTTAGGGACAATGCGGACAACCGCGTCCTGGTGGAGAACCGGTTCGCCTTCGAGGACGCGGTAGGGCGACTGGCAGGTGCTCGACGGAATGACCTCGTGGAGAAGATCCTCGAGCAGCACAAGGCGCTGCCCCAGGTGAGGCGGGAGGGGTTCGTGGTCAGGGTCATAGGCCTGTACGGGAAGGCCCGGATGCCGTACCATGCGCTGCGGACCTTCAAGGAGATGGAGATGTACGGGTGCCCACGCACGGCCAAGTCGCTCAATGCCACGATGAAGGTGCTGATGCAATCACGGCTCCTTGATGAGGTCTGGCAGTTGTTGGACGAGGCGTCGGCCAGGTACAGGGTTGAGCTGGACGACGTTTCATACAACACCGTGGTGAAGATGGCGTGCGACATGGGGGAACTGCGTGCAGCCTACCGGATAATGCAGGAGATGGAGAAGGAAGGAGTGCGGCCGGATGTCATCACATACACTGATGGCTGCGTTCTATAAGAGTGGCCAGCGTGAGGTTGGGGATGGCCTGTGGAACCTCATGAGGTTGAGGGGTTGCATGCCCACACTTGCCAGTTACAATGTAAGGATCCAGTTTCTGATCAACAGGAGAAGGGGCTGGCAGGCAAACGATCTGGTGCGGAAGATGTATGCAGCAGGGATTGGACCAGATGAGATCACATACAACTTAGTTATTAAGGGTTTTTTTCTGATGGGTGAGCATGAGATGGCGCAGACGGTCTTTGGCGCGATGCATGGGAGGGGATGCAAGCCAAACGATAGGATTTACCAGACAATGGTGCATTACCTGTGTAAGCGGAGGGAATTCAATTTGGCATTCAGGCTGTGTAAGGATAGCATGGAGAGGAACTGGTTTCCGAGTGTTGATACCATTCACCATCTGCTGAAAGGCCTTATGGCAATTAGAAAGGACAGGAATGCGAGAGAGATACTGAAGCTCGTTACTGAGAGACAACCTTCCTACTCAGGTGATGAAGTGAAAGCTTTCCAAGACATATTGTCTCATGGGAAGTCTGGAAGATAAGTTGACTGCAGGATGGAAAGTTTTGCTGTAAATCCACCACATGTAACTGTAAGGCTGTTGTTGACATAATTTTGTTCATTACGTTTTCGTAGAAACATTAGAATAGAATAGATTGACAAGGTTTTTGGGTGCTTAATTATTCTCCAAGAGACCTCAGATAGCATTTACTCAGCTGCTTAACTTCACCTTTACCTATAATGGAAAATCATGATCACTCTAAGAAGATTGAGTTATATTCTGTCATATATTGAAACTTCCTATTTTTTTGACAGACTAAAAATTATTTTAACGTAGTGAAAATATAGAGGAGATGATGAATACTGTAAAAAGAAGAAGGATTAAACTTGCTGCACTTCAGGTTATGTTTTGGAAAATCTGATTAATGTTCTTTTTTATATACCAAATTCACCAAGGATATCATAGAAGATTGTCTTCTCTGGCTGCACACTGTTAGAAGAGTGTTTCTTGCTTGAGATTTAGGATTTCTTTGACATCGTTGAAAAGAAAAAGGCAATAAGCTATATTCAGTTTGACCTATTTTATGAGCCATATGAAAGTTTCATTAGCTAATTCATTTGGGCTGTTTATTGATGAGCAATCTGGACGTTATGTTAGTTTTCAAGTTCATGAACATGTTTCTCTGAAGAGCTTCTCAATGGCAATGTTCAGATTCTAAATGATCAACTCTAATGTGCCATTTACGATTTGTAGTTGTTGAGATGGCGCGTCCAGACTCGAGAGACCGAGACGTCGTAGCTGCAGGAGTACTCGGAACTGAGCCACCGCGCCTCGCCGGTTCAATACATAATATCGAAAATGACAATCTCATAATTATAGCCCGCTAAATTTCTTGTGGTAAAAAAATAGTTCAATACAGTTTGTTAGGATCATTTTTGGGCATGTAACAACTACGAGAACCAACTTGTAAATTTTATATTCATTAAATGTCAACTTGTAGCAACGTGCGGGAATATTTGGTTGGTCATTAAATTCCGTCGCCCGTAGCAACGCACGGGTATTTAGCTGGTATAAAATATAACTAGTACGTTTTCTTGGTATAACCTCCTATGTTTTTATATCCTCCTTTCAGTGTTCCTTCTTCTTCCGGCCTATGCACTTCGTCCTTCACTCCTTGTCATTTTGCCGCTAGAGTAGCAATGAAAATTCTAATAATGAAAGAGTATAACGTCGCTTGCAGCACGGACATGTTGCAACCTTGCTTGCACCACAAAGTTAATCAAGTCTCGCTCAAATGCACTAGGGTCACTTGAAAGTTTCCGGGTCCCTAATCCTCATAGAATACAGTGGTTTTTGATTCCAGTCACTTATAGATGCCACTTCACACTAAAACTATCACAACAATAACATGAAAATTCTAAAATGATAACATATTTCATTCATAACATATATCAAATATTAACATTACATTTTGATAAAAATATCACACATATTGTGATGCCTCACTAAACTTATCACAATATGACAAATTAAAAATTGTCATGTCTCACTAAACTTATCTCATTGCCTCGACGAAAGAAATTATTGAATTCTTTCATGAAGAGTGATGTAGCCATGAAGCAAGTTGCTATGCTAAGAACATCAAATACCGCAGATCCGTTCGACCCGATGCATCAATATTTTTTTAACAATAAGTAAATATTCTTATAAATATAAACAAAATAAATTTAGACAGATTGAGTAAGAAGTTTTCTATGCCTTGAGGCAACTCTGGTTAAAAAAGCCAGCCTACCCATGAGATTGTTGACAACAAAACTCTTGTGTCGGGACCAACATTTGCTCATACATTTATATGTGGTGTCATCATAATCTAAGGTAATATATATTGTCACAGATGTGACATTTTGTTCACACTACATAAAACAATATTAGTTAAAAATATATTTTATTAAGTGTGCCAACATTATTGCCACGAATGTATATTTAGGAAGCTTCATAAATGGGTTTGATATCCCTATTTACATGCAAATGAAGAATGAAGCTAGTTATATGATAATCGCGTTAACAATATAATAAATAATCAGAAAGAAAAAAGAAATAAATTGTGCTCCCTCACGACTTTCTTGATGAACAACCAAAACATGGTGCTTGTTAAGATGGAAGAATTAGAGGGACCACAATAATTGTCTCCTTTTATGCAATGTCACAAAAATATACTTTTATTTCTCAAACGAGTTCAAGTTAGACATAAGACCTAAGTATGGAGCTCTATATTAAATCATATTGATACTATATCAAATTGACAACTATAAACCATAAAACCATAAGACCCACTTAACTAGATTGATAACTATACCAAACGTTGTTCTAAACGGAACATTCGAATAACATAAATTATTGTAAGCACAAATTGTTAAAAAGCACATGGTTTGCAAGTTTGTAAATCTAAATAGTATCTTGAAAATAAGCTAAACATAACAATTACATGGAAGCTTTGGTAGATCCATAGGCAGCTGCTGCATCCATACTATTTTGGACATATATTAATTCTCCATACCCTACCCAAAGTCCCAAACTACATGTGTATGGATTTGGACATGGGTATAAATAGCCATGGGCAGGTTTGACCCAATCACAACAATTACCTAAAAAGAACATAAAATTTAAGAAGAATTAGAGAAACCATAATTCATCGGCATGATGGTTGGTCAAACAAAGATTTATACATTCCAATTGACGAGAGTACGTCGTAATCGCCCTTATCCTCGAGTACGGCAGGTTTCGAAACAACTACATTGTCCGTTGGTCGACACACCATGCACCTGCCTCTGCCACACGCTCCGCCGCCCTCCAGCAACAGATCTGGTCGGAGAGGACACAAAAAGTGATCGACGACGGCCGGATACTCAAATACTGGAGGGTTTCTTCGTCGTTCTCACTTCCTGGCATTATAATATCCGATCAAAAAGAAGCGGATGACGAGAAGAAGCGACCGTGCCTTCACACGGTGGATGCTCTATCTCACCACGGCACCGCGCAATAGGAAGAGTGGCGAACTGGTCATCACGAGTGCCGCCGCGTACATATGGGCGAGAGTGTCCGGGGAGAGATTGAGAGGTAGGATTTATCTCAGGGTTACGGGACTATATATAAAGGCCATGGGCCAATATCACGGGTCGATTAAAACTCTGTTTGCATGCAGCGGCCTACATCCGAGCCCGATGAAAATAAATCTCTATTTGCAATATGTTGGCAGCAGGATTTTAAAAATTATGATGGCCAAACAAATTCTCTCGTGGGCTGCCCATTTCTGGCAGGCCTCATCAGCCACGTGCAATTATGTTTTACCGTGGGCGAGAATGGGCAGAGGCCCAATGGTTGGAGTCGTGGTTGAGCATGCTCAACGTCCTGAGTTTGATCCCCGTTGGGGACGAATTACTGAAATTCTCACAAAGGCACACTTCTCCTATAAAAATATGCTACCAAGGGATAGTCCTGGGTGGTCTCATTTTATGTTTTACCGTGGTTTTTGTGCGCCCTTGTAATAGTGGCATGTCCTTACCATTGATTTGTACTAATACGTAGGACTTTATATTCAACTTGAGGGATCAAACCTGAGTAAAAAGTCATGTCTATCCAGTTCCCTGATCTGCACGACAACCTTCCTCATATTACTCTCACTTCAATTGCCAACACTATGGCATCACACTCTAATTTTCTTCAACAACTTGTGGCATCTTCGCATCCCACATCTCAATTCAAAGAACACAAGAGTTTTTCTTCTATGTGGATCAAAGGGCGGCGAGGATGAAAATTGATTAAATAAAACACTTCTGCTCATAAAACAAAACAAAGTCTGATACATCTTAATACAACAGAAAAAAAGTTGGATTTATAAATTAATAATGCCTTAACTACAAAGCCGGAAACAACACTAGAAAGCCGGAAACAGCTTAAGCATTATTACAAGAAACATTGACAGTGTCACAAACTGACACGCCAGATAAACAGAAAAAGAAACAACAATATGGAGGTACGTAGTGACCCTGGCCAGAGCTAGCCGGCGGTATTATTTGGAGTGAAAATGAGATCTTGGTCATGGCTTTGATGCTCCACCGTTGCTGCTCCCCCCTCCAGCTCCGGCACCACCACCAAACCCACCGTTGCGACCGCCGCCGGCGCCACTACCAGCTCCTTGGCTGCTCGCATAGTTTGAGCTGTTCGGTCCCTCGTTATCGCCTACCCCTGACCCGTTTCCATCACCACTGGCAGAGCCGCTACCTTTCCCGTTGCTTCCACCAGCGCCGACACCACGGCCGTTCCCATTGGAGTTTGCATAGCCGCCAGTATCCGTGTCACCCGCGTCCCCGTGGCCCGAACCAGCTCCGCCGCCAACTGCGCCACCATTCGCAGATCTGCTACGGCCTCGATAACGGGCACTGCCGCCGCCGGATCCATCCGCAGAGGCGTAGTTGTTGTTGTCGGACGCGTCGGCGTAGCCGGAACCAGAGCCGTCGCCGGAGCCGTAGCTGTTGCCGCTGCCGGCCGCTACTCCGCCTCCACCGCCTGCGCCATCCGCGCTCACGGCGTGGTTTACTACCCTAATGGCGCTGGACAATCCTAGGCTTAGGAGGACGACGAGGGCAAAGGAGAAGATGAGCTTGGTAGCAGCCATGCCGAGCTGATTAGGCTTAAAAATGGAAGAAAGCTCGATGAAGTGAGCAATGCGATGATGATCGCTATTTATAGCGCTGCGTCCTAATTTTAAACTACCTCGCGTGCTGAGCGTGTGCGATTGTTATTAACCACTGGAAGATTTTGTCAATGGGGCTCTTAATTACTGGGATCGCATCGCATGCAAGTGTACATTACAGATTTACAGCTTAATTGCAACTTGCAAGGGAGATCGATATGCACTGATTCTGCATGCTCCTTATATTCTGTTTGTGATATACTTCCACGGTAGTGAGATCACTGATCAGCCACACTGACAGTCTGACAGAGCCAAATTAAGTGGCTGAGTGCTGCATATGCATGTATATTCTAGACTCTGCGATGCGATTGCACTGTCTGCTGCTCATCACATGTCCATCGCTACTTGGGCACCCAAAGTCAACCAAGGACCGTGCAAGTGAAGATGAATTCGATCGTGAGGAAGACAGCTCACAAAACTGGGTATGATCGCCCTCATCTTTACCTTACTCGCGCACTGACATTATCTTGGTCAATCTTCATGAGAGGCTTCATCCTTTGATCTCCACTTGCATGCAGTTCTCGACCATGTGCTCAATGTAGCGGGCGTTCGCAAGTCATGTGCGCACGCAGTAAACCCTGAACATGTTCTTATCTCCTTAATTTGAGTTGTTTGTGTTAAAAGCTATTAGAGCTGAGGATTAAAAGTATTGGCTTCACTGGGCAAACGAGAGTTGGAAGCCCGTGCTGTTCCCCTGCAGATGAAGTTCTGAACAAGAAAACTGAATGCAACATAAGCTGATGGAATTGTTTTTTTTTCCTTTCGTCTGCACTGCATTTCTGCTTAGATCGATTTTATTGAAATAGCAGTCAACCAACTTCAGAATTCAGACTTTGCAAAATTAAAGTTGTTTTCCAAACCAGGGCAGGGAACCCAATGAAGAAGAGGGTTAAGAAAATACTGTTTATATTGTCTGTTTTCAATTAAAAACTAATTCTTCGGATATTTAAACCCCCCAAACAATTTTCCGCAAATTATCATAGGGTAACTCCGACATCGCTATGAAATATTTTCAGCATCTCAAGATCCATATTTGGATTTCAAAGGAGTTTACATTTCAAATAGATGATTTTTAATGCAATGTGACCGAAACACTCACTACAAGTCGCAATAAAATGGTATTTAGCATATCAAATGAAAATGAACAACTCCTAAACTGTGGTGAGATAACCTTGGAGCAACCTTTCTCACTGCCAATCCGGTGTTCCACGCGCGGACAAAACACATCGAGATCGATTTTCATTTTGTTCGTGAAAAGGTTGCGGCTGGTGCACTACAGGTTCGGTTCATATCGTTAGCAGACCAGATTGCTGACATTTTCACCAAGGCCTTGCCTCGTGATGCTTTGGTTCGTTTGAAGTATGATCTCAACTTGTACTCTACCCGTTGTGATCAAGGGGGATGTTAAACAACCGAAGTGTTGGCGTGTACAAGGGAGCAGGATCCTAACGGATCAGCTAGATGGAACGTCATGTTCCATTAATATCTAGACATTAGTTGTTTTCAGTTTCTAGTCTGTACATCTCCTGTACGTGATTAGCTAGCTACAGACCAAGGGTCGTGTGTCTATTTGTATCCAGCATCTTTGATCAATATAAATAGAGGAGAGGCCTGCTATGTTGAAGCACGGCAAACCAATCTATTCTTGTGTTTGATATACCGCTCTTTCAGCTCCGCCACTTCCGTCAGAAGGGAAATTAAAATCGGATGTTACACCCCCGTTGCCCGGCGCCGTCGACAGCGAGGAGGAAGGTGCTTGGCCCCTCCGGCAAAACTCGAGAAACTTTTATTTTCGGGTGCCCGTGTGGGCTTGAGTTTAGCCCGTGAAGGCTGCCCAACCAACGGTCGAGTTAAGCCCATACAAGCCCGTCTACAGGTGTGTGTACACACTCTTCTCTTTTATTTTTTGCGACGGGTGTGTGTACACTTAACACTTTACACTGTCTTTCTAGCATATCCGCCTAGCTTTATTGTACGATTCAGTGGCTCGTGATTGTAAATGAATCCTCTGCTACAGTGAAAGCGAATTTCTGGGCGATTCTCGTGCGCCGCGGTTCCTCGCCGCAGATCCACGGGATTTCCTGGCCTCCGGCGGCCGCCTCGGCGGCGGGAGGTCGGGGAATCCCCGGATCGGGCTATGTGAATTAGGGGTGTGTGGGGAGTGTCGCCGGCGGCGTCGGGGTGGAAGCGACGGTGTCGGTGTTG
The DNA here is from genome assembly GCA_947311845.1 of Poa pratensis. Lineage (NCBI taxonomy): Eukaryota > Viridiplantae > Streptophyta > Magnoliopsida > Poales > Poaceae > Poa > Poa pratensis. Next base: position 8,958,195 of record CAMZMU010000027.1, read on the forward strand.
TTTGCAGGTGGTGGTCTTCCCTTCCGTCGGCGCGGCTCCTGGAGCTCTGCCGCGGATCCGCCTCCTCGCCTTGCTCGCGGCTCTGCGGAGACCTCGAGAAGGCACCCCCTTTGCCGGCGTCCATGTGCAGGTGGTCCCGGCGATTGACGACTTGGAAGATGCAGTGCGTGGAGACCAAGGTGGTGTCGCCGCCGTCGTGCGTGGTGGAGGTGCTTCGGCGCCGAGGAAGGTCGACTCTCAGCCCACGGGGGGGCCTCCCAGTCCAAGCGTATGGAGGTGGTGCGGCCGATTTCGCCGGCGTGGCGTCGCGCGTGATGAAGACGACTCCAGAGCTCGAGAGGGACCTACTTGTAATTTCTTGTTTTCTTGGGCTTTTCTGTAAGATCCTTGGTCGGATGTAACTGCATGTTTCCCTCGCAAAAAAAAAAAAAAACGGAACTTTAGGCTCAAATTATCAGTTTATCACAATGACCAAAATTTTGGAATGGATCTGGTTGGAATTTTTGGGGGTAAATTTGGAAATGGTTAGAATCGGTCTCAAATCCAAGCTCCCAGCAAAATACGTTCAATAAAATAAACATATATTGCCTGCTTTTATGTATATTAAAAAGTGAGAGCATGTCTAAGATACAAGATTAAGTAATTCTTTGTTTGGAAAAGTACTACTCAGTACTCACAAAAAGATGTATTAATATTTCTTTGCAGAGTCATCTCTTAAGGGGTAAAGCTAAAAAGCTTGACCCTCTTGATTCTTTCCTTTTGGATGATTGGCCATTGAGGTTTCAACCATGCAATTCATATTCTCACCTCCTCCCATCAATAGCTAAATGATGGTGCGCAACATCGGCCACCAATTCACCATAGACCACCGGGTTAGTGGATCACACTCGATGTCAATTATCTTCAATTGGCCACATTCAAATGATTGTTTTGATGGATTGTACGTTCTTTATGTTTGTATTGAATCTTCAGGGCCTAAAACACTCAAATATTTTATTTATATTATTCAGATATGGATTGTTAATTAATTAACTCAAGTAACGCACATTTATTATCTACAAAATATAATACCTCGGAAAGCTGGAGAGTAACTTTATCCAGTATTGATTAGTGATTTAGGAAGTAACCTAACCCACAGATTCATAAGTGATGTTGGGACATCATTTGGTTAGAAACAAAGTCTTCAACTTGCTAAATGTAGGATACAATTTTAAATCCATGTTGACAACCAACTGTCAAAAGGAACAAGTTGCATATGTAATTTGGCAAAAGTTATAGTTTAAGATACCCAAAAGACTATATGGATTAGGCGGTACAAATTCTGTATCAAGATCAAGAGTCATACATTGAATTAACTATGATCTTATTGGGTATCTTCAACACTGTATTTGCCAAATTACTTATACATCTAGTTACTTTGTACAATTTGTTATCAACAGGGACTTAAAATTGTACCCTAAATTCAGCAAGTTAAAGACTTTGTTGCTCAGCAAATGGTGTCCCGTCATCTCTTCGGACATCAGTTTTTTTTTTTTTTTTGAAACCGTGACATCAGTTTGTTAAATTACTTACTACAACATTCAAGCAATACTGGAAAAGCTTGCTCTACAACTTTTTCTAAGATATTATATTTTATATATTGATAACTGCGTAACTTAAGTTCATTACCATCCATGACTTAATAACACCCTAAAATATTTGAGTGATTTAGATACCTAAGATCCGGAACAAACAGAAAAAGAAGTATAATCAATCAGAACAATCATCCGAATGCAGCTAACTGAAAATAATTGAGATCAAGTGTGACAAAACCGGAGGTCGGAGAGCAGAGGGAGCAGGTTCGCGATCGCCAAGCTGCAGTCTTACCTTTGCGCCTGTGCACACATTGCAGCCGGAAGCGTTGGAGGCGGTGGAACATGGGCAAGAGCTTGACCCGCCATGTCTCGCTAAGCATGGCGGGGTCCTCGAGGTCGCTCAATCTGAGCTTCATCTCGTTGCGCTGGTGAAGCTAGGAACGAATCGAAACAAGGTCCCGAGGCCGCCACATGGATCCTTGTATCTTCTCGTGTTGTTGTCCTGGAATAAAATAAATACAGGTCCGCTTGTTCCAACTTCGGCGGCTGCAGGCAGAAGGAGAATGGCTAGAGAAGCCCTTGTACCTGAAACGACGCAGCGTTGGCGTTGGATGTCCACAGCTACGAGGGAGCCGTAGCGACCAGGCCCTTGGGGGCAGGATTGCCGCGGCGTCCGTTGGCAGGGAGGGAGTCCAGGATCGCGATCATGTTGTGATCCCATGACCAGTTCCCGTGCTCGTGGAAGGTGAGCCTGCTCGGCGATGGCGTCAAGCGCCGCCACGGTGCAGAGACGAATGGGTCGCGCCTGGAGAAGAAGAGCGCCTAGTCCTCGTCACGCGCCTCGAGGTTCACGGCGCCCGAGGAGCGCCTGCGCCGCGAGAACGCCGCTATGGAGACAGCCTCCTTGGCCGGGGCGAAGTAGAGGAAGCGCCGGAGAAGGTCGTCCGGGAGGTTGGGAGAGACAGTTGTCGCCGGCCATCGTCGGCGCCACGACCAGCATTGCGATGCGATCTTGAATTCTCGATGTATGGGTGGTTATTTAGGGAGCTCCTATCCGCCGCATTTAGCGGCGAATCTGATCGGCACCGCATATCCCGCATGAACGAACGCTGGGCTCGGCCCATTACTCGCACCAGTGCGCTATAGAATGTTTCTCCGTTGGAATGTTTATGTATCGCGCAGCGATGTTATCTAGCGTGGTCGTCTCCTGCACAATTTTCTTTTCGTTTTCACAGATTGTGTCCGGTAACACGTAATCGGAACACAAGTAATTTAATTTTATCCAAGGTCAAAGTCAGCTCTTCCATCGACCAAAGATCAATAGTAGATCTTGTAAAGTAATCTGTCGTGCTTCACGCGAGCCTGGCCAGATCATATGCATGATTTTGGGACACGATTGACGCGTAAGCAAGCACCAACTAATGTTATCTTCCTCGACCATCGGTGTTGTAGTTCTTCTCAGTGCGGCAACTTCGCAGTAAATTGCAATTATGTTCCTGTTGTTGTTGTTGTTGTTGTTGTTGTTGTTGTTTGGTTGTTTTTTATCTGACGTTTAATAAAAGAGGTAATTGCATCATTCATATATAAACTTGTACATTAGATGCACTTTCATACAAAAACTTGCAAAGTGTGATCAAGTGCTACATAAACTTGTTCATCCCGTGCAGTTTCATACAAATCCAACAAAAACTTGACACGTGGCCATTTTTTCCAAGCTGCAAAGATGGGCCCGTCGCTTGAATTTTGCTACCGACGAGCCGGCAATGTTACTGGGTGCGCGCGACATTGCTACCGACGGCGCAGTGATGTTACCGACGGCGGGCGGTTTTCTCCGTAAAAGCATCTAGGATAGTGCGAGTTGGCGATGCTACGAATAAAACTTTTTTTCCATAGAAGCATTTGCTACGAACAAAACAAAAAATTGCTACGCATGAAACTTTTTGCTCCATAGAATCATTATGTGCGATTTGAGAGAAAATTGAACTTTTGCTACAATAGTACAAAATTCTTGTTACAAACAAACCGTTTTTCGTAAAAACATTTACGAGTTTTTTGGTGAAAACTGGACATTTTGCTACAGTAGCACAAAATTCTTATTACGCGCGAACCGTTTTTTGCTTCAATGAACCATTTGCGGGTGATTTCTGATTGAAATTGGATTTTGCTGCAATAGCACAAATTCTTATTACGTTCGAACCATTTTTACTTCAGTCGCGATTTGGTGGGATTTGATTCCAGGGAGGTGGACATGTGTCGTGCAGGGGACCCGGGGGATTTTTCCCCGGATCCCCTGGGGGACGCCTAGCACTGTCCTAAAACTAACTTCGTAGTAGTACGGCCATTAGTGCAGTATACATACCCGTGCGTACTAGTATTGGTCTTGCTGTGTTTCTTTTGAGGAGGGCCAAACATTGGTGGTGATGTGGGGGGGGGGGGGGGGGGGGGGGGGGGGGGAGACCCTGCTAGCCCCCTGTCTCTGGCCTGGCCTCATGTCAAACATAGCATGCATGTGTTTACCTTCATGCCGAAGAGGGCGAGGGTAAGCATAAAACGAGTGGACCACATATGCATTGCATACCCAATATTTTTTGCAAATTACTTTTGGTATATATGTCCTTATATACATGTATGTTTATGCTAGCTTCCTTTTTACACGTATACCCAATAATTATTACTCCGGATACCCAATTTAAGAATCCTCGCTACGCCCTGAGCCTGCCCTCCAAAATTTCAGAGGAAAAAAATACTACTACTACTTATCTGGTCCTAGTCCATTACCGCAGCCCATTGAATTAGGCACTCGGCCCCCAGCAGGCCAGCCCACACAATTATCACCATCCTACTCGCACGCACTAGCGCGCAGACACGCACAGCCGCACAAGCTCAGAAACTCCCCTCGTTCGATCCGCAAGCAGAGCAGCAACCTTCCTCGCCGGCAACCAGTAGGCAGCAGGTAGCAGCCACGCCCACGAGTCCACGACCTGACGTGCCCACGAGCGACACAGATAGCAAGCCGCCAACAGTAGCGGCCGCCGGTGGGGGCGGTCTGGGCGGGGGCTGGAGGAGCGCGCCAGCGTGCTGAGCTGCCGATGGTAGAGTACACTCGCCAAACGCGGCGCACCAGAAAGAGGAGGCTTCGACCTGGGAGGCTGGGCGCATCGGCAACCATCGACGATCGGTAACAGACCAACAATGCATTTTATCCAATGTCAAACTATTTTGTAACCTGTCTATTGTCACTACTAGTTCATTTGTCCATGTACTGTTAATTGATTTATACCAGTGCAATTTCTTTCCAGATTTGCAGAACATGAAGAGCAAGAAGAAGCAACGTTCAGATACCATTTGCTTTTGTCTTTTCGTTGTTGCTTCTCAGTGCTTTTTGATCTAAAACTTTGTTGTAGTACTATATTTGTCTTAACTAATATCATGTCTCAGATAATGACTATTTCTCTTCGGAAACATTTTTGTTTAGTTTACTCATTTTTAATTTTGAGCCCACCCTCCAATTAAATCCTGGACTCTCCGTTGGCCCAGGGTATCACGACAACCTCGCCACTAACTAGGAAGAGCACGTGAAGGTGTGACGGCTCTCACAGTTGTTACATGGTGGATGACATCGTTGGTATAACGTACGTGGCGTGCCGTCGTGCCAGATCCTCCTATAAAGTTGCAAGTGGGATGGACACGCCACCTATCCCGAGTCCCAGCCCAATAGGCTAATCCGTTTATCCCGTTGTTTAAACCCGGATTGTCCGTGCAGGGCCGGGCCCAGTGTGGTGCCAAGTGTGCGGCCCGCACAGGGCCCATGAATTTTAGGGGCCCCAAATTTTTTTATACCTATGTATATTTGTATAGGCCCCTGGAGGATTTGGCCCATGAAGCAGGCCCACTAGTAACCTTGCACGTCCGTGATTTCGTTTCCGCGTCGGACTGGCCTTCGTACTGATACTGACTACTGAATATCGATCGATCAACTGAATCGTGAAACTACAGCGCGCGTGACAAGGCCTACGCGTGACGCCGTGACGGTTCGTGGCCCTCTCGCCGAGACACCGACGGATCGATCGATCGAATCCAGCATCCACAACGCTGCTGCCGACTCCCGTGCTGCGCCACCGAGTCGCCGACGGCCTGACGCGAGTGACCGCGCGAGCAGCCGAGCAGGGCCTACGCGCGACGGCGCGAGCACCACAGTGACCTCACTGCCTCTTCGTCTGCAGATCGGAAAAACAGGTGTCAATTCTAATATCTGGTCGTATGATCGCATCTTATTTAAATTTTATTTATTCATCTCTTCTATCTTGTGCTTGAATAATAAAGGTTTGATAATTTGATTTATCATGGGGAAACATGAGTCCGATTCCCAAAAGCGTAAGAGAAAAAGAAAATGAACAAAATTTGATTAAAACCCAAAAAGGTATGGATAAGTCTGCAGAAGAATCATTTAGAATCAGCTATTTTATACCTCTTGTTGATCCAGCAATTTCATCACTCACAAGAAGATTTGAACAATATCAAGGTTACCAGAATTTTTTTAGTTTCTTATTTACCTCAGAAACATTGTGCTCATTGGATTATGATAGTTTGAAGTCTGCTTGTGATCATCTTGAGGCTGCCCTTAAAAAGGATGGACAATCTGATATTGATGCCAATGATCTATTTACTAAGCTGAAGTTTCTTCATAAATTTATGCCAAAAGAAAAATGTTGGGCCTGTTGAAGTTTTGAAGTTTATAAAGCGTCATGATTGTTTTCCCAATGCAGGTATTGCATATAGAGTTTTGTTGACCATTCCCGTGACGGTTGCATCAGCGGAGCGAAGCTTTTTAAGTTGAAGCTATTGAAGTCCTATCTGCGTCGGATAAGACCGATTGGACAAGGATCAGTCTTCCACCCTGGGTCAGCATATGTGTTTTCCAGACAGCGAGTCTGCTCCTAATTTTATCAAGCAAGCTTTGAAAGTCCTCCTTCTGAGCCTTTCTGAAGTGCAGGGGTAAACCCAAGTATTTAATGGGCAGGTTTTCCACCCTACAGGCAAGGATGGCATTGATTTCTGCGACCCGGTCTGAGTCACAAGAGATGGGCGTGATGCTGCTCTTGGACAAATTACATCGGAGACCTGAGGCACCTCCGAAGGCCTCCAACAAGAACCTGACTGTACGAGCATCTGTTGTAGAAGAGTTCATGAAGAGTATGACATCGTCCGCGTAGACCGATAGCCGCTGTGGAATATCTTGCCTCGCATGAACTGGGGATAGGAGCCCATCTTCTTCAGCCTTAGAGAAAAGAAGGCTGAGAGCATCCATGACAAGTATGAAGAGCATAGGTGAGAGAGCATCTCCTTGTCGAAGACCGCGAGCATGCCAAATGGTGGGTCCAGGATCGCCATTGTCATGGATCGAGCGACCTTTCAGGAATGCCCCCTGATTTTTACCGACCAGGGAGGGTAGAACCACCGCCAACCTTCGAGAGAGGACTTTGGATAACACCTTGGCAAGGCTATGCACTAGGCATATTGGTCGGAAATCTCCGGGTTCACAAGCCCCAGGTTTTTTGGGCAGGAGAATCGTATAGGCATTGTTGACTCTCTCAAAGTATCGACCATCCGACGAATGAAAAGCTTTAAACACTTCCAGCAAATCCTTTTTGATCGTATGCCAACACTTGGTATAGAAGAGGGTGGTGAAGCCATCCGGTCCCGGGGCCTTTTCCTTGGGCATATCTTTCAAGGCTTCTAAGATTTCTTCTTCGGAAAAGGCAACATCTAGGTTGCTTAGGTCTGACTCGTTCATGCCAATGTAGTCCAAGTTTAGCTGACAAGTCCTAACCGTGGGAGTCCCAAATCTGTTCTTGTAGTGCTCAAAAAGGGTGGACTGAATATCTTCGTGGGATGACACTATTCGATCTCCATCTTGGAGACTTCCAATGTACTTTTTTCTTCTTCTATGGCTAGCATGCAAGTGGAAGAAACTTGTGTTAGCGTCTCCCTCGGCCAGCCACAACTGCCGAGATCTCTGTCTTGCCATGCTTCTTTCAACTACACAAAGACCTTGTAACTTCTTTTTAATTTCCCTCCTTAACCACCTTTCTTGAAAGGATAAGGTGCGCCGATCCTCCTCTTGGTCAAGGCAACCGATGATTGTATTTGCCCATACAATCTGCTCCTTGACCTCACCGAATTTTTTTGCGCTCCAACTTAGGAGGGCTCTGGCAGTTCTTTGACGTTTGCCATTGAAAACAGCAATAGCATTTCCTTTTATCTCGTTTTCTGCACTATTCCAAGCTTCAGCCACAACATCTTGGAACCCCTCTTTGTGTACCCAAAATGATTCAAACCTGAATCGTCTGCATTTGTGGGTTTCGAGTGCAGTAGATAGAAGAAGCGGGCAGTGATCCGAGATACCCGAGGATACTCCCTGCAGGAAGCAGTTTGGGAATAGCGTGTGCCACTCCAACGACCCAAGAACTCTGTCAATGCGGGTGAGCGTCATAAGCCGTCATAGGACTGCCGCTAGCCTCACGGCATGCGCTCCTGCCAAGCAATGGCAGCGTAAGCTCTAGTGCTCAGGTGACGTGTCCGTCTGTGGTAGGGCGTCGACCGCCGCTAGCTTGACGGCATGCACTCCTGCCAAACAATGGAAGCGTAAGCTGCGATGGAATTTGTAATTACTCGGGTGACCGGTGGCGTATCCGTTGCGGTAGGGCATCGACCGCCGCTAGCCTCACGGCATGCACACACTTCATACAAACTGTGCTGCGGAAATTCCAATCAACCGTTGACGAACGGATCAAACCGTTTACTAGGCCCCGTATAAATCAAGGATGCCCACCACGTACTTGCCGGGTGCACTGTACGCTACAGGCTGTGGCGCGCAGAGCTGCTATCCATCCACCATGCATCCCGCTCCCAAGCTCTTGGTCCTCTTTTGTGTAGCAGCTGCCGCCGCATTTTCCTCGTCCACCCATGCGCTGGCGCCGCCGCGCATGCTGGCCGGCAACGGCACCGGCGCCGGCCCTTGCGTGCCACACGAGCGGGAGGCGCTGCTCGAGTTCAAGCGAGGAATCACCAGCGACCCGACTGGCCAGCTCGCCTCATGGCGGCGAGATGGCGAGCAGGATTGTTGCAGCTGGAGAGGCGTCCAGTGCAGCAAGCGCACCGGCCACGTCCGCGAGCTTCATCTCCGCAACGTGCACGCCAACAATACCCTTCTGATCGACGACTCACAAACAGCTTTGGTTGGCCAGATAAGTCCTTCTCTGCTCTCCTTGCGGCACCTGGTGCACCTTGATCTCAGCGTGCAAGAGCTCCAGGGGCCGACAGGTCGTGTTCCGGAGTTTTTGGGATCTTTCAAAAAACTGAGATATCTAAACCTCTCCTGCATCCCGTTTTCCGGTAGGGTGCCGCCTCAGTTTGGGAACCTCTCCATGTTGCAGCATCTTGACCTTTCACAAAGCAATTATGTTTATCTGTCATCTGGAGCACGCATGTCCTCTCCAGATATCTCATGGTTAACTCGTCTGCCTATGTTGCAATACCTCAACATGCAGTACGTTAACCTCAGCATGGCTGCCGACTGGCCTCATGCCGTGAACGCTCTTCCTTCTTTGAGGTCCTTGTGTCTCTCTCAGTGCTCACTTCAAAGTGCTAACCAGTCACTTCCACACCTTAACCTCACAAATCTTGAAGTGCTCGACCTCTCCGGAAACTATTTTTTCCAACCAACTGCATCTTGTTGGTTTTGGAATCCTATCTGTATGGTCAACCTCCGAATGCTCTAGGAGATCTGCAATACCTCCAAGTCCTTGTCTATTCAAGAAGTAGCATGGGCGCCATGACACCAAGCATGAGAAATCTATGCAATATGGAAATCCTAGACCTCAGCGACAATTTCCTACATGAGAACATATTCGAGATGTTACCACGGTGTTCGCCCAACAAGTTGACAGAAGTGCACTTCGAAAACAATAATATCACAGGCCTCCCAAAGCTGATAGGGGAATTCATCAATATTGTAAGGCTTGACCTGTCCAACAACCTGCTCACTGGACCTATCCCTTCTGAGATCGGTAGGTTGAATAAGTTGGCTCACCTGGACCTGTCCAACAAGTTGTCTTTCGCTCCAAACAACAACCAGCTCAGTGGACCTATCCCTTCTGAGATTGGTAGCTCGAATAATTTGGCTTACATGGACCTAAGTGGAAATAGCATTGGAGGTGTGGTCACAGAAGATCATTTTGCTAACCTTAGCAACTTAGAGGAAATATATCTATCCGCTAATTCTTTGAAGGTTGTGGTGGATCCTGAGTGGCGACCACCATTTAGTCTGGTAGCAGCATCTTTTGCTTCATGCCAGATAGGTCATCTGTTTCCTCCATGGCTGAAATGGCAGGTGAATCTCTCTTTCCTTGATATCTCAAGCGCGGGTATAGTTGACAGGCTTCCAGACTGGTTTTGCACAACATTTGCAAACGTAAGTAAAATGGTAGTTTCTGATAATGGAATCAATGGTAGCTTACCAACAAACATGAAGGTTATGACTTCATTAAGAAGACTTTATTTGGATTCAAACCAGTTAACTGGTCAAATACCACAGTTGCCGGCATCACTGCGTTTATTGGATATGTCAAGAAATTCTTTGTCTGGACCTCTTCCATCAAATTTTGGAGCTCCATACATACAAGAGCTGAAGCTCTACTCCAATCTTCTCACTGGCCATATTCCAGAATCTATTTGTGAACTGCAAGGCCTAGGTATGATCTTAGATGTCAGCAACAACCATCTTGAGGGGGGATTTCCTCCGTGTTTTCAGCCAACGGAGGCATGGATTCTACTTTCAGTAACAACAGGTTCGCTGGAAAGTTCCCATCATTTGTGCAAACCTGCAAGAGGCTATCCGTGCTTGATCTATCACGTAACAATTTCTCTGGAAGATTGCCTTTGTGGATTGGAGAACTGGTTAGCCTAGAGGTACTGCGGCTGAGCCACAACATGTTTTCTCATATTATTCCGGCAACTATTACCAATCTTACAGAGCTTGTTCATCTCAATCTAGCAAGCAACAGTATGTCCGGTGTCATACCGCATAATTTGTCAAGTTTAATGGGTATGAAGACGGGAAATTTGTTGTAAAACTGCGCAGCAAAAAGTAGATGAAACGAAGAACAAGAACACAGAATTAACGTGGAAACCCTTACGGGAGAAAACCACGGACGCACGAAGGCGTATAACTATAATCAGGAGGAGTATTACATACACGAGAGGACAAACCCTTCTCGTGCTATGGATCTGGTGGATCTCTTTCAATCTCACGATCTATTCTATGACTACCTCTAACTATATATGGGGGGCAAATAACTCTCTGTCTTGGCGGACACGAAACGGAGTTGTAGACATGCCTTATTCCGGTAGGACTCCATATATGGTAAAACGGGATTAGGATTCGGAGCACAAGAAAAATAACACTCCACCTTGAGACGAATCCTCTATAATAGTCATAGATAGTATCAACTCCTCAATTAAAGTCAGCACAAGTAAACCTTGTGTCTTCAAACGTACATAGGACGAATAAACTTCTCTCGAAGTCATATTGAGCAAATCAACGGTAGGTCGTACGGAAAACAACACAGCTGTCAACAAAGCAGACATACGAAACATGGATCTCCCAATAAAAGTCTGAGTCTGTGCCACTGACCTCCAAAACTGAAACTGCTCAATCATCAATCAAATGACATAAGTCATTATATCTCCTGTGGTGCATGAACGAGCGCATAGCTCAATAGTGCAACATCTTGTTGCAGATCGCATTGTGAAGAACTCATATCATGGAATCTGAACGTGCTACGAAACAAATAGCACAAACCTCGGCAAACAATACTCATGCAAGAGCATCTGGTACGATGGCATCACGTACACCAAAACTGCCGACGATAATGAAAATCCATGACATGGTCAAAAAACTGTCCTTGTAAAACAACTGTCGGATGAAAAGAATCTCCTCAACGTGCAACGGAGTATCAACTCTGCAATAGACCCCTCATAAAAGAGCAAAGACAACTGAATTGTACCGAAAGCTGAACAGTACTAAATGTTGTAGTATCTAGCAGAAAACAAACCTCCTTGCACCATAACTGATCCTCATCACGAACTGAATAAAACCTTCACATGCATAACAGCAAAATGCTGGAGAGAAAAGAGTATCTGCTGGCTACCAACAGGCTTAAATAATTAACTCCTCCATAATTTTTTTTCTGAATTGTGTTCATATAATTGCAGCAATATAATATCCTGAATTTGCATCCATACATTGTCCCAAAAGGCTATAATCCAATAAACTCCATCTTAAACAGAAAACTAACCAATGCATCTCATAATCGGCTTTCGCCAAACAACGCTCGCATCTTGATTTGCCATAGGGTAAACTTTTTGTCACCGTACTTCATGGGAACCATGAGTAGATTAAATCGATGAACACAAAGTAGTACAAGCCGGTAGAAAAACTCAATTCCTGATAGAATTAATTTACTGAGCAATAAACAAGAATAGATAGCACCTGGTAGTTGGTTGGGTGGACGTAGCAGTTGGAGATCAAAGAACTGTTTAATCTTCACGTGCATGCAGCCATGTGAAGCAGTAGAGGCTGTTTGCTTTGATCGCTTTAGATTTCCTGCCTGGGCCCTGGGGACTTGAACCTGGTCGATCTAGTACTGCAAGGTTACTCACACGCAGCTGCCCAGCCATCGCACGGAATATATACCGACTAGAAGGCAGGATACGGCGGTGGATCGGAAATAGCACTGGGATCGAAGATGGACGAACCGATCCGAACTGCTGTACTTCCGCCTGCCGCCACCTTGACCGATCGTTCCGATCTCGCCGAGTCGGACGAAGAACGCTGCATGACGCCGCAAGATTGCGGCGGTTGATCCAATTGACGCTGCGTCGTTGCTGCCCCGGGAGCGCAGCGGAAAGTCTCCTGGGACAGCGGATCGAAGTTGAACCTTTGGCTCTGATACCACTTGTTGTAAAACTGCGCAGCAAAAAGTAGATGAAACGAAGAACAAGAACACAGAATTAACGTGGAAACCCTTACGGGAGAAAACCACGGACGCACGAAGGCGTATAACTATAATCAGGAGGAGTATTACATACACGAGAGGACAAACCCTTCTCGTGCTATGGATCTGGTGGATCTCTTTCAATCTCACGATCTATTCTATGACTTCCTCTAACTATATATGGGGGGCAAACAACTCTCTGTCTTGGCGGACACGAAACGGAGTTGTAGACATGCCTTATTCCGGTAGGACTCCATATATGGTAAAACGGGATTAGATTCGGAGCACAAGAAAAATAACAAAATTCTCCCAAGTCATTCTCGCCTAACACTCTGAATATGTCTGTGTTCACAAAGGGACAAGAACTCAATTACAAGGATGACATAATTTTTTACATGGTGATCATTGACTTGTCATCAAATTTCTTAACCGGTGGAATTCCAGAAGAAGTTGTTTCACTTGATGGTGTTTTAAGTCTTAATTTGTCATGGAACAACTTGAGTGGAAAATTGCCACACAAGATTGGTATCATGCAGTCGGTGGAGTCACTTGACCTCTCAAGGAACAGGTTTCAAGGAGAAATCCCACAAAGCTTATCAAACTTGTCATACTTAAGCTACTTGGACTTATCTTACAACAATCTCACTGGAAGGATACCATCAGGGGGTCAGCTCGACACCCTCTATGAAGAATACCCAGCCATGTACTACGGCAACGATGCCCTTTGTGGGCATCCTCTTCCCAATAATTGCTCGAACAACAAGGCACCAATGCACCGTGTTAAAGATCAAGAGACGGGTGGAGATACGATGTTCCTCTACCTTGGGCTTGCAGCGGGATTCGTTGCTGGTCTCTGGGTGGTATTCTGCGCCATCTTGTTCAAGAAAGCATGGAGGATTGCTTACTTCAGCCTCTTCGACAGGGTATATGATAAAGTGTACGTGTTTGTGGCCGTTAGCTGGGCGAGCTTCGTCCAGAAGACGGCGATGCATTAAGACAAGTGGAGTGATTGACTAGAAAAGGAGGCTGCAATCGAGTCATGATAGTACAAACTAAGCCACCAAATGTTCATTGAGTCGTTTGGTGACATAGTATATATATATAAATATAGATGTCATTAATTTATTTTCCTCAATTCCTGTGATGTATTGTGCACTGTCAGTTTGTACTTGTGGTACAGCCACGGAATAAATTTTCGAAACTGCCTTTTTTAGACTGTTTCTCCAGGAACTCAGAAAACAGCTCGACGCTTGCTCTCCTGCAGCCTCCTGCCCCTTGGGCTCCTCCTCCACCAGCCCCGGTGGCCGCCGCTCCCGGCATCCGCCGCCACCCCCTCAGCCCTACTCCTGCCGAGCCCTCCTCCTCGCCATGGCCCCCACCTCACCCCTCCGTGACACCTCCTCGTCGGAGGACTTTGCAGCGCAAGTTCGCAAGCTGACTGGGGCAGATCCAATCGACTCCAGCCCGGAATCGGCGGCCTCCCGACGCAGGCAGTTATCAGTGGAGAACCAAATCACCGTCGTCGACAAAGGAAAGCAGGTCGTGGTCGCTGATGCCGAAGACAGGCCTCCCGATGCTGGCCCCTCTAGGACCCAGCGTCGCCCTTGGAGGATTGCCTCTATCGTGGTCGCTCCATCTCCCTCTCATCAAGAAAATCTAGAGGTTGAGGAAAATCCGTGGATACAGGTGCGCAACCGCAGATCTAGAAGCAGGTCGTCCGATGGATCTTCCCAACATAGGGAACCCGTTGCTCCCCCTGTGGCTAGGCATGTCCCTGCGGTTTTGCATGGCCTCTGCTTCAACTGTTTCTCTGAAGAACACCTATCGAAGGATTGCACCAAGCCACCTGCTTGTTTTGGCTGTGGCCTGTCGGGTCACCGCCTACGCGACTGCACCAACAAAAGACCCAGAAGTCCATCCATGGCCGATACCCGTCCTGCCTTGCGTCCGAGAATCAGGCTCTCCCCCGATCGTGAGGCAGAGAGAAGGAGAACCCTAGGTCCAGCGGCAGGGACGGGAATCCACAACAAGAAGATGTGGGTCGTTGCTGATAGACACCCTCGTCATGACCGGCATGGAACCGAGCTCCTCCGGTGCTCTGACCCTCGGTTGTCTTCCCTGGTCACCAGTTCAAGACAGCCTGTTGTTCATCGGGCAGATTCACTACGTTCTGATCAGAGAAGGAGTAGAGAAACAGCTGTTTTAGATGGTCGTTCCTTCGCCCAGGTTGCCAGATCGGTTTCACCCCAGAATAGAGAACCAGTCTCACGGGCTTTTCCAGCTCCTGGTGTTAGCGGCCTTCCCCCGCCTAGAGGCTGCCGGGAACCCGCTCTTTTGTCTCATCGGACTGCAAGAGAGCCTGCGGATCATGCTCCACCGCCAGGCAGCCATCGAGAGACGTTCCTGCTCACCCACAAGATCGACAAGCAAGAAGCCAAGCTTTATCTAACCATCTGGAGTCCCCAAGAGATGCCACAGTTCAGAGAGGAGGCATTTTTGATTTTGAGCTCGATTTGCCATCCGGGGATCCATCCATGCGGCCGGATAGTGATGCATGTTATCTTTCCTTCACCCCTGCCATGAGACGGATGGAGAACACGCTACAACGTGCTTTGGTCGTTCAGATCGGAGGAAACCTCCTATCTCCAGGGAAACCATTAGACTCCTATTCGCAACTGAATGAAACATCCCAACAAAAGCCATGGAGATCCGCAGACATTTCCCAAGTGAGTTCCTAGTAACATTCAATTCTTTCAGCTACATGTCCAGAGCTCTAAATGGCGGAGACATCAGAACGGAAAATCATCACATCACCTACTAATCAGACGATGGAATAGACAAATTCAGGCTCAAAGTAAAACATTGTTCTATAAGTGTGCGATCAGCTTAGTTGGTATTCCAGATCATGCGTGGTCGTGGGAAAATGCTGCAGAAATTCCCGCCTCGTCTTGCTGGATCGAATCGGTGCATCCCGACTCAGCCTCAAGAGATGATCTAAGAGCCTTCAAAGTTATTGCATGGACAGAAAACCCGTATAAAATTCCTAAATTCAAGTACGTTCGATTCATAGAGCCGGAGGTCCTTTCTGACGGAAGTGTTCCTGAACCGGAATTTGCGGCAGTCACTTTCAGAAGGGGTAAACGCTCTTCCCAGATTTACTCCCTGCAGTACAAGGTTGTAATTCACTTGCATTCAGTTGAGGATTTCTCTCCACGCCATGAGGATCCCTCGAATGGTTTCAGAGACGACTTCAGTATTGATGGCTTCCCAAGCTAACCGGACTCAGACGTTAGGCCCCGCATGTACCCATACTCAGTTGTTCTAGGGATGGTAGACGGAGACAGGCCTCCTAGCAGACATTTTGAAACCCCGGCCAATGGAAGAAGACAAGCCTCCATCATAAACCCACGCACGCTTCCGCTTTTCCCCATGCAGCTAGAACAAGGGGAGACCGAGCGTTGTGCACTGACGGCGTCGCAGGTTCCCGAGGGAGGAGCTGCAATGACAGGAATCCAAACGATGGATCCGTGTTTTGAAATCTCAAGATCTTCTACTGTTTTTGCCCTAACAGCCACGGATTGGGCCCTTATGCGAGGAAGCGAGTTGCAAGCCGGGAACTGAAAATAACTCAGATTGGGCCAGCATCCCCGACCCACCACAATGTTTCAAGCCCTGATGTTTTGAGCCCAAGAGTGCAGCCTAGTCAAGGAAGCATTGACACTTTTGTTCCAGAAACTCAAGAGCCCAGCTCCCCGCTTCGATCTGTTCCAGTATGGGCATCATCGACCGCGGAGCATCAGGATGGCTGCATGAGAACTGACGCCTCCATGCAGAGAGCACCCTCTCTTGATCGTCGTGGTCGTGGAAGTATGTCACCAACGAACTCGCAGTCTCTCACATCTTTCTCTCGCAGGGCTCTCAAGTAACTACAGCCTCCAATTCTGCCTGCCCCAGAAACTCAGACCAGAAGACGAGGAAGAGGAATACAAGTGGATGCAACTCCTAGCAGGAAAAGCGGTAGAATTGCAAAGCAGCAGATGAACGGCCTGTCGGCGGAACAGCGTGCTCAAATCGTGCTTGCCAAGCGTGCAGGGTTGGAAACAAAAGATGCCCCTGCATGGAAGGAGGCCATGGCCAAGTTGAAGCAAATGACAGACAAAGAGCTCTCCCACGAAGAAATCATCAAGCTAGCAAATCTGTTCAAAATAATTGTCCCTGAAGTGTACTACCCACGACCAGCATTGCGATGCGATCTTGAATTCTCGATGCATGGGTGGTTATTTAGGGAACTCCTATCCACCGCATTTAGCGGCGAATCTGATCGGCACCGCATATCCCGCATGAACGAACGCTGGGCTCGGCCCATTACTCGCACCAGTGCGCTATAGAATGTTTCTCCGTTGGAATGTTTATGTATCGCGCAGCGATGTTATCTAGCGTGGTCGTCTCCTGCACAATTTTCTTTTCGTTTTCACAGATTGTGTCCGGTAACACGTAATCGGAACACAAGTAATTTAATTTTATCCAAGGTCAAAGTCAGCTCTTCCATCGACCAAAGATCAATAGTAGATCTTGTAAAGTAATCTGTCGTGCTTCACGCGAGCCTGACCAGATCA
Organism: Poa pratensis; assembly: GCA_947311845.1. Classification (NCBI taxonomy): domain Eukaryota; kingdom Viridiplantae; phylum Streptophyta; class Magnoliopsida; order Poales; family Poaceae; genus Poa; species Poa pratensis. The sequence goes on from CAMZMU010000027.1 coordinate 8,975,442, forward strand.
TATGCATGATTTTGGGACACGATTGACGCGTAAGCAAGCACCAACTAATGTTATCTTCCTCGACCATCGGTGTTGTAGTTCTTCTCGGTGCGGCAATTTCGCAGTAAATTGCAATTATATTGTTGTTGTTGTTGTTGTTATTGTTTGGTTATTTTTTATCTGACGTTTAATAAAAGAGGTAATTGCATCATTCATATATAAACTTGTACATTAGATGCACTTTCATACAAAAACTTGCAAAGTGTGATCAAGTGGTACATAAACTTGTCCATCCCGTGCAGTTTCATACAAATCCAACAAAAACTTGACACGTGGCCAATTTTTTCCACGCTGCAAAGATGGGCCCGTCGCTTGAATTTTGCTACCGACGAGCCGGCGATGCTACCGGGTGCGCGCGACATTGCTACCGACGGCGCAGTGATGTTACCGACGGCGGGCGGTTTGCTCCGTAAAAGCATCTAGGATAGTGCGAGTTGGCGATGCTACGAATAAAACTGTTTTCCATAGAAGCATTTGCTACGAACAAAACAAAAAATTGCTACGCATGAAACTTTTTGCTCCATAGAAGCATTATGTGCGATTTGAGAGAAAATTGAACTTTTGCTACAATAGTACAAAATTCTTGTTACAAACAACCCGTTTTTCGTAAAAACATTTACGAGTTTTTTTGGTGAAAACTGGACATTTTGCTATAATAGCACAAAATTCTTATTACGCGCGAACCGTTTTTGCTTCAATGAACCATTTGCGGGTGATTTTTGGTTGAAATTGGATTTTGCTGCAATAGAACAAATTCTTATTACGTTCGAACCATTTTTACTTCAGTCGCGATTTGTTGGGATTTGATTCCAGGGAGGTAGACACGTGTCGTGCAGGGGACCCGGGGGATTTTTCCCCAGATCCCCCGGGGGACGCCTAGCACTGTCCTAAAACTAACTTCATAGTAGTACGGCCATTAGTGCAGTATACATACCCGTGCGTACTTGTATTGGTCCTGCTGTGTTTCTTTTGAGGAGGGCCAAACATTGGTGGTGATGGGGGGGTGGGGGGGGGGGGACCCTGCTAGCCCCCTGTCTCCGGCCCTGGCCTCATGTCAAACATAGCATGCATGTGTTTACCTTCATGCCCGAAGAGGGCGAGGGTAAGCATAAAACGAGTGGACCACATGAAGCGAGGGCGACGCCCCCGCTAGCCCCCTTGTCTCCGGCCTTGGCCTCATGTCAAACAAAGCATGTATGTATGTGTTTACCTTCATGCCAGAAAAGGACGAGGGTAAGCATAAAAACGAGTGGACCTCATGAAGCCCCAGGCAAAGGCGAGTCCACTAGGGGGCTTTAACAGGCTTCAGCCTGCCCAGGGGCATAGTTAGAACTATTCATGGGTATGCATTGCATACCCAATATTTTTTGCAAATTACTTTTGGTATATATGTACTTATATACATGTATGTTTATGCTAGCTTCCTTTTTACACGTATACCCAATAATTATTACTCCGCATACCCAATTTAAGAATCCTCGCTACGCCCCTGAGCCTGCCCTCCAAAATTTCAGAGGAAAAAAATACTACTACTACTTATCTGGTCCTAGTCCATTACCGCAGCCCATTGAATTAGGCACTCGGCCCCCAGCAGGCCAGCCCACACAATTATCACCATCCTACTCGCACGCACTAGCGCGCAGACACGCACAGCCGCACAAGCTCAGAAACTCCCCTCGTTCGATCCGCAAGCAGAGCAGCAACCTTCCTCGCCGGCAACCAGTAGGCAGCAGGTAGCAGCCACGCCCACGAGTCCGCGACCTGACGTGCCCACGAGCGACACCAGATAGCAAGCCGCCAACCCTAGCGGCCGCCGGTGGGGGCGGTCTGGGCGGGGGCTGGAGGAGCACGCCAGCGTGCTGAGCTGCCGATGGTAGAGTACACTCGCCAAACGCGGCGCACCAGAAAGAGGAGGCTTCGACCTGGGAGGCTGGGTGCATCGGCAACCATCGACGATCGGTAACAGACCAACAATGCATTTTTTCCAATGTCAAACTATTTTGTAACCTGTCTATTGTCACTACTAGTTCATTTGTCCATGTACTGTTAATTGATTTATACCTAGTGCAATTTCTTTCCAGATTTGCAGAACATGAAGAGCAAGAAGAAGCAACGTTCAGATACCATTTGCTTTTGTCTTTTCGTTGTTGCTTCTCAGTGCTTTTTGATCTAAAACTTTGTTGTAGTACTATATTTGTCTTAACTAATATCATGTCTCAGATAATGACTATTTCTCTTCGGAAACATTTTTGTTTAGTTTACTCATTTTTAATTTTGAGCCCACCCTCCAATTAAATCCTGGACTCTCCGTTGGCCCAGGGTATCACGACAACCTCGCCACTAACTAGGAAGAGCACGTGAAGGTGTGACCGGCTCTCACAGTTGTTACATGGTGGATGACATCGTTGGTATAACGTACGTGGCGTGCCGTCGAGCCAGATCCTCCTATAAAGTTGCAAGTGGGATGGACACGCCACCTATCCCGAGTCCCAGCCCAATAGGCTAATCCCGTTTATCCCGTTGTTTAAACCCGGATTGTCCCGTGCAGGGCCGGGCCCACTGTGGTGCCAAGTGTGCGGCCCGCACAGGGCCCACGAATTTTAGGGGCCCCAAATTTTTTTATACCTATGTATATTTGTATAGGCCCCTGGAGGATTTGGCCCATGAAGCAGGCCCACTAGTAACCTTGCACGTCCGTGATTTCGTTTCCGCGTCGGACTGGCCTTCGTACTGATACTGACTACTGAATATCGATCGATCAACTGAATCGTGAAACTACAGCGCGCGTGACAAGGCCTACGCATGACGCCGTGACGGTTCGTGGCCCTCTCGCCGAGACACCGACGGATCGATCGATCGAATCCTGCATCCACAACGCTGCTGCCGACTGCCGTGCTGCGCCGCCGAGTCGCCGACGGCCCAACGCGAGTGACCGCGCGAGCAGCCGAGCAGGGCCTACGCGCGACGGCGCGAGCACCACAGTGACCTCACTGTCTCTTCGTCTGCAGATCGGAAAAACAGGTGTCAATTCTAATATCTGGTCGTATGATCGCATCTTATTTAAATTTTATTTATTCATCTCTTCTATCTTGTGCTTGAATAATAAAGGTTTGATAATTTGATTTATCATGGGGAAACATGAGTCCGATTGCCAAAAGCGTAAGAGAAAAGAAAATGAACAAAATTTGATTAAATCCCAAAAAGGTATGGATAAGTCTGCAGAAGAATCATTTAGAATCAGCTATTTTATACCTCTTGTTGATCCAGCAATTTCATCACTCACAAGAAGATTTGAACAATATCAAGGTTACCAGAATTTTTTTGGTTTCTTATTTACCTCAGAAACATTGTGCTCATTGGATTATGATAGTTTGAAGTCTGCTTGTGATCATCTTGAGGCTGCCCTTAAAAAGGATGGACAATCTGATATTGATGCCAATGATCTATTTACTAAGCTGAAGTTTCTTCATAAATTTATGCCAAAAGAAAAATGTTGGGCCTGTTGAAGTTTTGAAGTTTATAAAGCGTCATGATTGTTTTCCCAATGCAGGTATTGCATATAGAGTTTTGTTGACCATTCCCGTGACGGTTGCATCAGCGGAGCGAAGCTGACAAGGATCAGTCTTCCACCCTGGGTCAGCATATGTGTTTTCCAGACAGCGAGTCTGCTCCTAATTTTATCAAGCAAGCTTTGAAAGTCCTCCTTCCGAGCCTTTCTGAAATGCAGGGGTAAACCCAAGTATTTAATGGGCAGGTTTTCCACCCTACAGGCAAGGATGGTATTGATTTCTGCGACCCGGTCCGAGTCACAAGAGATGGGCGTGATGCTTCTCTTGGACAAATTACATCGGAGACCTGAGGCACCTCCGAAGGCCTCCAACAAGAACATGACTGTACGAGCATCTGTTGTAGAAGAGTTCATGAAGAGTATGACATCGTCCGCGTAGACCGATAGCCGCTGTGGAATATCTTGCCTCGCATGAACTGGGGATAGGAGCCCATCTTCTTCAGCCTTAGAGAAAAGAAGGCTGAGAGCATCCATGACAAGTATGAAGAGCATAGGTGAGAGAGCATCTCCTTGTCGAAGGCCGCGAGCATGCCAAATGGTGGGTCCAGGATCGCCATTGAGCAGTATGCTTGTGGACGCGGAGGCGAGCAGCATCGTTATCCAGGAAATCCATTTACGACCAAAACCTTTTTTCCGAAGGATCTCGAGGAGAAATTGCCAAGCAACCGTGTCGAAAGCCTTGGCAATATCTAATTTCAAAAGGAGAGAGTTGCATCTCTTGTTTCTAAGGTACTTGATGGACTCCTTAACAAGTTTGAAGTTGTCATGGATCGAGCGACCTTTCAGGAATGCCCCTGATTTTTACCGACCAGGGAGGGTAGAACCACCGCCAACCTTCGAGAGAGGACTTTGGATAACACCATGGCAAGGCTATGCACTAGGCATATTGGTCGGAAATCTCCGGGTTCACAAGCCCCAGGTTTTTTGGGCAGGAGAATCGTATAGGCATTGTTGACTCTCTCAAAGTATCGACCATCCGACGAATGAAAAGCTTTAAACACTTCCAGCAAATCCTTTTGATCGTATGCCAACACTTGGTATAGAAGAGGGTGGTGAAGCCATCCGGTCCCGGGGCCTTTTCCTTGGGCATATCTTTCAAGGCTTCTAAGATTTCTTCTTCGGAAAAGGCAACATCTAGGTTGCTTAGGTCTGACTCGTTCATGCCAATGTAGTCCAAGTTTAGCTGAGAAGTCCTAACCGTGGGAGTCCCAAATCTGTTCTTGTAGTGCTCAAAAAGGGTGGACTGAATATCTTCATGGGATGACACTATTCGATCTCCATCTTGGAGACTTCCAATGTACTTTTTTCTTCTTCTATGGCTAGCATGCAAGTGGAAGAAACTTGTGTTAGCGTCTCCCTCGGCCAGCCACAACTGCCGAGATCTCTGTCTTGCCATGCTTCTTTCAACTACACAAAGACCTTGTAAGTTCTTTTTAATTTCCCTCCTTAACCACCTTTCTTGAAAGGATAAGGTGCGCCGATCCTCCTCTTTGTCAAGGCAACCGATGATTGTATTTGCCCATACAATCTGCTCCTTGACCTCACCGATTTTTTTTGCGCTCCAACTTTGGAGGGCTCTGGCAGTTCTTTGAAGTTTGCCATTGAAAACAGCAATAGCATTTCCTTTTATCTCGTTTTCTGCACTATTCCAAGCTTCAGCCACAACATCTTGGAACCCCTCTTTGTGTACCCAAAATGATTCAAACCTGAATCTTCTGCATTTGTGGGTTTCGAGTGCAGTAGATAGAAGAAGCGGGCAGTGATCCGAGATACCCGAGGATACTCCCTGCAGGAAGCAGTTTGGGAATAGCGTGTGCCACTCCAACGACCCAAGAACTCTGTCAATGCGGGTGAGCGTCATAAGCCGTCATAGGACTGCCGCTAGCCTCACGGCATGCGCTCCTGCCAAGCAATGGCAGCGTAAGCTCTAGTGCTCAGGTGACGTGTCCGTCTGTGGTAGGGCGTCGACCGCCGCTAGCTTGACGGCATGCACTCCTGCCAAACAATGGAAGCGTAAGCTGCGATGGAATTTGTAATTACTCGGGTGACCGGTGGCGTATCCGTTGCGGTAGGGCATCGACCGCCGCTAGCCTCACGGCATGCACACACTTCATACAAACTGTGCTGCGGAAATTCCAATCAACCGTTGACGAACGGATCAAACCGTTTACTAGGCCCCGTATAAATCAAGGATGCCCACCACGTACTTGCCGGGTGCACTGTACGCTACAGGCTGTGGCGCGCAGAGCTGCTATCCATCCACCATGCATCCCGCTCCCAAGCTCTTGGTCCTCTTTTGTGTAGCAGCTGCCGCCGCATTTTCCTCGTCCACCCATGCGCTGGCGCCGCCGCGCATGCTGGCCGGCAACGGCACCGGCGCCGGCCCTTGCGTGCCACACGAGCGGGAGGCGCTGCTCGAGTTCAAGCGAGGAATCACCAGCGACCCGACTGGCCAGCTCGCCTCATGGCGGCGAGATGGCGAGCAGGATTGTTGCAGCTGGAGAGGCGTCCAGTGCAGCAAGCGCACCGGCCACGTCCGCGAGCTTCATCTCCGCAACGTGCACGCCAACAATACCCTTCTGATCGACGACTCACAAACAGCTTTGGTTGGCCAGATAAGTCCTTCTCTGCTCTCCTTGCGGCACCTGGTGCACCTTGATCTCAGCGTGCAAGAGCTCCAGGGGCCGACAGGTCGTGTTCCGGAGTTTTTGGGATCTTTCAAAAAACTGAGATATCTAAACCTCTCCTGCATCCCGTTTTCCGGTAGGGTGCCGCCTCAGTTTGGGAACCTCTCCATGTTGCAGCATCTTGACCTTTCACAAAGCAATTATGTTTATCTGTCATCTGGAGCACGCATGTCCTGTCCAGATATCTCATGGTTAACTCGTCTGCCTATGTTGCAATACCTCAACATGCAGTACGTTAACCTCAGCATGGCTGCCGACTGGCCTCATGCCGTGAACGCTCTTCCTTCTTTGAGGTCCTTGTGTCTCTCTCAGTGCTCACTTCAAAGTGCTAACCAGTCACTTCCACACCTTAACCTCACAAATCTTGAAGTGCTCGACCTCTCCGGAAACTATTTTTTCCAACCAACTGCATCTTGTTGGTTTTGGAACTTAACAGGCCTTAGGCACCTCAACGTTGGCGATTCCTATCTGTATGGTCAACCTCCGAATGCTCTAGGAGATCTGCAATACCTCCAAGTCCTTGTCTATTCAAGAAGTAGCATGGGCGCCATGACACCAAGCATGAGAAATCTATGCAATATGGAAATCCTAGACCTCAGCGACAATTTCCTACATGAGAACATATTCGAGATGTTACCACGGTGTTCGCCCAACAAGTTGACAGAAGTGCACTTCGAAAACAATAATATCACAGGCCTCCCAAAGCTGATAGGGGAATTCATCAATATTGTAAGGCTTGACCTATCCAACAACCTGCTCACTGGACCTATCCCTTCTGAGATCGGTAGGTTGAATAAGTTGGCTCACCTGGTAAAACGGGATTAGGATTCGGAGCACAAGAAAAATAACACTCCACCTTGAGACGAATCCTCTATAATAGTCATAGATAGTATCAACTCCTCAATTAAAGTCAGCACAAGTAAACCTTGTGTCTTCAAACGTACATAGGACGAATAAACTTCTCTCGAAGTCATATTGAGCAAATCAACGGTAGGTCGTACGGAAAACAACACAGCTGTCAACAAAGCAGACATACGAAACATGGATCTCCCAATAAAAGTCTGAGTCTGTGCCACTGACCTCCAAAACTGAAACTGCTCAATCATCAATCAAATGACATAAGTCATTATATCTCCTGTGGTGCATGAACGAGCGCATAGCTCAATAGTGCAACATCTTGTTGCAGATCGCATTGTGAAGAACTCATATCATGGAATCTGAACGTGCTACGAAACAAATAGCACAAACCTCGGCAAACAATACTCATGCAAGAGCATCTGGTACGATGGCATCACGTACACCAAAACTGCCGACGATAATGAAAATCCATGACATGGTCAAAAAACTGTCCTTGTAAAACAACTGTCGGATGAAAAGAATCTCCTCAACGTGCAACGGAGTATCAACTCTGCAATAGACCCCTCATAAAAGAGCAAAGACAACTGAATTGTACCGAAAGCTGAACAGTACTAAATGTTGTAGTATCTAGCAGAAAACAAACCTCCTTGCACCATAACTGATCCTCATCACGAACTGAATAAAACCTTCACATGCATAACAGCAAAATGCTGGAGAGAAAAGAGTATCTGCTGGCTACCAACAGGCTTAAATAATTAACTCCTCCATAATTTTTTTTCTGAATTGTGTTCATATAATTGCAGCAATATAATATCCTGAATTTGCATCCATAACATTGTCCCAAAAGGCTATAATCCAATAAACTCCATCTTAAACAGAAAACTAACCAATGCATCTCATAATCGGCTTTCGCCAAACAACGCTCGCATCTTGACTTGCCATAGGGTAAACTTTTTGTCACCGTACTTCATGGGAACCATGAGTAGATTAAATCGATGAACACAAAGTAGTACAAGCCGGTAGAAAAACTCAATTCCTGATAGAATTAATTTACTGAGCAATAAACAAGAATAGATAGCACCTGGTAGCTGGTTGGGTGGACGTAGCAGTTGGAGATCAAAGAACTGTTTAATCTTCACGTGCATGCAGCCATGTGAAGCAGTAGAGGCTGTTTGCTTTGATCGCTTTAGATTTCCTGCCTGGGCCCTGGGGACTTGAACCTGGTCGATCTAGTACTGCAAGGTTACTCACACGCAGCTGCCCAGCCATCGCACGGAATATATACCGACTAGAAGGCAGGATACGGCGGTGGATCGGAAATAGCACTGGGATCGAAGATGGACGAACCGATCCGAACTGCTGTACTTCCGCCTGCCGCCACCTTGACCGATCGTTCCGATCTCGCCGAGTCGGACGAAGAACGCTGCATGACGCCGCAAGATTGCGGCGGTTGATCCAATTGACGCTGCGTCGTTGCTGCCCCGGGAGCGCAGCGGAAAGTCTCCTGGGACAGCGGATCGAAGTTGAACCTTTGGCTCTGATACCACTTGTTGTAAAACTGCGCAGCAAAAAGTAGATGAAACGAAGAACAAGAACACAGAATTAACGTGGAAACCCTTACGGGAGAAAACCACGGACGCACGAAGGCGTATAACTATAATCAGGAGGAGTATTACATACACGAGAGGACAAACCCTTCTCGTGCTATGGATCTGGTGGATCTCTTTCAATCTCACGATCTATTCTATGACTTCCTCTAACTATATATGGGGGGCAAACAACTCTCTGTCTTGGCGGACACGAAACGGAGTTGTAGACATGCCTTATTCCGGTAGGACTCCATATATGGTAAAACGGGATTAGGATTCGGAGCACAAGAAAAATAACAAAATTCTCCCAAGTCATTCTCGCCTAACACTCTGAATATGTCTGTGTTCACAAAGGGACAAGAACTCAATTACAAGGATGACATAATTTTTTACATGGTGATCATTGACTTGTCATCAAATTTCTTAACCGGTGGAATTCCAGAAGAAGTTGTTTCACTTGATGGTGTTTTAAGTCTTAATTTGTCATGGAACAACTTGAGTGGAAAATTGCCACACAAGATTGGTATCATGCAGTCGGTGGAGTCACTTGACCTCTCAAGGAACAGGTTTCAAGGAGAAATCCCACAAAGCTTATCAAACTTGTCATACTTAAGCTACTTGGACTTATCTTACAACAATCTCACTGGAAGGATACCATCAGGGGGTCAGCTCGACACCCTCTATGAAGAATACCCAGCCATGTACTACGGCAACGATGCCCTTTGTGGGCATCCTCTTCCCAATAATTGCTCGAACAACAAGGCACCAATGCACCGTGTTAAAGATCAAGAGACGGGTGGAGATACGATGTTCCTCTACCTTGGGCTTGCAGCGGGATTCGTTGCTGGTCTCTGGGTGGTATTCTGCGCCATCTTGTTCAAGAAAGCATGGAGGATTGCTTACTTCAGCCTCTTCGACAGGGTATATGATAAAGTGTACGTGTTTGTGGCCGTTAGCTGGGCGAGCTTCGTCCAGAAGACGGCGATGCATTAAGACAAGTGGAGTGATTGACTAGAAAAGGAGGCTGCAATCGAGTCATGATAGTACAAACTAAGCCACCAAATGTTCATTGAGTCGTTTGGTGACATAGTATATATATATAAATATAGATGTCATTAATTTATTTTCCTCAATTCCTGTGATGTATTGTGCACTGTCAGTTTGTACTTGTGGTACAGCCACGGAATAAATTTTCGAAACTGCCTTTTTTAGACTGTTTCTCCAGGAACTCAGAAAACAGCTCGACGCTTGCTCTCCTGCAGCCTCCTGCCCCTTGGGCTCCTCCTCCACCAGCCCCGGTGGCCGCCGCTCCCGGCATCCGCCGCCACCCCCTCAGCCCTACTCCTGCCGAGCCCTCCTCCTCGCCATGGCCCCCACCTCACCCCTCCGTGACACCTCCTCGTCGGAGGACTTTGCAGCGCAAGTTCGCAAGCTGACTGGGGCAGATCCAATCGACTCCAGCCCGGAATCGGCGGCCTCCCGACGCAGGCAGTTATCAGTGGAGAACCAAATCACCGTCGTCGACAAAGGAAAGCAGGTCGTGGTCGCTGATGCCGAAGACAGGCCTCCCGATGCTGGCCCCTCTAGGACCCAGCGTCGCCCTTGGAGGATTGCCTCTATCGTGGTCGCTCCATCTCCCTCTCATCAAGAAAATCTAGAGGTTGAGGAAAATCCGTGGATACAGGTGCGCAACCGCAGATCTAGAAGCAGGTCGTCCGATGGATCTTCCCAACATAGGGAACCCGTTGCTCCCCCTGTGGCTAGGCATGTCCCTGCGGATTTGCATGGCCTCTGCTTCAACTGTTTCTCTGAAGAACACCTATCGAAGGATTGCACCAAGCCACCTGCTTGTTTTGGCTGTGGCCTGTCGGGTCAGCGCCTACACGACTGCACCAACAAAAGACCCAGAAGTCCATCCATGGCCGATACCCGTCCTGCCTTGCGTCCGAGAATCAGGCTCTCCCCCGATCGTGAGGCAGAGAGAAGGAGAACCCTAGGTCCAGCGGCAGGGACGGGAATCCACAACAAGAAGATGTGGGTCGTTGCTGATAGACACCCTCGTCATGACCGGCATGGAACCGAGCTCCTCCGGTGCTCTGACCCTCGGTTGTCTTCCCTGGTCACCAGTTCAAGACAGCCTGTTGTTCATCGGGCAGATTCACTACGTTCTGATCAGAGAAGGAGTAGAGAAACAGCTGTTTTAGATGGTCGTTCCTTCGCCCAGGTTGCCAGATCGGTTTCACCGCAGAATAGAGAACCAGTCTCACGGGCTTTTCCAGCTCCTGGTGTTAGCGGCCTTCCCCCGCCTAGAGGCTGCCGGGAACCCGCTCTTTTGTCTCATCGGACTGCAAGAGAGCCTGCGGATCATGCTCCACCGCCGAGGCAGCCATCGAGAGACGTTCCTGCTCACCCACAAGATCGACAAGCAAGAAGCCAAGCTTTATCTAACCATCTGGAGTCCCCAAGAGATGCCACAGTTCAGAGAGGAGGCATTTTTTATTTTGAGCTCGATTTGCCATCCGGGGATCCATCCATGCGGCCGGATAGTGATGCATGTTATCTTTCCTTCACCCCTGCCATGAGACGGATGGAGAACACGCTACAACGTGCTTTGGTCGTTCAGATCGGAGGAAACCTCCTATCTCCAGGGAAACCATTAGACTCCTATTCGCAACTGAATGAAACATCCCAACAAAAGCCATGGAGATCCGCAGACATTTCCCAAGTGAGTTCCTAGTAACATTCAATTCTTTCAGCTACATGTCCAGAGCTCTAAATGGCGGAGACATCAGAACGGAAAATCATCACATCACCTACTAATCAGACGATGGAATAGACAAATTCAGGCTCAAAGTAAAACATTGTTCTATAAGTGTGCGATCAGCTTAGTTGGTATTCCAGATCATGCGTGGTCGTGGGAAAATGCTGCAGAAATTCCCGCCTCGTCTTGCTGGATCGAATCGGTGCATCCCGACTCAGCCTCAAGAGATGATCTAAGAGCCTTCAAAGTTATTGCATGGACAGAAAACCCGTATAAAATTCCTAAATTCAAGTACGTTCGATTCATAGAGCCGGAGGTCCTTTCTGACGGAAGTGTTCCTGAACCGGAATTTGCGGCAGTCACTTTCAGAAGGGGTAAACGCTCTTCCCAGATTTACTCCCTGCAGTACAAGGTTGTAATTCACTTGCATTCAGTTGAGGATTTCTCTCCACGCCATGAGGATCCCTCGAATGGTTTCAGAGACGACTTCAGTATTGATGGCTTCCCAAGCTAACCGGACTCAGACGTTAGGCCCCGCATGTACCCATACTCAGTTGTTCTAGGGATGGTAGACGGAGACAGGCCTCCTAGCAGACATTTTGAAACCCCGGCCAATGGAAGAAGACAAGACTCCATCATAAACCCACGCACGCTTCCGCTTTTCCCCATGCAGCTAGAACAAGGGGAGACCGAGCGTTGTGCACTGACGGCGTCGCAGGTTCCCGAGGGAGGAGCTGCAATGACAGGAATCCAAACGATGGATCCGTGTTTTGAAATCTCAAGATCTTCTACTGTTTTTGCCCTAACAGCCACGGATTGGGCCCTTATGCGAGGAAGCGAGTTGCAAGCCGGGAACTGAAAATAACTCAGATTGGGCCAGCATCCCCGACCCACCACAATGTTTCAAGCCCTGATGTTTTGAGCCCAAGAGTGCAGCCTAGTCAAGGAAGCATTGACACTTTTGTTCCAGAAACTCAAGAGCCCAGCTCCCCGCTTCGATCTGTTCCAGTATGGGCATCATCGACCGCGGAGCATCAGGATGGCTGCATGAGAACTGACGCCTCCATGCAGAGAGCACCCTCTCTTGATCGTCGTGGTCATGGAAGTATGTCACCAACGAACTCGCAGTCTCTCACATCTTTCTCTCGCAGGGCTCTCAAGTAACTACAGCCTCCAATTCTGCCTGCCCCAGAAACTCAGACCAGAAGACGAGGAAGAGGAATACAAGTGGATGCAACTCCTAGCAGGAAAAGCGGTAGAATTGCAAAGCAGCAGATGAACGGCCTGTCGGCGGAACAGCGTGCTCAAATCGTGCTTGCCAAGCGTGCAGGGTTGGAAACAAAAGATGCCCCTGCATGGAAGGAGGCCATGGCCAAGTTGAAGCAAATGACAGACAAAGAGCTCTCCCACGAAGAAATCATCAAGCTAGCAAATCTGTTCAAAATAATTGTCCCTGAAGTGTACTACCCACGACCAGCATTGCGATGCGATCTTGAATTCTCGATGCATGGGTGGTTATTTAGGGAACTCCTATCCACCGCATTTAGCGGCGAATCTGATCGGCACCGCATATCCCGCATGAACGAACGCTGGGCTCGGCCCATTACTCGCACCAGTGCGCTATAGAATGTTTCTCCGTTGGAATGTTTATGTATCGCGCAGCGATGTTATCTAGCGTGGTCGTCTCCTGCACAATTTTCTTTTCGTTTTCACAGATTGTGTCCGGTAACACGTAATCGGAACACAAGTAATTTAATTTTATCCAAGGTCAAAGTCAGCTCTTCCATCGACCAAAGATCAATAGTAGATCTTGTAAAGTAATCTGTCGTGCTTCACGTGAGCCTGACCAGATCATATGCATGATTTTGGGACACGATTGACGCGTAAGCAAGCACCAACTAATGTTATCTTCCTCGACCATCGGTGTTGTAGTTCTTCTCGGTGCGGCAATTTCGCAGTAAATTGCAATTATATTGTTGTTGTTGTTGTTGTTGTTATTGTTTGGTTATTTTTTATCTGACGTTTAATAAAAGAGGTAATTGCATCATTCATATATAAACTTGTACATTAGATGCACTTTCATACAAAAACTTGCAAAGTGTGATCAAGTGGTACATAAACTTGTCCATCCCGTGCAGTTTCATACAAATCCAACAAAAACTTGACACGTGGCCAATTTTTTCCACGCTGCAAAGATGGGCCCGTCGCTTGAATTTTGCTACCGACGAGCCGGCGATGCTACCGGGTGCGCGCGAAATTGCTACCGACGGCGCAGTGATGTTACCGACGGCGGGCGGTTTGCTCCGTAAAAGCATCTAGGATAGTGCGAGTTGGCGATGCTACGAATAAAACTTTTTTCCATAGAAGCATTTGCTACGAACAAAACAAAAAATTGCTACGCATGAAACTTTTTGCTCCATAGAAGCATTATGTGCGATTTGAGAGAAAATTGAACTTTTGCTACAATAGTACAAAATTCTTGTTACAAACAACCCGTTTTTCGTAAAAACATTTACGAGTTTTTTTGGTGAAAACTGGACATTTTGCTATAATAGCACAAAATTCTTATTACGCGCGAACCGTTTTTGCTTCAATGAACCATTTGCGGGTGATTTTTGGTTGAAATTGGATTTTGCTGCAATAGAACAAATTCTTATTACGTTCGAACCATTTTTACTTCAGTCGCGATTTGGTGGGATTTGATTCCAGGGAGGTAGACACGTGTCGTGCAGGCGAGTCCACTAGGGGGCTTTAACAGGCTTCAGCCTGCCCAGGGGCATAGTTAGAACTATTCATGGGTATGCATTGCATACCCAATATTTTTTGCAAATTACTTTTGGTATATATGTACTTATATACATGTATGTTTATGCTAGCTTCCTTTTTACACGTATACCCAATAATTATTACTCCGCATACCCAATTTAAGAATCCTCGCTACGCCCCTGAGCCTGCCCTCCAAAATTTCAGAGGAAAAAAATACTACTACTACTTATCTGGTCCTAGTCCATTACCGCAGCCCATTGAATTAGGCACTCGGCCCCCAGCAGGCCAGCCCACACAATTATCACCATCCTACTCGCACGCACTAGCGCGCAGACACGCACAGCCGCACAAGCTCAGAAACTCCCCTCGTTCGATCCGCAAGCAGAGCAGCAACCTTCCTCGCCGGCAACCAGTAGGCAGCAGGTAGCAGCCACGCCCACGAGTCCGCGACCTGACGTGCCCACGAGCGACACCAGATAGCAAGCCGCCAACCCTAGCGGCCGCCGGTGGGGGCGGTCTGGGCGGGGGCTGGAGGAGCACGCCAGCGTGCTGAGCTGCCGATGGTAGAGTACACTCGCCAAACGCGGCGCACCAGAAAGAGGAGGCTTCGACCTGGGAGGCTGGGTGCATCGGCAACCATCGACGATCGGTAACAGACCAACAATGCATTTTTTCCAATGTCAAACTATTTTGTAACCTGTCTATTGTCACTACTAGTTCATTTGTCCATGTACTGTTAATTGATTTATACCTAGTGCAATTTCTTTCCAGATTTGCAGAACATGAAGAGCAAGAAGAAGCAACGTTCAGATACCATTTGCTTTTGTCTTTTCGTTGTTGCTTCTCAGTGCTTTTTGATCTAAAACTTTGTTGTAGTACTATATTTGTCTTAACTAATATCATGTCTCAGATAATGACTATTTCTCTTCGGAAACATTTTTGTTTAGTTTACTCATTTTTAATTTTGAGCCCACCCTCCAATTAAATCCTGGACTCTCCGTTGGCCCAGGGTATCACGACAACCTCGCCACTAACTAGGAAGAGCACGTGAAGGTGTGACCGGCTCTCACAGTTGTTACATGGTGGATGACATCGTTGGTATAACGTACGTGGCGTGCCGTCGAGCCAGATCCTCCTATAAAGTTGCAAGTGGGATGGACACGCCACCTATCCCGAGTCCCAGCCCAATAGGCTAATCCCGTTTATCCCGTTGTTTAAACCCGGATTGTCCCGTGCAGGGCCGGGCCCACTGTGGTGCCAAGTGTGCGGCCCGCACAGGGCCCACGAATTTTAGGGGCCCCAAATTTTTTTATACCTATGTATATTTGTATAGGCCCCTGGAGGATTTGGCCCATGAAGCAGGCCCACTAGTAACCTTGCACGTCCGTGATTTCGTTTCCGCGTCGGACTGGCCTTCGTACTGATACTGACTACTGAATATCGATCGATCAACTGAATCGTGAAACTACAGCGCGCGTGACAAGGCCTACGCATGACGCCGTGACGGTTCGTGGCCCTCTCGCCGAGACACCGACGGATCGATCGATCGAATCCTGCATCCACAACGCTGCTGCCGACTGCCGTGCTGCGCCGCCGAGTCGCCGACGGCCCAACGCGAGTGACCGCGCGAGCAGCCGAGCAGGGCCTACGCGCGACGGCGCGAGCACCACAGTGACCTCACTGTCTCTTCATCTGCAGATCGGAAAAACAGGTGTCAATTCTAATATCTGGTCGTATGATCGCATCTTATTTAAATTTTATTTATTCATCTCTTCTATCTTGTGCTTGAATAATAAAGGTTTGATAATTTGATTTATCATGGGGAAACATGAGTCCGATTGCCAAAAGCATAAGAGAAAAGAAAATGAACAAAATTTGATTAAATCCCAAAAAGGTATGGATAAGTCTGCAGAAGAATCATTTAGAATCAGCTATTTTATACCTCTTGTTGATCCAGCAATTTCATCACTCACAAGAAGATTTGAACAATATCAAGGTTACCAGAATTTTTTTGGTTTCTTATTTACCTCAGAAACATTGTGCTCATTGGATTATGATAGTTTGAAGTCTGCTTGTGATCATCTTGAGGCTGCCCTTAAAAAGGATGGACAATCTGATATTGATGCCAATGATCTATTTACTAAGCTGAAGTTTCTTCATAAATTTATGCCAAAAGAAAAATGTTGGGCCTGTTGAAGTTTTGAAGTTTATAAAGCGTCATGATTGTTTTCCCAATGCAGGTATTGCATATAGAGTTTTGTTGACCATTCCCGTGACGGTTGCATCAGCGGAGCGAAGCTGACAAGGATCAGTCTTCCACCCTGGGTCAGCATATGTGTTTTCCAGACAGCGAGTCTGCTCCTAATTTTATCAAGCAAGCTTTGAAAGTCCTCCTTCCGAGCCTTTCTGAAGTGCAGGGGTAAACCCAAGTATTTAATGGGCAGGTTTTCCACCCTACAGGCAAGGATGGTATTGATTTCTGCGACCCGGTCCGAGTCACAAGAGATGGGCGTGATGCTTCTCTTGGACAAATTACATCGGAGACCTGAGGCACCTCCGAAGGCCTCCAACAAGAACATGACTGTACGAGCATCTGTTGTAGAAGAGTTCATGAAGAGTATGACATCGTCCGCGTAGACCGATAGCCGCTGTGGAATATCTTGCCTCGCATGAACTGGGGATAGGAGCCCATCTTCTTCAGCCTTAGAGAAAAGAAGGCTGAGAGCATCCATGACAAGTATGAAGAGCATAGGTGAGAGAGCATCTCCTTGTCGAAGGCCGCGAGCATGCCAAATGGTGGGTCCAGGATCGCCATTGAGCAGTATGCTTGTGGACGCGGAGGCGAGCAGCATCGTTATCCAGGAAATCCATTTACGACCAAAACCTTTTTTCCGAAGGATCTCGAGGAGAAATTGCCAAGCAACCGTGTCGAAAGCCTTGGCAATATCTAATTTCAAAAGGAGAGAGTTGCATCTCTTGTTTCTAAGGTACTTGATGGACTCCTTAACAAGTTTGAAGTTGTCATGGATCCAGCGACCTTTCAGGAATGCCCCCTGATTTTTACCGACCAGGGAGGGTAGAACCACCGCCAACCTTCGAGAGAGGACTTTGGATAACACCATGGCAAGGCTATGCACTAGGCATATTGGTCGGAAATCTCCGGGTTCACAAGCCCCAGGTTTTTTGGGCAGGAGAATCGTATAGGCATTGTTGACTCTCTCAAAGTATCGACCATCCGACGAATGAAAAGCTTTAAACACTTCCAGCAAATCCTTTTTGATCGTATGCCAACACTTGGTATAGAAGAGGGTGGTGAAGCCATCCGGTCCCGGGGCCTTTTCCTTGGGCATATCTTTCAAGGCTTCTAAGATTTCTTCTTCGGAAAAGGCAACATCTAGGTTGCTTAGGTCTGACTCGTTCATGCCAATGTAGTCCAAGTTTAGCTGAGAAGTCCTAACCGTGGGAGTCCCAAATCTGTTCTTGTAGTGCTCAAAAAGGGTGGACTGAATATCTTCATGGGATGACACTATTCGATCTCCATCTTGGAGACTTCCAATGTACTTTTTTCTTCTTCTATGGCTAGCATGCAAGTGGAAGAAACTTGTGTTAGCGTCTCCCTCGGCCAGCCACAACTGCCGAGATCTCTGTCTTGCCATGCTTCTTTCAACTACACAAAGACCTTGTAACTTCTTTTTAATTTCCCTCCTTAACCACCTTTCTTGAAAGGATAAGGTGCGCCGATCCTCCTCTTTGTCAAGGCAACCGATGATTGTATTTGCCCATACAATCTGCTCCTTGACCTCACCGATTTTTTTTGCGCTCCAACTTTGGAGGGCTCTGGCAGTTCTTTGAAGTTTGCCATTGAAAACAGCAATAGCATTTCCTTTTATCTCGTTTTCTGCACTATTCCAAGCTTCAGCCACAACATCTTGGAACCCCTCTTTGTGTACCCAAAATGATTCAAACCTGAATCTTCTGCATTTGTGGGTTTCGAGTGCAGTAGATAGAAGAAGCGGGCAGTGATCCGAGATACCCGAGGATACTCCCTGCAGGAAGCAGTTTGGGAATAGCGTGTGCCACTCCAACGACCCAAGAACTCTGTCAATGCGGGTGAGCGTCATAAGCCGTCATAGGACTGCCGCTAGCCTCACGGCATGCGCTCCTGCCAAGCAATGGCAGCGTAAGCTCTAGTGCTCAGGTGACGTGTCCGTCTGTGGTAGGGCGTCGACCGCCGCTAGCTTGACGGCATGCACTCCTGCCAAACAATGGAAGCGTAAGCTGCGATGGAATTTGTAATTACTCGGGTGACCGGTGGCGTATCCGTTGCGGTAGGGCATCGACCGCCGCTAGCCTCACGGCATGCACACACTTCATACAAACTGTGCTGCGGAAATTCCAATCAACCGTTGACGAACGGATCAAACCGTTTACTAGGCCCCGTATAAATCAAGGATGCCCACCACGTACTTGCCGGGTGCACTGTACGCTACAGGCTGTGGCGCGCAGAGCTGCTATCCATCCACCATGCATCCCGCTCCCAAGCTCTTGGTCCTCTTTTGTGTAGCAGCCGCCGCCGCATTTTCCTCGTCCACCCATGCGCTGGCGCCGCCGCGCATGCTGGCCGGCAACGGCACCGGCGCCGGCCCTTGCGTGCCACACGAGCGGGAGGCGCTGCTCGAGTTCAAGCGAGGAATCACCAGCGACCCGACTGGCCAGCTCGCCTCATGGCGGCGAGATGGCGAGCAGGATTGTTGCAGCTGGAGAGGCGTCCAGTGCAGCAAGCGCACCGGCCACGTCCGCGAGCTTCATCTCCGCAACGTGCACGCCAACAATACCCTTCTGATCGACGACTCACAAACAGCTTTGGTTGGCCAGATAAGTCCTTCTCTGCTCTCCTTGCGGCACCTGGTGCACCTTGATCTCAGCGTGCAAGAGCTCCAGGGGCCGACAGGTCGTGTTCCGGAGTTTTTGGGATCTTTCAAAAAACTGAGATATCTAAACCTCTCCTGCATCCCGTTTTCCGGTAGGGTGCCGCCTCAGTTTGGGAACCTCTCCATGTTGCAGCATCTTGACCTTTCACAAAGCAATTATGTTTATCTGTCATCTGGAGCACGCATGTCCTGTCCAGATATCTCATGGTTAACTCGTCTGCCTATGTTGCAATACCTCAACATGCAGTACGTTAACCTCAGCATGGCTGCCGACTGGCCTCATGCCGTGAACGCTCTTCCTTCTTTGAGGTCCTTGTGTCTCTCTCAGTGCTCACTTCAAAGTGCTAACCAGTCACTTCCACACCTTAACCTCACAAATCTTGAAGTGCTCGACCTCTCCGGAAACTATTTTTTCCAACCAACTGCATCTTGTTGGTTTTGGAACTTAACAGGCCTTAGGCACCTCAACGTTGGCGATTCCTATCTGTATGGTCAACCTCCGAATGCTCTAGGAGATCTGCAATACCTCCAAGTCCTTGTCTATTCAAGAAGTAGCATGGGCGCCATGACACCAAGCATGAGAAATCTATGCAATATGGAAATCCTAGACCTCAGCGACAATTTCCTACATGAGAACATATTCGAGATGTTACCACGGTGTTCGCCCAACAAGTTGACAGAAGTGCACTTCGAAAACAATAATATCACAGGCCTCCCAAAGCTGATAGGGGAATTCATCAATATTGTAAGGCTTGACCTATCCAACAACCTGCTCACTGGACCTATCCCTTCTGAGATCGGTAGGTTGAATAAGTTGGCTCACCTGGACCTGTCCAACAAGTTGTCTTTCGCTCCAAACAACAACCAGCTCAGTGGACCTATCCCTTCTGAGATTGGTAGCTTGAATAATTTGGCTTACATGGACCTAAGTGGAAATAGCATTGGAGGTGTGGTCACAGAAGATCATTTTGCTAACCTTAGCAACTTAGAGGAAATATATCTATCCGCTAATTCTTTGAAGGTTGTGGTGGATCCTGAGTGGCGACCACCATTTAGTCTGGTAGCAGCATCTTTTGCTTCATGCCAGATAGGTCATCTGTTTCCTCCATGGCTGAAATGGCAGGTGAATCTCTCTTTCCTTGATATCTCAAGCGCGGGTATAGTTGACAGGCTTCCAGACTGGTTTTGCACAACATTTGCAAACGTAAGTAAAATGGTAGTTTCTGATAATGGAATCAATGGTAGCTTACCAACAAACATGAAGGTTATGACTTCATTAAGAAGACTTTATTTGGATTCAAACCAGTTAACTGGTCAAATACCACAGTTGCCGGCATCACTGCGTTTATTGGATATGTCAAGAAATTCTTTGTCTGGACCTCTTCCATCAAATTTTGGAGCTCCATACATACAAGAGCTGAAGCTCTACTCCAATCTTCTCACTGGCCATATTCCAGAATCTATTTGTGAACTGCAAGGCCTAGGTATGATCTTAGATGTCAGCAACAACCATCTTGAGGGGGGATTTCCTCCGTGTTTTCAGCCAACGGAGGCATGGATTCTACTTTTCAGTAACAACAGGTTCGCTGGAAAGTTCCCATCATTTGTGCAAACCTGCAAGAGGCTATCCGTGCTTGATCTATCACGTAACAATTTCTCTGGAAGATTGCCATTGTGGATTGGAGAACTGGTTAGCCTAGAGGTACTGCGGCTGAGCCACAACATGTTTTCTCATATTATTCCGGCAACTATTACCAATCTTACAGAGCTTGTTCATCTCAATCTGGCAAGCAACAGTATGTCCGGTGTCATACCGCATAATTTGTCAAGTTTAATGGGTATGAAGACGGGAAATTTGTTGTAAAACTGCGCAGCAAAAAGTAGATGAAACGAAGAACAAGAACACAGAATTAACGTGGAAACCCTTACGGGAGAAAACCACGGACGCACGAAGGCGTATAACTATAATCAGGAGGAGTATTACATACACGAGAGGACAAACCCTTCTCGTGCTATGGATCTGGTGGATCTCTTTCAATCTCACGATCTATTCTATGACTACCTCTAACTATATATGGGGGGCAAACAACTCTCTGTCTTGGCGGACACGAAACGGAGTTGTAGACATGCCTTATTCCGGTAGGACTCCATATATGGTAAAACGGGATTAGGATTCGGAGCACAAGAAAAATAACACTCCACCTTGAGACGAATCCTCTATAATAGTCATAGATAGTATCAACTCCTCAATTAAAGTCAGCACAAGTAAACCTTGTGTCTTCAAACGTACATAGGACGAATAAACTTCTCTCGAAGTCATATTGAGCAAATCAACGGTAGGTCGTACGGAAAACAACACAGCTGTCAACAAAGCAGACATACGAAACATGGATCTCCCAATAAAAGTCTGAGTCTGTGCCACTGACCTCCAAAACTGAAACTGCTCAATCATCAATCAAATGACATAAGTCATTATATCTCCTGTGGTGCATGAACGAGCGCATAGCTCAATAGTGCAACATCTTGTTGCAGATCGCATTGTGAAGAACTCATATCATGGAATCTGAACGTGCTACGAAACAAATAGCACAAACCTCGGCAAACAATACTCATGCAAGAGCATCTGGTACGATGGCATCACGTACACCAAAACTGCCGACGATAATGAAAATCCATGACATGGTCAAAAAACTGTCCTTGTAAAACAACTGTCGGATGAAAAGAATCTCCTCAACGTGCAACGGAGTATCAACTCTGCAATAGACCCCTCATAAAAGAGCAAAGACAACTGAATTGTACCGAAAGCTGAACAGTACTAAATGTTGTAGTATCTAGCAGAAAACAAACCTCCTTGCACCATAACTGATCCTCATCACGAACTGAATAAAACCTTCACATGCATAACAGCAAAATGCTGGAGAGAAAAGAGTATCTGCTGGCTACCAACAGGCTTAAATAATTAACTCCTCCATAATTTTTTTTCTGAATTGTGTTCATA
Organism: Poa pratensis; assembly: GCA_947311845.1. Taxonomy (NCBI): domain Eukaryota; kingdom Viridiplantae; phylum Streptophyta; class Magnoliopsida; order Poales; family Poaceae; genus Poa; species Poa pratensis. Next base: position 8,997,639 of record CAMZMU010000027.1, read on the forward strand.
TAATTGCAGCAATATAATATCCTGAATTTGCATCCATAACATTGTCCCAAAAGGCTATAATCCAATAAACTCCATCTTAAACAGAAAACTAACCAATGCATCTCATAATCGGCTTTCGCCAAACAACGCTCGCATCTTGACTTGCCATAGGGTAAACTTTTTGTCACCGTACTTCATGGGAACCATGAGTAGATTAAATCGATGAACACAAAGTAGTACAAGCCGGTAGAAAAACTCAATTCCTGATAGAATTAATTTACTGAGCAATAAACAAGAATAGATAGCACCTGGTAGCTGGTTGGGTGGACGTAGCAGTTGGAGATCAAAGAACTGTTTAATCTTCACGTGCATGCAGCCATGTGAAGCAGTAGAGGCTGTTTGCTTTGATCGCTTTAGATTTCCTGCCTGGGCCCTGGGGACTTGAACCTGGTCGATCTAGTACTGCAAGGTTACTCACACGCAGCTGCCCAGCCATCGCACGGAATATATACCGACTAGAAGGCAGGATACGGCGGTGGATCGGAAATAGCACTGGGATCGAAGATGGACGAACCGATCCGAACAGCTGTACTTCCGCCTGCCGCCACCTTGACCGATCGTTCCGATCTCGCCGAGTCGGACGAAGAACGCTGCATGACGCCGCAAGATTGCGGCGGTTGATCCAATTGACGCTGCGTCGTTGCTGCCCCGGGAGCGCAGCGGAAAGTCTCCTGGGACAGCGGATCGAAGTTGAACCTTTGGCTCTGATACCACTTGTTGTAAAACTGCGCAGCAAAAAGTAGATGAAACGAAGAACAAGAACACAGAATTAACGTGGAAACCCTTACGGGAGAAAACCACGGACGCACGAAGGCGTATAACTATAATCAGGAGGAGTATTACATACACGAGAGGACAAACCCTTCTCGTGCTATGGATCTGGTGGATCTCTTTCAATCTCACGATCTATTCTATGACTTCCTCTAACTATATATGGGGGGCAAACAACTCTCTGTCTTGGCGGACACGAAACGGAGTTGTAGACATGCCTTATTCCGGTAGGACTCCATATATGGTAAAACGGGATTAGGATTCGGAGCACAAGAAAAATAACAAAATTCTCCCAAGTCATTCTCGCCTAACACTCTGAATATGTCTGTGTTCACAAAGGGACAAGAACTCAATTACAAGGATGACATAATTTTTTACATGGTGATCATTGACTTGTCATCAAATTTCTTAACCGGTGGAATTCCAGAAGAAGTTGTTTCACTTGATGGTGTTTTAAGTCTTAATTTGTCATGGAACAACTTGAGTGGAAAATTGCCACACAAGATTGGTATCATGCAGTCGGTGGAGTCACTTGACCTCTCAAGGAACAGGTTTCAAGGAGAAATCCCACAAAGCTTATCAAACTTGTCATACTTAAGCTACTTGGACTTATCTTACAACAATCTCACTGGAAGGATACCATCAGGGGGTCAGCTCGACACCCTCTATGAAGAATACCCAGCCATGTACTACGGCAACGATGCCCTTTGTGGGCATCCTCTTCCCAATAATTGCTCGAACAACAAGGCACCAATGCACCGTGTTAAAGATCAAGAGACGGGTGGAGATACGATGTTCCTCTACCTTGGGCTTGGAGCGGGATTCGTTGCTGGTCTCTGGGTGGTATTCTGCGCCATCTTGTTCAAGAAAGCATGGAGGATTGCTTACTTCAGCCTCTTCGACAGGGTATATGATAAAGTGTACGTGTTTGTGGCCGTTAGCTGGGCGAGCTTCGTCCAGAAGACGGCGATGCATTAAGACAAGTGGAGTGATTGACTAGAAAAGGAGGCTGCAATCGAGTCATGATAGTACAAACTAAGCCACCAAATGTTCATTGAGTCGTTTGGTGACATAGTATATATATAAATATAGATGTCATTAATTTATTTTCCTCAATTCCTGTGATGTATTGTGCACTGTCAGTTTGTACTTGTGGTACAGCCACGGAATAAATTTTCGAAACTGCCTTTTTTAGACTGTTTCTCCAGGAACTCAGAAAACAGCTCGACGCTTGCTCTCCTGTAGCCTCCTGCCCCTTGGGCTCCTCCTCCACCAGCCCCGGTGGCCGCCGCTCCCGGCATCCGCCGCCACCCCCTCAGCCCTACTCCTGCCGAGCCCTCCTCCTCGCCATGGCCCCCACCTCACCCCTCCGTGACACCTCCTCGTCGGAGGACTTTGCAGCGCAAGTTCGCAAGCTGACTGGGGCAGATCCAATCGACTCCAGCCCGGAATCGGCGGCCTCCCGACGCAGGCAGTTATCAGTGGAGAACCAAATCACCGTCGTCGACAAAGGAAAGCAGGTCGTGGTCGCTGATGCCGAAGACAGGCCTCCCGATGCTGGCCCCTCTAGGACCCAGCGTCGCCCTTGGAGGATTGCCTCTATCGTGGTCGCTCCATCTCCCTCTCATCAAGAAAATCTAGAGGTTGAGGAAAATCCGTGGATACAGGTGCGCAACCGCAGATCTAGAAGCAGGTCGTCCGATGGATCTTCCCAACATAGGGAACCCGTTGCTCCCCCTGTGGCTAGGCATGTCCCTGCGGATTTGCATGGCCTCTTCTTCAACTGTTTCTCTGAAGAACACCTATCGAAGGATTGCACCAAGCCACCTGCTTGTTTTGGCTGTGGCCTGTCGGGTCACCGCCTACGCGACTGCACCAACAAAAGACCCAGAAGTCCATCCATGGCCGATACCCGTCCTGCCTTGCGTCCGAGAATCAGGCTCTCCCCCGATCGTGAGGCAGAGAGAAGGAGAACCCTAGGTCCAGCGGCAGGGACGGGAATCCACAACAAGAAGATGTGGGTCGTTGCTGATAGACACCCTCGTCATGACCGGCATGGAACCGAGCTCCTCCGGTGCTCTGACCCTCGGTTGTCTTCCCTGGTCACCAGTTCAAGACAGCCTGTTGTTCATCGGGCAGATTCACTACGTTCTGATCAGAGAAGGAGTAGAGAAACAGCTGTTTTAGATGGTCGTTCCTTCGCCCAGGTTGCCAGATCGGTTTCACCCCAGAATAGAGAACCAGTCTCAAGGGCTTTTCCAGCTCCTGGTGTTAGCGGCCTTCCCCCGCCTAGAGGCTGCCGGGAACCCGCTCTTTTGTCTCATCGGACTGCAAGAGAGCCTGCGGATCATGCTCCACCGCCGAGGCAGCCATCGAGAGACGTTCCTGCTCACCCACAAGATCGACAAGCAAGAAACCAAACTTTATCTAACCATCTGGAGTCCCCAAGAGATGCCACAGTTCAGAGAGGAGGCATTTTTGATTTTGAGCTCGATTTGCCATCCGGGGATCCATCCATGCGGCCGGATAGTGATGCATGTTATCTTTCCTTCACCCCTGCCATGAGACGGATGGAGAACACGCTACAACGTGCTTTGGTCGTTCAGATCGGAGGAAACCTCCTATCTCCAGGGAAACCATTAGACTCCTATTCGCAACTGAATGAAACATCCCAACAAAAGCCATGGAGATCCGCAGACATTTCCCAAGTGAGTTCCTAGTAACGTTCAATTCTTTCAGCTACATGTCCAGAGCTCTAAATGGCGGAGACATCAGAACGGAAAATCATCACATCACCTACTAATCAGACGATGGAATAGACAAATTCAGGCTCAAAGTAAAACATTGTTCTATAAGTGTGCGATCAGCTTAGTTGGTATTCCAGATCATGCGTGGTCGTGGGAAAATGCTGCAGAAATTCCCGCCTCGTCTTGCTGGATCGAATCGGTGCATCCCGACTCAGCCTCAAGAGATGATCTAAGAGCCTTCAAAGTTATTGCATGGACAGAAAACCCGTATAAAATTCCTAAATTCAAGTACGTTCGATTCATAGAGCCGAAGGTCCTTTCTGACGGAAGTGTTCCTGAACCGGAATTTGCGGCAGTCACTTTCAGAAGGGGTAAACGCTCTTCCCAGATTTACTCCCTGCAGTACAAGGTTGTAATTCACTTGCATTCAGTTGAGGATTTCTCTCCACGCCATGAGGATCCCTCGAATGGTTTCAGAGACGACTTCAGTATTGATGGCTTCCCAAGCTAACCGGACTCAGACGTTAGGCCCCGCATGTACCCATACTCAGTTGTTCTAGGGATGGTAGACGGAGACAGGCCTCCTAGCAGACATTTTGAAACCCCGGCCAATGGAAGAAGACAAGCCTCCATCATAAACCCACGCACGCTTCCGCTTTTCCCCATGCAGCTAGAACAAGGGGAGACCGAGCGTTGTGCACTGACGGCGTCGCAGGTTCCCGAGGGAGGAGCTGCAATGACAGGAATCCAAACGATGGATCCGTGTTTTGAAATCTCAAGATCTTCTACTGTTTTTGCCCTAACAGCCACGGATTGGGCCCTTATGCGAGGAAGCGAGTTGCAAGCCGGGAACTGAAAATAACTCAGATTGGGCCAGCATCCCCGACCCACCACAATGTTTCAAGCCCTGATGTTTTGAGCCCAAGAGTGCAGCCTAGTCAAGGAAGCATTGACACTTTTGTTCCAGAAACTCAAGAGCCCAGCTCCCCGCTTCGATCTGTTCCAGTCTGGGCATCATCGACCGCGGAGCATCAGGATGGCTGCATGAGAACTGACGCCTCCATGCAGAGAGCACCCTCTCTTGATCGTCGTGGTCGTGGAAGTATGTCACCAACGAACTCGCAGTCTCTCACATCTTTCTCTCGCAGGGCTCTCAAGGAACTACAGCCTCCAATTCTGCCTGCCCCAGAAACTCAGACCAGAAGACGAGGAAGAGGAATACAAGTGGATGCAACTCCTAGCAGGAAAAGCGGTAGAATTGCAAAGCAGCAGATGAACGGCCTGTCGGCGGAACAGCGTGCTCAAATCGTGCTTGCCAAGCGTGCAGGGTTGGAAACAAAAGATGCCCCTGCATGGAAGGAGGCCATGGCCAAGTTGAAGCAAATGACAGACAAAGAGCTCTCCCACGAAGAAATCATCAAGCTAGCAAATCTGTTCAAAATAATTGTCCCTGAAGTGTACTACCCACGACCAGCATTGCGCTGCGATCTTGAATTCTCGATGCATGGGTGGTTATTTAGGGAACTCCTATCCGCCGCATTTAGCGGCGAATCTGATCGGCACCGCATATCCCGCATGAACGAACGCTGGGCTCGGCCCATTACTCGCACCAGTGCGCTATAGAATGTTTCTCCGTTGGAATGTTTATGTATCGCGCAGCGATGTTATCTAGCGTGGTCGTCTCCTGCACAATTTTCTTTTCGTTTTCACAGATTGTGTCCGGTAACACGTAATCGGAACACAAGTAATTTAATTTTATCCAAGGTCAAAGTCAGCTCTTCCATCGACCAAAGATCAATAGTAGATCTTGTAAAGTAATCTGTCGTGCTTCACGCGAGCCTGACCAGATCATATGCATGATTTTGGGACACGATTGACGCGTAAGCAAGCACCAACTAATGTTATCTTCCTCGACCATCGGTGTTGTAGTTCTTCTCGGTGCGGCAACTTCGCAGTAAATTGCAATTATGTTGTTGTTGTTGTTGTTATTGTTTGGTTATTTTTTATCTGACGTTTAATAAAAGAGGTAATTGCATCATTCATATATAAACTTGTACATTAGATGCACTTTCTACAAAAACTTGCAAAGTGTGATCAAGTGGTACATAAACTTGTCCATCCCGTGCAGTTTCATACAAATCCAACAAAAACTTGACACGTGGCCATTTTTTCCACGCTGCAAAGATGGGCCCGTCGCTTGAATTTTGCTACCGACGAGCCGGCGATGCTACCGGGTGCGCGCGACATTGCTACCGACGGCGCAGTGATGTTACCGACGGCGGGCGGTTTGCTCCGTAAAAGCATCTAGGATAGTGCGAGTTGGTGATGCTACGAATAAAACTTTTTTCCATAGAAGCATTTGCTACGAACAAAACAAAAAATTGCTACGCATGAAACTTTTTGCTCCATAGAAGCATTATGTGCGATTTGAGAGAAAATTGAACTTTTGCTACAATAGTACAAAATTCTTGTTACAAACAACCCGTTTTTCGTAAAAACATTTACGAGTTTTTTGGTGAAAACTGGACATTTTGCTACAATAGCACAAAATTCTTATTACGCGCGAACCGTTTTTGCTTCAATGAACCATTTGCGGGTGATTTTTGGTTGAAATTGGATTTTGCTGCAATAGCACAAATTCTTATTACGTTCAAACCATTTTTACTTCAGTCGCGATTTGGTGGGATTTGATTCCAGGGAGGTGGACACGTGTCGTGCAGGGGACCCGGGGGATTTTTCCCCAGATCCCCCGAGGGACACCTAGCACTGTCCTAAAACTAACTTCGTAGTAGTACGGCCATTAGTGCAGTATACATACCCGTGCGTACTAGTATTGGTCTTGCTGTGTTTCTTTTGAGGAGGGCCAAACATTGGGGGTGGGGGGGGGGGGGGGGGGGGGAGACCCTGCTAGCCCCCTGTCTCCGGCCCTGGCCTCATGTCAAACATAGCATGCATGTGTTTACCTTCATGCCCGAAGAGGGCGAGGGTAAGCATAAAACGAGTGGACCACATGAAGCGAGGGCGACGCCCCCGCTAGCCCCCTTGTCTCCGGCCTTGGCCTCATGTCAAACAAAGCATGTATGTATGTGTTTACCTTCATGCCAGAAAAGGACGAGGGTAAGCATAAAAACGAGTGGACCTCATGAAGCCCCAGGCAAAGGCGAATCCACTAGGGGGCTTTAACAGGCTTCAGCCTGCCCAGGGGCATAGTTAGAACTATTCATCGGTATGCATTGCATACCCAATATTTTTTGCAAATTACTTTTGGTATATATGTCTTATATACATGTATGTTTATGCTAGCTTCCTTTTTACACGTATACCCAATAATTATTACTCCGCATACCCAATTTAAGAATCCTCGCTACGCCCCTGAGCCTGCCCTCCAAAATTTCAGAGGAAAAAAATACTACTACTACTTATCTGGTCCTAGTCCATTACCGCAGCCCATTGAATTAGGCACTCGGCCCCCAGCAGGCCAGCCCACACAATTATCACCATCCTACTCGCACGCACTAGCGCGCAGACACGCACAGCCGCACAAGCTCAGAAACTCCCCTCGTTCGATCCGCAAGCAGAGCAGCAACCTTCCTCGCCGGCAACCAGTAGGCAGCAGGTAGCAGCCACGCCCACGAGTCCGCGACCTGACGTGCCCACGTGCGACACCAGATAGCAAGCCGCCAACCCTACGGCCGCCGGTGGGGGCGGTCTGGGCGGGGGCTGGAGGAGCGCGCCAGCGTGCTGAGCTGCCGATGGTAGAGTACACTCGCCAAACGCGGCGCACCAGAAAGAGGAGGCTTCGACCTGGGAGGCTGGGTGCATCGGCAACCATCGACGATCGGTAACAGACCAACAATGCATTTTTTCCAATGTCAAACTATTTTGTAACCTGTCTATTGTCACTACTAGTTCATTTGTCCATGTACTGTTAATTGATTTATACCTAGTGCAATTTCTTTCCAGATTTGCAGAACATGAAGAGCAAGAAGAAGCAACGTTCAGATACCATTTGCTTTTGTCTTTTCGTTGTTGCTTCTCAGTGCTTTTTGATCTAAAACTTTGTTGTAGTACTATATTTGTCTTAACTAATATCATGTCTCAGATAATGACTATTTCTCTTCGGAAACATTTTTGTTTAGTTTACTCATTTTTAATTTTGAGCCCACCCTCCAATTAAATCCTGGACTCTCCGTTGGCCCAGGGTATCACGACAACCTCGCCACTAACTACGAAGAGCACGTGAAGGTGTGACCGGCTCTCACAGTTGTTACATGGTGGATGACATCGTTGGTATAACGTACGTGGCGTGCCGTCGTGCCAGATCCTCCTATAAAGTTGCAGTGGGATGGACACGCCACCTATCCTGAGTCCTAGCCCAATAGGCTAATCCCGTTTATCCCGTTGTTTAAACCCGGATTGTCCCGTGCAGGGCAGGGCCCACTGTGGTGCCAAGTGTGCGGCCCGCACAGGGCCCACGAATTTTAGGGGCCCCAAATTTTTTTATACCTATGTATATTTGTATAGGCCCCTAGAGGATTTGGCCCATGAAGCAGGCCTACTAGTAACCTTGCACGTCCGTGATTTCGTTTCCGCGTCGGACTGGCCTTCGTACTGATACTGACTACTGAATATCGATCGATCAACTGAATCGTGAAACTACAGCGCGCGTGACAAGGCCTACGCGTGACGCCGTGACGGTTCGTGGCCCTCTCGCCGAGACACCGACGGATCGATCGATCGAATCCTGCATCCACAACGCTGCTGCCGACTGCCATGCTGCGCCGCCGAGTCGCCGACGGCCCGACGCCAGTGACCGCGCGAGCAGCCGAGCAGGGCCTACGCGCGACGGCGCGAGCACCACAGTGACCTCACTGTCTCTTCGTCTGCAGATCGGAAAAACAGGTGTCAATACTAATATCTGGTCGTATGATCGCATCTTATTTAAATTTTATTTATTCATCTCTTCTATCTTGTGCTTGAATAATAAAGGTTTGATAATTTGATTTATCATGGGGAAACATGAGTCCGATTCCCAAAAGCGTAAGAGAAAAGAAAATGAACAAAATTTGATTAAACCCAAAAAGGTATGGATAAGTCTACAGAAGAATCATTTAGAATCAGCTATTTTATACCTCTTGTTGATCCAACAATTTCATCACTCACAAGAAGATTTGAACAATATCAAGGTTACCAGAATTTTTTTGGTTTCTTATTTACCTCAGAAACATTGTGCTCATTGGATTATGATAGTTTGAAGTCTGCTTGTGATCATCTTGAGGTTGCCCTTAAAAAGGATGGACAATCTGATATTGATGCCAATGATCTATTTACTAAGCTGAAGTTTCTTCATAAATTTATGCCAAAAGAAAAATGTTGGGCCTGTTGAAGTTTTGAAGTTTATAAAGCGTCATGATTGTTTTCCCAATGCAGGCATTGCATATAGAGTTTTGTTGACCATTCCCGTGACGGTTGCATCAGCGGAGCGAAGCTTTTTAAGTTGAAGCTATTGAAGTCCTATCTGCGTCGGATAAGACCGATTGGACAAGGATCAGTCTTCCACCCTGGGTCAGCATATGTGTTTTCCAGACAGCGAGTCTGCTCCTAATTTTATCAAGCAAGCTTTGAAAGTCCTCCTTCCGAGCCTTTCTGAAGTGCAGGGGTAAACCCAAGTATTTAATGGGCAGGTTTTCCACCCTACAGGCAAGGATGGTATTGATTTCTGCGACCCGGTCCGAGTCACAAGAGATGGGCGTGATGCTTCTCTTGGACAAATTACATCGGAGACCTGAGGCACCTCCGAAGGCCTCAAACAAGAACCTGACTGTACGAGCATCTGTTGTAGAAGAGTTCATGAAGAGTATGACATCGTCCGCGTAGACCGATAGCCGCTGTGGAATATCTTGCCTCGCATGAACTGGGGATAGGAGCCCATCTTCTTCAGCCTTAGAGAAAAGAAGGCTAAGAGCATCCATGACAAGTATGAAGAGCATAGGTGAGAGAGCATCTCCTTGTCGAAGACCGCGAGCATGCCAAATGGTGGGTCCAGGATCGCCATTGAGCAGTATGCTTGTGGACGCGGAGGCGAGCAGCATCGTTATCCAGGAAATCCATTTACGACCAAAACCTTTTGTGACACCCCTCCCTGGCATATCTCGCCAGAGAGGCGGTCGTCCCGTGCGCCAGCCCAGGATATCTGGCCGCACGTCACGACAGTGCAACATAATGGAAATCATTACACAATCAGGCACAAGAAGTGCTACAAATGGTTTACAAGGCCATCGAGGCATGACCAAATATCAAGGCAAGCATGGCTCGAGACAGAGTTTAATTGGCAGCGGAAGACGACTAAGGCAACGGCTTGGAGCGGCTCCACTCCACAGGCATCTGGCTGGGCTACTGATCCTAGCACGCTTTTGCTCCATATCCTTGCTAAGGTAGAGGATGATTCCTCGCTAACACCTAGCCACGATCACAAGGCCCGTGAGTACATTTGTATGCACTCAGCAAGAATCGCCACTTACTACAAACATTCCATCAATCATGCAGCAAGATATACATTAATTGGGAATAAAATCCTACAACATGGCAAGGTGTGATCTAGATCTCATGACATAAAAGTAGCATGGCATTGACAACCAAATATGGCATAAGCAAGCAACGGGGGTATCACCAGTACAGAGTCCAAGCCAGGTGGGGTTGGATCGTGCACCGGCAATCATACAAAGAGATTACCTGTGACGAGTAAACGAGTGTACCAGTTGGTACCAAATAATTCACAACAGCACCTGTGATCACTGCTAGGCCCACTGGCCTCATTTTTCCACTCTGGGCATGCACGGTTGATGTTGGCTCAGGCCTAACTCTAGGCTCCCAACGATCACACCGCCATCCCGTATCATGGGTAACCATCAACATCTCAATGCAACATTCCCTGCATCATCTTACTTGTTTGTTTAGTGAGATCAGGTCGTTCATTAATTCTTTCAAACAGATCTTAAGTTTAACCTCCTGACACGACAAAGACACACAGTGTGACCGACACTGAACTGTTGTTCCATATCCCAGGAATGGGGCTAGCTGGCTAGGTAGATGCTCTCGAGAGTTTGCTTTACCACCTATCAGAATGCACCCCACTCAGCCGACACTTCAGGTTCATCACGCCCAAAGTCGTACTAAGCAAAATACACTCACATGATGGTCCACTTGCTAAGACACTCTCCTGCACCACCCTATGCGCGTGGCACAACGGGCAAGTAAGTCCGGCACATCCCCCGGCGCGACCGAGTATGCCTAGCTCCGGACTCCCTATCACAGTCGAACCCATGCTTGTCTACCTCTACCCTCGGACAGCACAACCGAACGACTGCGCCCAATGGATGGCACAAAAGGGCTCAACAACCTACTAGGTCACGGTCCTCCATGAGACAACGGTGGTATCGCATTCAAGGGTTCAGATTAGTGGCACTATGAACAGACCTTATCGTTGTTTGGAGGGATGTTTCATTTAATCAAGTTTCATCACAACAAGTCACAAAACCGAGGATTAGTCCAGCATAATAATCACGATAACAATATCAACATAGCAATAATAATATCCGGGGGACTATGGCGGTTCCTCCAGCCGGTGTCACCAGGGGTTAGTGTTCACAGCATATATAACATAGTGTTTCAACGGATGACCGTGGCGGTTCCTCCAGCCGGTGTCACCATAAAGATTGAACCGAAAAGCACTCATAAGAAAGAAAGCATCCATTCCACTCGAGGATTTCCTCGACATGGTGTCAGCAATCTTGGCAAAAAGAACCAAATGGAAAGCAAATGTCCCAAGCGTCGCAGTCTAGGTGGGCTTACGCCAACCACGTTTGACGGAGGAACAAGAAGCAAATAACTCTTTTGGCAAATGCCCCCAACTCCGAGGATCATAAGACGACAATCGTCCGCTCCTCACCTCGGCGAAGAAGAAGAAGCAAACAAAGCCCCGCAAGCGCGAGACGCACAGTTGTAATATTTCCCCTATTCCTTTGACTGAGGCGGTTCCTCCGGCCATTATCTCGGGAACGGGAGTGATGCGCAGATAAGCAATTATAAGGTAATGCGACAGTTTAAAATGCAACAATATAAGCAACACTACAAGGCTCATACAAAATACGGACAACAACAGACACGCAACAATAATAGTAGACAGACATAACAATAGAACAGGAGACAGACATAAACACCCGGCATGGTATTAAGCAAATAAACAAACAAGCATTGCAGGACGGCTCATAGCAAGGGGTTAGCTTGCCTCCGGAGATCGACGCCATTTGGCTTGGAGGGTCACGAACGCGTCACGGGTCAGGTCTCGGTTCGCCGGTACCGCGGGATACCCTATACACGCATACAAGGGTGCTGAGTATACAAATGTTTTACAAAAAGGGTAAGACCAGTACCACTGGACAGATCGTTACAAACTAGGAATTTACAAATTTGAATCGACTAAAACGGAGCTACGGTTCACAAGTTATTGACGTGCGACAGATAGCTAACTGCTGCTCACCTCGAAAAGAAAAAACAGACTGCGCTGGAAAAAAAACTGCACGGGCCGCGCTGCCGCGCGACTGGGCCGTCGCTGGGCCATCGCGCGTCCGCGCGTGGGCGCGCACCTTGCTGGGCCGAGAGCGGGCCGCAGCCTGCTGCGCCTTAGCAGGCCGTGGCTGGGCTGCTGCCGCTGCTGGTCCACTGGGCCAGGAAAACGGTTCGCCGAAAAAAAAAACGACGCCAGAGGAGGGATCGGTGCTGGTCTTCTTCCTCCTCCCGATCCCGTACTGGACGGCCATGGCCAGCTGGGGATGGCCAGGAGGCGGGCTCGGAGGGTTGGCCGGCGGTGGGGACGTCGCGGCGGCGGCTCACCGCGGCCAGGGAAGAAGGTTTAGGGCATGGGGGAAGGCTGGGGGCTCGGGCACGCAAGCTCGCGTGCGTCGGCCATGGCGGCCGTCCACGGGCAACTCATGGCAGCGTGCGGTTTGGACGACGTGGAGCCGGGAAACGGATGCGGAGGTGGTGGGGAGGCTAGCAGGTGGTTTGCCTCGGGCTGGGAGGCGGGGAAAAGCTCAAGCTCGTGCTCGACGTTGCCTCGGTGGCTACGGCCGAAACCGAAGAAAACGAGCTCGTCCCTAGAGCGAACTCGCTGGGAGAGAGAGTACAGTGAGTTTCGAGGTCCAGAGGAGGTCCGGGGTGCTCTTATATAGGCCAGAGGGGAGGAGAGGTGGGTGGTGGCCGGTGCTGCCATTAATGGCCACCGAGGTCACCGCTTACATCCTCCGACTACAGGGAGGGGATAGGGGCGGCTCTGGTCCGAGCCAGGGGAGCAGGAGGTGCGCGGCTACTGCTTGCTTGGTCCAGAATCAAGGAATAGCGAGGGGATCAGAGGAGCAGTGCGGCGACTGCAGAGCATGTGTAACGTCCCAAATTTTGGGAAGCAAGAAAAACTCAATAAATCAAGACCCAAAATTTGGAACCAACAAAAACTTTTTGAGTTGTCTTGTTTATTGATTTTGTTTCACTCATGTTTGCTCTGTTTGACTTGATGTGGTTTGTGATTATGTGAATAACCTCTCTTGTGTTCAACCTTGAAACCCAACCTAGTCATGATTTGACCCTTGTGATCAAAGTAATATCAAGTAAAACCGTCCATAAATCTTCTCCTATCTTATTTTTACCCAATTTCTTTTTCCCTGATGTTTTGATCTTAATATTTACCCAAAGACCTTTCATCTGAGGAAATAAAATTATTTCCAAAAAGCTTTATGTTTGCAACACTATAAAGGACCATATAATAAGTCCTAAATTATTTTGAGATTAATGTGTTGCTAGTCTTAGCAACTCTTATTTCAAAAAAACTCCTAAATCAATATTTCTTTGGAAACTATTACTAGGGAATGGTCTAACCTTCTTCTTCAAAATCTTGTCATTATTGTATGGAATCACCACCTCACAAAGTATATATTTTTTAATCCCCAAGTTTGGTTATTTGTTCAATTTGCTTTGTTTGTGTGAACCTTTTTGATTATGATTGAATTAGGTGACTTGAAAATGAGCAAGTGCATTAATGAGCCAACAATATATTTATGGTTGGGTGGTGTGAGCTCATTTCTTTGCTTGAACTTATTAGCTAGGAGTGGCATCCTTTGGTAGTAACTCAAATACAAATTCTTGCAAGGTCAAATTAAATTTGGTGATCTTCATGTTTAGTAACACATAGCAAATCTAGGGCTCCACATTAAGCAACCCATGAACCATCTTTGACATGCAAATCATCCACATTGATCTATGTCACTTATATTTTCAAAACCTACCCTTGGTTGAGTTTTGACACCTTGTTTAGTCACTTAAGCATCTAGGTGTGTAGGCCTACTCAAATCAGTGACCATTTGGTCATTTTTCACAACTTGAGTAGTTTTCACAATTCTTTCTTCTTTTAGCTTTGCACACTCTTGTTTCACCTCAATTAGGTCACCTCACACAAGTGTTGGCCTAGCTCATGGTGGTGATCACTTTTAGATTTGTTAGTAAAATTAGACAAAACCAAATAGTGTTAATCTAAAACCCTAAACCTAGCTAACCTAGCCCTCCCATTCACTCCAGCAGCCACCCCTCTGACCTGTGGGCCTGTCCTAGTCAGCACTGGCCCCCATGTCACCCCCTCAACACCCCTCTCCACCACTCCCTTTCCTTCTTTTCCAAGAATGGCCAATGGGTGATCACTCCCTCACTCCCCACTGGCCAGCACCACGTCCTCCCCGACCACCTCCTCTCTGTCCCCCTCTCCACCGCCCCTGCTGGCCTCTGCTCGCACCCCACGTCACCCCAACCCTCCCCCTTGTCCGAAAACCCTAAGAAGGGTCCGAGCTCACCCCTCACTCTCTCGTGCGCCTCTCGGTCCCATTTCCCTTCCAGAGCACGCACACACACCCCCTCTCCCCTCCCACGAAGCCCCTCTGGTTTTCGAGTCCCCTGCTGCTCAAGAGCGCCGGAGCTAACCGAAGGTCGCCGCCGACGAAACCCGGCCGTGCCGCCGATTCCCTCCGCCATTCTTCGCCATTTTTGGCCCAGGAGACTCCCTGTGCCTAGACCTAACCATCCCCCATCTCCTTGTTTGCCCAGGCCCGCTGAGGAGCTCGCAGTCGCCGTCGACCCGAAGAAGCTCGCCGCCGTCGCAGCCATGGACTCCGGCCATCTCCGGTGACGCCGTCCCCTCCCGCGTCTCTCCCTCGACTCACTTCACCTTCCCCAGCCCACCGAAGCCGCATGCAGAGCCCCTAGGTGAGCCGCCCGTCGCCGCCGTCCTTCCCTGTCCATGGTCGCCGTCGCGCGCGACGCGGTTGAGACGACGGCTGTGAGCCGTTGATCGCGAGATCAACGGCCCATTTTGAATCCCGCGCCGCGCCCAATTTTTTCCGCGGCTGGCGCGCGTGACGCGCCCAGATGGGCCGGCCTGGTCCGCTTGCGGCCCAGATCCACGCTGGCCTCGGCCAGATCTGGCCCAGAGGCGGCCCGTGGACGTTTTTATTTCTGAAAACTTATTCTTTCCATGTTTCTGTTATTTGTGTGTGCCTAGTTTAATTAGTTTGTGGCAAATCTGTTTGTGTAAATTATTTAGGGGTATTTTTGTTAGATGCCTTTGTGTTTTCTTAAACATGCAGAAGTGGGTTTGCTCAAAAATATTAGTATATTTTGCATGGATTAAATCATGTGGAAAATGTATTTTCTAGTGTTTTATTTTTAGCAGGAGCTAGGAGTGTCCAAATTGAATGAATCCAATTTCTACAGAAAACTAAAATCAATACTTTTCCATAGGATTTAACCTTGCATGCAGAGATTCCTAGAACTGGAGTTCTACTCCTTTTGGTTTTGAGACCAGTAGCCTTTGAAGGATTTTTAATTCTTGTTTGGTGGTAGCTATTGATGCAAATCCAATTTCCATGGCTTGGTATGACTTCAAGGAGTACTGGGGTAAAAGGGTTTGATTTTAGGAACCTTATTCTAGGGCTTGTGCCTTTTTCCCCAAAAACAGCAACTTTGCCACTATTAAAAAGGGCATTTTTAATTGATTGTTTTTAATTGTTTGTGTTTAAGATTGTTTTAGGTTTATGTCCAGAGGGTGTATGTGTAATGAAATGCTTGCTGTTTTGATTAAGTGTTTTAGATTGTTGTCAACCCGCTACTTAGAAATTAACTTCATGTGTTTGTGATGCATAAATCTAAAGTTGCATGTGATTGAAGTTTGGACCAGGAGCAACTTGATTGATTTAATTGATTTCCTGTGAGTAAAATTTTTAGGCTAAAACCAATTGCATTAGTTTAAAATACTTATAGAGAACTTGTACCTAGCTTTGCATAAATGTTTGACCAACAGAACATCCTAGGTTAATTAATCACTAAAAGTGGTGTTTCCTGCCTTTTAAAATTATTAAAACAATTATTTGGTCACTTAAGAAGTTGTGGCTTTTGTTGTTGGGGAATTGATAAGCTACTGTAAATCACTAAATAATGTTGTTCTTAATATGTTAGTACTGTTAGTGCTTAAGTAAAAACAAAATTAAGTTACTTGGGAAATGCTATTAGTGCCTAAGGAATTAAAATAAATTAATCATGCTTGTTTGCCTAATCACATGATTTTTGGAATGAAGCAAACTTCTCCAATAAAGTTCTTCTTAGCTACTGGATTTTTAAGTTTATTAGTGATGTTTAGTTTTACTTTTTGAAAGTGATTCAAAAAGGTTGTCTAATTATCACCTTAACCTTATTCTTGTAAATAAATAATAAATGGTATTATAGTTGCCAAACCTGTTGGTGTGGGTTAATATGTTCTGCCTTGTTAGTTAAACTTGGTAGACTTTGAGTTAAATACTAGCATGAGTAGTATGCTAATGTCTCTAGCTCAACTTGGTGGAATAATTTAATAATAGAAAATAATTAGTAACTTACTTTTTGTCTGAAGTATTTCCTGAAAACTAAAGTGATACTTTTGTCTGAAGTATTTCCGAAACTACGGTAACAACCCTTGTTAAGTGACCTAACCACCCTAAGTGGAGTTTTGCTTTAGGGTTTAGTTAAGACCACCTTTTTAACTATTAGGGTTGTTGTGTATATATGCTTAGGTGTGTATTGTGGTTTGTCTTAGTTTTATGGACTTGTTGTTTGTGGCTGTTTTAGCTAAGTGACTGATTTGCTTTTGATTGTTAGTTTAGTGCCCTATGCAATGCTAGCTGTTTATTATGTCCTTGTGGTTTTGTCTTGTATTTTGAGTATTGTTATTTTCCTGTTTACGACGTTAGATACGATCGGGAAGGAACTGGAAGTGAGGAGTGAACCCGGAGAACATCAAGATAAAGACCAAGGACATATTGCTGAGCCAGGCAAGCCACCTCACCATACCCTACTGAAATCCTATTATTTCTTAAAGCATGTTTTGTTTTCAAATTAAAATAATGCATGTTTTATTTCTTATGTGGTATTTTGCCACCCAAAACTATTTCTCAAAATGTTGTTTGGCCAAAGATATCTACTAGTATATAATAGGTTTATAAAAATAAGTCTTACTTGAGAAGCCTCTGTGAAGGCGCTATCAAGAAAATTATATTTTCTATTAGCATATCCTTATACTCTTATCTCAACACTATAGGATGGGAGCCTTGATTTGATGAAAAGTTTTTGAAAGAAAACCCGAGTCGCTGGGAGCGATCGGTGAGGCAGTGTTTTTATAAACCCATGTTGCTGGGAGCAAATGGAGAATTTTGTGAAAAACCCGAAGTGCTGGGAGCATTCGGTGAGTTTGCGAAAACCCGAGCTGCTGGGAGCAGTCGGAGATGGAGGTTTGTTTACGAAGTCCCTGCTGCCACCCGAACAATTAACCCGTGCAACCACACTACCTGATATGGGTAGGGCTTAGCCGGAAGCTTGTCCATTTTAGTACGGAGGATCTCATACTTCTATAAGGGTTAGAGTCCCTCGAAACCGGGTTGCCGTAGGATGAGGCAATACACATGTGGATGGACCCGCGCCGGACGATTACGTTGGGTCCCCTACCGTGGCGGTGTGGCGTCCTAAGAGAGACCAGGGGTCTAGTGGAGCCCGGTGCCGGGGGGGAATAAACCTATCGGGAGTCCTCTGTACTAGGGTGGATTAGTGGAAAGTTTTGATCATGTTATCCGAAACACCGCATACTGTCGTATGAGGACCATGGCTGATCACGGCGGAATGACTGTTTGGTGTGGTGAAAGTGCACCACCTCTGCAGAGTGTAAATCTATTCGAATAGCCGAGTCCTCGGTCATGGACGGTTGCAAAGGCCACACTGGGCGACTGGTGAAAGAAGAAAAGTGTTTTCTGTTTTGGACAAAAAGGAGGTTCAGAGAAGTACCTGGGAGGTACGGAAATTTTGAGAAAAGATGGTTGGTCTCGGGGAGTCAACCAGTCACAACCCGGAAGGGAAAACGGGGCATCCATATCCTAGTGTTTTTGAAAAAGTTTTACAAACGTGTTTTCAAACGTGGAAATGGTTTCTGCCATTTCTAAAAGAAGGAGAATTATATCTCCAAATGCCTTTTTCAACAAAGATATAGAGATGTTGTATTCTCGATGTCTAAAAGCATCGTTTGCGAAAATTAAGCCCTATAGTCATATATAGCAGCTATCCCAGTTTTCGAAAACGCTTTTATTGCATTACCATGAAAATTTAAGCCTGGTGGTGGTCTTGCGAGTACGTAATTGTACTCATGGCTGTGTCCCTGGATATTCCAATGTCCAGATTTTCAACGAGAAGACCTACGCCGAAGATGAGGAGTACGCCGACGACTACGCCAACTAAGTGTCACCGGTCAACTGCTCTGTGGGAATGTATCCGGTTGTAACGAGGACCGACGCTAGCTGAAAGCTTCCGCTATATCGTAGTTAATTCCGTCCTGCGTGACGATGGTTGCAGGCTTGGTCGTGTGACCACCATTTATGTAAGTCTTGTACTAATCGAGTTGGATGATGTAACTCTGTATACCATGTTGGTTATGTGATCGCGATGCACTGATCATTGGGATCGTGATCTGTTTACATAACGTGGGCACCTCGGACTGGTAAATCTGAGGGGTCCTTACAGCATGCCAGCGGTGACCACGCCACAGGGCATGCCGACACCGGCATCGAGATGGTTCTCTCGTCCCAGGGCTCTAGAAGAAAAACTAACCGTGTCACCTCGTGCCAAATTCAACTCCCAACAACTTTGCTAACTAACGTTTTTGCCAAATCTCAAGTTGGTGCGACTAAATTTTTGAAAAACAGTACTGGACCAATTTGGATTTGGTTGTTTGGAGGGGCAAACGATTTTTGGTTTGAGCAAGACTTGGTCCAGAGGTGTAGGTTCTCCTAGTGCTTGTATCTAGGTTCTCACTTCCCACTACAAAATCATTTGGCTTGTTTTTGAAAACAAATGGGTTTTAGGGCAGAAACTTGCTCAGGGAAAAAGGTCCAACATTTCCCTAGCAAGGTACCAAATATTTTTGCATAACTGGGTTGCATACTGCCTAGGGATCATTCCCTGATTTTCATAGAATTTTTGGAGACACACAAATAGGGGTTCCTTTGGAAATTGCAAATAGGCATGAAAAGAGCATTACAAAGGAAGTACCTCAAATATTGCTCAAATGAGGTTGGGACAATGGAGTGAAATGTTCAGGAGATGGAATCATGCATCTTCCCAAGATGGCATAATTTCTGGATGAGTGTAAGGTGTCTAGATAATCTCTGGATCAAAAATGGCATTTCGGAAAATAATGTCTAACTTGGAATTATTGCATTGGAGTATGCAATATTTTTGCATGGATTGACTTTATAAGGGTATGGGAGTCCTCTGGTATTTTTAGTGGAATTTATCTAGCTAAGGAAATGGGCTTCCCTTTTGTAGGTGGAGAAAAAGGGTTTAAAAGGTTTAATAGTCGGGGCTAGGGTTTTCGAGAGAAAACTTCAGCCACAAAATCACCACGGGTATTGGAGAGGTTCATGGATCACCGGGAAATTTTGAGAGAGTGATTCCCATGTCAAGTCATCCTCGAAAGAATTGAAGAAACACATAGGAAAATAGAAAAAGTTTTTCAGGTGTCAGAAAACACCGCTAAAATTTGGTTTGAATTTTCGGGGTGTTACACCTTTTTTCCGAAGGATCTCGAGGAGAAATTGCCAAGCAACCGTGTCGAAAGCCTTGGCAATATCTAATTTCAAAAGGAGAGAGTTGCATCTCTTGTTTCTAAGGTACTTGATGGACTCCTTAACAAGTTTGAAGTTGTCATGGATCGAGCGACCTTTCAGGAATGCCCCCTGATTTTTACCGACCAGGGAGGGTAGAACCACCGCCAACCTTCGAGAGAGGACTTTGGATAACACCTTGGCAAGGCTATGCACTAGGCATATTGGTCGGAAATCTCCGGGTTCACAAGCCCCAGGTTTTTTGGGCAGGAGAATCGTATAGGCGTTGTTGACTCTCTCAAAGTATCGACCATCCGACGAATGAAAAGCTTTAAACACTTCCAGCACATCCTTTTTGATCGTATGCCAACGCTTGGTATAGAAGAGGGTGGTGAAGCCATCCGGTCCTGGGGCCTTTTCCTTGGGCATATCTTTCAAGGCTTCTAAGATTTCTTCTTCGGAAAAGGCAACATCTAGGTTGCTTAGGTCTGACTCGTTCATGCCAATGTAGTCCAAGTTTAGCTGAGAAGTCCTAACCGTGGGAGTCCCAAATCTGTTCTTGTAGTGCTCAAAAAGGGTGGACTGAATATCTTCATGGGATGACACTATTCGATCTCCATCTTGGAGACTTCCAATGTACTTTTTTCTTCTTCTATGGCTAGCATGCAAGTGGAAGAAACTTGTGTTAGCGTCTCCCTCGGCCAGCCACAACTGCCGAGATCTCTGTCTTGCCATGCTTCTTTCAACTACACAAAGACCTTGTAACTTCTTTTTAATTTCCCTCCTTAACCACCTTTCTTGAAAGGATAAGGTGCGCCGATCCTCCTCTTGGTCAAGGCAACCGATGATTGTATTTGCCCATACAATCTGCTCCTTGACCTCACCGAATTTTTTTGCGCTCCAACTTAGGAGGGCTCTGGCAGTTCTTTGAAGTTTGCCATTGAAAACAGCAATAGCATTTCCTTTTATCTCGTTTTCTGCACTATTCCAAGCTTCAGCCACAACATCTTGGAACCCCTCTTTGTGTACCCAAAATGATTCAAACCTGAATCTTCTGCATTTGTGGGTTTCGAGTGCAGTAGATAGAAGAAGCGGGCAGTGATCCGAGATACCCGAGGATACAAGCAGTTTGGGAATAGCGTGTGCCACTCCAACGACCCAAGAACTCTGTCAATGCGGGTGAGCGTCATAAGCCGTCATAGGACTGCCGCTAGCCTCACGGCATGCGCTCCTGCCAAGCAATGGCAGCGTAAGCTCTAGTGCTCAGGTGACGTGTCCGTCTGTGGTAGGGCGTCGACCGCCGCTAGCTTGACGGCATGCACTCCTGCCAAACAATGGAAGCGTAAGCTGCGATGGAATTTGTAATTACTCGGGTGACCGGTGGCGTATCCGTTGCGGTAGGGCATCGACCGCCGCTAGCCTCACGGCATGCACACACTTCATACAAACTGTGCTGCGGAAATTCCAATCAACCGTTGACGAACGGATCAAACCGTTTACTAGGCCCCGTATAAATCAAGGATGCCCACCACGTACTTGCCGGGTGCACTGTACGCTACAGGCTGTGGCGCGCAGAGCTGCTATCCATCCACCATGCATCCCGCTCCCAAGCTCTTGGTCCTCTTTTGTGTAGCAGCTGCCGCCGCATTTTCCTCGTCCACCCATGCGCTGGCGCCGCCGCGCATGCTGGCCGGCAACGGCACCGGCGCCGGCCCTTGTGTGCCACACGAGCGGGAGGCGCTGCTCGAGTTCAAGCGAGGAATCACCAGCGACCCTACTGGCCAGCTCGCCTCATGGCGGCGAGATAGCGAGCAGGACTGTTGCAGCTGGAGAGGCGTCTTGTGCAGCAAGCGCACCGGCCGCGTCCGCGAGCTTCATCTCCGCAACGTGCACGCCAACAACACCTACTTCATCGATGACCGGGAAACAGCTTTTGTTGGCCAGATAAGTCCTTCCCTGCTCTCCTTGCGGCACCTGGTGCACCTTGATCTCAGCGTGCAAGAGCTCCAGGGGCCGACCGGTCGTGTTCCGGAGTTTTTGGGATCTTTCAAGAAACTGAGATATCTAAACCTCTCCTGCATCCCGTTTTCCGGAAGGGTGCCGCCTCAGTTTGGTAACCTGTCCAGGTTGCAGTATCTTGACCTTTCACAAAGCAATTTTGTGATTCTGTCGTCATCTGGAGCACGCATGTCCTCTCCAGATATCTCATGGTTAACTCGTCTGCCTATGTTGCAATACCTCAACATGCAGTACGTTAACCTCAGCATGACTGCCGACTGGGCTCATGCCGTGAACGCTCTTCCTTCTTTGAGGTCCTTGTGTCTCTCTCAGTGCTCACTTCAAAGTGCTAACCAGTCACTTCCACACCTTAACCTCACAAATCTTGAAGTGCTCGACCTCTCCAGAAACTATTTTTTCCAACCAACTGCATCTTGTTGGTTTTGGAACATAACAGGCCTTAGGCACCTCAACGTTGGCGATTCCTATATGTACGGTCAACCTCCAAATGTTCTAGGAGATTTGAAGTACCTCCAAGTCCTTATCCTTTCATTTAATAGCATGGGTGGGATGATACCGAGCATGAGAAACCTATGCAGTATGGAAATCTTAGACCTTAGCCAAAATCTCCTGCATGGAAACATACTAGATGTGTTACCACGGTGTTCGCCCAGAACTGTACTTGGAGAACAATAATCTCACAGGCCTGCTGCCAAAACTGATAGGGGAATTCATCAATCTTGTAATCCTTGACCTGTCTGACAACCATCTCACCGGAACTATTCCTTCTGAGATTGGTAGGTTGAATAACTTGGCTTACCTGGACCTGAGTGGAAATAGCATTGGAGGTGTGGTCACAGAAGATCATTTTGCTAACCTTAGCAGCTTAGATGAAATATACCTATCCGATAATTCTTTGAAGGTTGTGGTGGACCCTGAGTGGCGACCACCATTTAGTCTGACAATGGCATCTTTTGCTACATGCCAGATAGGTCCTCTGTTTCCTGCATGGCTGAAATGGCAGGTGAATCTCTCTTACCTTGATATCTCAATCACGGGCATAGCTGACAGGCTTCCAGATTGGTTTTGCACAACATTTGCGAATGTAGCGAAAATGATGGTTTCAGGTAATGGAATCAATGGTAGCTTACCAACAAACATGAATGCTATGAAGTCATTAAGAGAACTTTATTTGGGTTCAAACCAGTTAACTGGTCAAATACCACAGTTGCCGGCAACATTGGACATATTGGATATTTCCGAAAATTCATTGTCTGGACCTCTTCCATCAAATCTTGGTCACATACAAGAGCTGAAGCTCTACTCTAATCTTCTCACCGGTTATCTTCCAGAATCTATTTGTGAATTCCAAGACATGGTTATGCTCTTAGATGTCAGTAACAACCATCTCGAAGGGGAATTCCCTCTGTGTTTTCAGCCAATGGGGGCACAGATTCTACTTTTCAGTAACAACGGGTTCAGTGGAAAGTTCCCATCATTTGTGCAAAACTGCACGACTCTATTTGTTCTTGATCTATCACGTAACAATTTCTCTGGAAGATTGCCTTTGTGGATTGGAGAACTGGTTAGCCTAGAGGTACTGCGGCTGAGCCACAACATGTTTTCTCATATTATTCCGGCAACTATTACCAATCTTACAAAGCTTGTTCATCTGAATCTGGCAAGCAACAGCATGTCCGGTGTCATACCCCAGAATTTGTCAAGTTTAATGGGTATGAAGACGGGGAATTCTCCCGGTATTTTCTCGCCTAACACTCTGAATATGTCTGTGCTCACTAAGGGTCAAGAACTCAATTACAAGGCTGACAGAATTTTTTACAAGGTGATCATTGACTTGTCATCAAATTTCTTAACCGGTGGAATTCCAGAAGACATAGTTACACTTGATGGGGTTTTAAGTCTTAATTTGTCATGGAACAACTTGAGTGGAAAATTGCCACACAAGATTGGTATCATGCAGTCGGTGGAGTCACTTGACCTCTCAAGGAACAGGTTTCAAGGAGAAATCCCACAAAGCTTATCAAACTTGTCATACTTAAGCTACTTGGACTTATCTTACAACAATCTCACTGGAAGGACACCATCAGGGGGTCTGCTCGACACCCTCTATGAAGAATACCCAGCCATGTACTACGGCAACGATGCCCTTTGTGGGTACACTCTTCCCAATAATTGCTCGAACAACAAGGCACCAATGCACCGTGTTCAAGATCAAGAGACGGGTGGAGATACGATGTTCCTCTACCTTGGGCTTGCAGCGGGATTCGTTGCTGGTCTCTGGGTGGTATTCTGCACCATCTTGTTCAAGAAAGCATGGAGGATTGCTTACTTCAGCCTCTTCGACAGGGTATATGATAAAGTGTACGTGTTTGTGGCCGTTAGCTGGGCGAGCTTCGTCCAGAAGACGGCGAGGCATTAAGCCAAGTGGAGTGATTGGCTAGAAAAGGAGGCTGCAATCGAGTCATGATAGTACAAAGTACGCCACCATATGTTCATTGAGTCGTTTGGTGACATAGTATATATATAAATGTATATATATATATATATCAATGCGGATTTTCTACCCGGGGTGGTAGCTACGCACGGGCTAGACACCGTTGGATATGGGCTGGATATATAGACCATTTGATCTCATAGTTTTTGCCGTCAGTGGAGTTAACGGATGCTACTTTTCTCCATTTGCATGCAACCGTGGTGCTTTTTGTTTGCACATAAAATTCTTGTCCAGCCATAGCCATTTGTTTTTGCACCGTACGGCCATGGCAGGGGTAGCCCGGACGCACGCTGAAACAAATGCAGTTTTTTTTCGACAGCAACAAATGCAGTTTTTTGATGCGGTACGTGTGGTTTTAGTTTGCACAAAGATTTTTCATAAACACGACGCACTGTTGGGTTGCTGGTCTCTAAGCCGCGTTCTGTGCTTGCCCGGACCCCAGATGGTGCTACATTGTGGACAGTTTTTTTTACTAGAACAGTACAAGTTTTACAGGTTTAAAAAAGACAGTAATCGGCACCATTCACATAACACAAAAATGTGCATCTTTAATACGTAACGAACTCTGTTTGCAGAACCAAATCTGATTTAATACATTAGGCCATCCACTATGTGGAGAACTTGCCTGTGGCAAGATGGTTAGGTGGGTGGTTGTACCCTCAGCCCACCAGAGTTCAAACCACAGGTTTGACGCTGGCGTTTCTCATTTAGGCGGAATATTCTTCAGTGGGAGGCGACGTTCCGTCGACAGCGAGGCGCCCGTGGTGACTTCGTCAATCTCAAGACTCAATCCGCCGGCTCAGTCTCTCGGAGGTGCTTATAGGGGTAGGGTGTGCGTGTGTGCGTTCATAGGGGTGAGTGTATGCGCGTGTATGTGAGCGTCTGCGTTGTACTGTGTTTCGCAAAAAAAAAAGGCCATCCACTATGTGCTCCAAAAGCGAACCAAAATGGTCTATGGTTCGGTTCCTCACATAGCAGGGCATCGATGCATGTTGTCAGATTAAAAAAGCGACTCATCTTTTTGGTTCGCTTCTTTTCTGACACACACAAGCTGAGCGGGGGCATGTGAGCGCAAGGAGTCCTGCTCGGAGGGAGAAGAGGAGGACATGCATTAGAAAAGGAGTTCTTTTACTGTTTTGTAGGCCCCATTCTTGCGTGCAATCGATTCTACACATAGCAAAGAAACCACATCGATTCCAACTTCTGACAATATTTTCTTTCAACCGATTCCACATAGTGGATGGTCTTAGGGAAATCACATAGTTGTGCAAAACTGACGGACTGAATTGACTGAACTTCAAAAATACCCCCTGACAACATCTGATAGGACTGAACATCCAAGTAGATTTCAGAAAAGGCAACACATTAACAAGTAAACTGAATCAAGAGCAGGCTTTGGGTTGCTCGTGTATGCTCTGTTATTCTCTCATCTCATCTAGTACCAAGATGAGAGAAGCAAAAATAATAAAAACCACCGAATAGTAGCCACAGGAAAAAGGATGGATCCCATTCATCTGTCGGTGCCTATTCTGAATCACAAACAGTACTCAGATTCTTAATCAATGGGGACGCAACAGACACGACCAAATCAGGAGGAAGAACTTGTTGGGGATGCGGGCGTGGAGCTACCTGTCCGACCACGGGTTGCAAGGGAGGACGTGGCGCCGTCGACGCGCGGTTGCAGCCAACTCCACCATCAGTCCGCAACTGCTGCCGCAAGAAACCAGAAACACCAGAAGATACGTAGAGAACCATGGATCTTCAGCATCAAGAACGTGCTGCTACCCAACACGAACCAAAAACCGATGTACTCCGTAGAACACACGATGGGGAGAGACGGTAGCATCGGGGCCCAGCTCCGGCAGGGTGGAGGACAGAAATCCATGTTGAGGAGTGGACGAACTCGCCCGCGGCAACGGATCCAGCTCTTCACGCAGTGGCCGGAGCAAAAATCGCTAGCGTCACCCCATACCGGCCGCCGCCGCAGCTGGGCCCACCAACGGAGCCGACTGCGGGCCCAGATCTGGCGAGGAGAACCTCACTCGCAGCTCGCCCGCCGCCGCCGCTTCTCCATATCCCGCTGAGGCGATTCCTCCTCTGCTTTCGGCTGGCGGCTCCCCTCTCCTAGCCGGACACCGGCCACGGAGCTTCGCTGCCGCATGGATGTTCACCGGATGGGGATGGGAAGTACAGAGGAGCGCGAGGGGCGGAGTTTTGGAGCCGGGATATGGCGTTATTGTTTTAGACGGTGGAGTTTGAACCATCTCCGCATTGGATGACATCCTTTTGAGTTTGAGTTTTGACATGCGGTGCGTTGCTGCAATTCTTCCTAACGTGCTCCTGATACGACGCCATCCGTTTGCTGCATGCTACCGGGTTGCTATCTTGTGCTCCCTATAAAGATTTTAACGGCCAGATGGGTATGCGTAGCTACCACCCTAGGTAGCCCACTGTTTCCCATATATATAGATATATTTACTACATAAAGCGAAGATGTAGATGTTATTAATTTATTTTCCTCAATTCCTGTGATGTATTGTGCACTGTCAGTTTGTACTTGTGGTACAGCCACGGAATAAAATTTTGAAACTGCCTTTTTTAGACTGTTTCTCCAGGAACTCAGAAAACAGCTCGACGCTTGCTCTCCCGCAGCCTCCCGCCCCTTGGGCTCCTCCCCCACCAGCCCCGGTGGCCGCCGCTCCCGGCGTCCGCCGCCACCCCCTCAGCCCTACTCCTCCCGAGCCCTTCTCCTCGCCATGGCCCCCACCTCACCCCTCCGTGACACCTCCTCGTTGGAGGACTTTGCAGCGCAAGTTCGCAAGCTGACTGGGGCAGATCCAATCGACTCCAGCCCGGAATCGGCGGCCTCCGACGCAGGCCGTTATCAGTGGAGAACCAAATCACCGTCGTCGACAAAGGAAAGCAGGTCGTGGTCGCTGATGCCGAAGACAGGCCTCCCAATGCTGGCCCCTCTAGGACCCAGCGTCGCCCTTGGAGGATTGCCTCTATCGTGGTCGCTCCATCTCCCTCTCATCAAGAAAATCTGGAGGTTGAGGAAAATCCGTGGATACAGGTGCGCAACCGCAGATCTAGAAGCAGGTCGTCCGATGGATCTTCCCAACATAGGGAACCCGCTGCTCCCCCTGTGGCTAGGCCTGTCCCTGCAGATTTGCATGGCCTCTGCTTCAACTGTTTCTCTGAAGAACACCTATCGAAGGATTGCACCAAGCCACCTGCTTGTTTTGGCTGTGGCCTGTCGGGTCACCGCCTACGCGACTTCACCAACAAAAGACCCAGAAGTCCATCCATGGCCGATACCCGCCCTGCCTTGCGTCCGAGAATCAGGCTCTCCCCCGATCGTGAGGCAGACAGAAGGAGAACCCTAGGTCCAGCGGCGGGGACGGGAATCCACAACAAGAAGATGTGGGTCGTTGCTGATAGACACCCTCGTCATGACCGGCATGGAACCGAGCTCCTCCGACGCTCTGACCCTCGGTCGTCTTCCCAGGTCACCAGTTCAAGACAGCCTGTTGTTCATCGGGCAGATTCACTACGTTCTGATCAGAGAAGGAGTAGAGAAACAGCTGTTTCAGATGGTCGTTCTTTCGCCCAGGTCGCCAGATCGGTTTCACCCCAGAATAGAGAACCAGCCTCACGGGCTTTTCCAACTCCTGGTGTTAGCGGCATTCCCCCGCCTAGAGGCTGCCGGGAACCCGCTCTTTTGTCTCATCGGCCTGCAAGAGAGCCTGCCGATCATGCTCCACCGCCGAGGCTGCCATCGAGAGACGTTCCTGCTCACCCACAAGATCGACAAGCAAGAAACCAAGCTTTATCTAACCATCTGGAGTCCCGCAGAGATGCCACAGTTCAGAGAGGAGGCATTTTTGATTTTGAGCTCGAGTTGCCATCCGGGGATCCATCCATGCGGCCTGATAGTGATGCATGTTATCTTTCCTTCACCCCTGCATGAGACGGATGGAGAACACGCTACAACGTGCTTTGGTCGTTCAGATCGGAGGAAACCGGCAGCCTATCTCCAGGGAAACCATTAGACTCCTATTCGCAACTGAAAGAAACATCCCAGCAGAAGCCATGGAGATCCGCAGACATTTCCCAAGTGAGTTCCTAGTAACATTCAGTTCTTTCAGCTAATGTCCAGAGCTCTAAATGGCGGAGACATCAGAACGGCAAATCATCACCTACTAATCAGACGATAGAATAGACAAATTCAGGCTCAAAGTAAAACATTGTTCTATAAGTGTGTGATCAGCTTAGTTGGTATTCCAGATCATGCGTGGTTGTGGGAAAATGCTGCAGAAATTCTCGCCTCGTCTTGCTGGATTGAATCGGTGCATCCTGACTCAGCCTCAAGAGATGATCTAAGAGCCTTCAAGGTTATTGCATGGACAAAAAACCCGTATAAAATTCCTAAATTCAAGTACGTTCGATTCATAGAGCCGGAGGTCCTTTCTGACGGAAGTGTTCCTGAACCGGAATTTGCGGCAGTCACTTTCAGAAGGGGTAAACGCTCTTCCCAGATTGACTCCCTGCAGTACAAGGTTGTAATTCACTTGTCTATAGCTAGTTTCCTAGTAGTGTCTCAATAACGGGTCCTGGATTGATGATATTAAAAAGCTTATAACAATTAATGTGTTTATGCAAGTTCTTGCAATTTGGGAAGCTTGTCATGAAATACAACTACAGCCACAAGTTCAGGACAACTGGAGATGGTCGTGGGATGCTAAAGGGGTTTTTACACTACGGGAAATCCACGAAACGCCGACGGCCACGTTATACGCCGACGGCCAAATGTCGGGGCCGTCGGCGTATAATGCGAGCGAGTATACGCCGACGGCGGCCGTCGGCGTACCAAGAACCGTCGGCGTAGTTCGACATACGCCGACGGCTGTCGTCGGCGTATACTTTTTCAACTTTCTACATTTGATACGCCGACGGCAGCTGTCGGCGTATACTTTTTCAATTTTTACATTTGATATTGCCGTCGGCGTATACTTTTTTCTATTTTCATTTAATATGAAATAATTCATATCTTTAAATCCGTAAATCATAATTTAACAAATTAAATGTCTAAATCGATTAGAAAAATGAGAGGAATCCAAATATGACATCCATAAAATCTTTTTCACCGTGCACATGACATTTTGTAACATATGTTTGTTACTTGCTTAATTAAAAAGTTATTTTTTACACTTAAAAAATGGAAAATGATATTTACTAAAATATTTTGGAAATTGTTTTTGGCAACAATGTTTTCCATACCAAGACACCCCTATGTGTCAAGTATGGACACATTATCACAAACTATGGCATGGGGATGGCCATAACTTGATCATTTGACACGAAAGTTATACATGTCTATAGATGATAGACCTTTTTGTGAAGCATTTTTTTGAAATATTTGTCAAAATTCAAGTTTATCATTTTTCCTAGCAACTAGTACACATAAGAGGACTCCATGTCAAAGCAATTCATCTTTTGAGTATTTTTTCAATTTCTTTTATTTAACTTGGTCATTTGACACGAAAGTTATACATGTCTATAGATGATAGACCTTTTTGTGAAGCATTTTTTTGAAATATTTGTCAAAACTCAAGTTTATCATTTTTCCTATCAACTAGTACACATAAAAGGACTCCATGTGAAAGGAATTCATCTTTTGAGTATTTTTTCAATTTCTTTTATTTAACTTGGTCATTTGACACGAAAGTTATACATGTCTATAGATGATAGACCTTTTTGTGAAACATTTTTCTGAAATATTTGTCAAAACTCAAGTTTATAATTTTTCCTAGCAACTGGTACACATAAAAGGACTCCATGTCAAAGGATACCTTTTTTTGAGGTTTTTCCACTTTATTTGATTTTTGTGAAAAAAATAATCAATTTTCTAAAATCATCGATGTTTATACAATGCAAAGGATGATATGGATGTCATATTTGAATTCCTCTCATTTTTCTAATTGACATAGACATTTTATTTTTCAAATTTCGATTAACGAAATTAAAGATATGAATTATTCCATATTAAATGTTAAAAGGAAATAAAAATAAAAATAATTTTATTTTTTCTTTTTATTAAAAATATATTATTCTACAATCATTGTTACTTATTCAAATGAATTTTCTAAATTTAAACAATGAAAAAGTGTAACATCCTAAATCAAGGGTTAACATGATTGATATGATATAAGTATCGGTAAGTTTTCATTTCTCATTTGGAAGCTAACAATGAAGGAACACAAAGGTTAAGCGTGCTTGGGCTGGAGCAATTTGAGGATGGGTGACAGAACGGGAACTTTGACCAGCGTAAGTACTTTGACCTATGATTAAATGTGTAATTAGAGATTTAGTATGTAGCTCAGTTAGAAATTTCGAAATAGAAAAAAAAGTTTAAAAAAGTTCAAAAAAAAGTTCAAAATTTCAAAAAAATTCAAAAAAATTAAAAAATTTGCATCCATAGGCCGACGGCATTGCCGTGCCGTTGGCGTATGAGGGCGTACGCCGACGGCAAAAGGTCGCGTCGGCGTAGGCCTACGCCGACGGCAAACGTGCCTACGCCGACGGCAGCCGGCCGTCGGCGTATCCCGGGTTTCCCGTAGTGTTACCACCAAATCAGTGTATCAAGCTTTTTTCAAACCCAAAATTGATTGTGAGGCTGCTGATGCAATATGGAAACCTTGGGCGCCTATAAGATGCAAGTTAGCAGCATGGTTGATCATCCGAGGAAGAGTATGGACTGCAGATCGTTTAGCCAAAAGGGGCCTCCCACACAACGAAAAATGCCCTTTTTGCAACTTTTTGGAAGAGAATGTGCACCATCTTTTTTTGGGTTGTGCTGTCGTTAACATAATCTGGGGTCAGCTCCTGACCTGGATCAATCTTCAAAGGCTGACTCCAACTTCTCAAACCACCCTCACGGTTTGGTGGATGCAGTCTAGAAGCACGGTCGTCGGTAAGGCTAGGAGAAGCTTCGATTCCATCGTCTTGCTGATCATATGGATGGTTTGGCGCGAAAGAAACAGCCGAGTCTTTGACAAAATTGCCAAGCCAACGAATGTCATCATCGAAATTATCAAGCAAGAAGCCAAGCAATGGAACCTAGCCAGTGCAGGACGATTCGCTCTCGATTTCTAGAGTGACTCCTCCTCAGGTCGTCTAGTTACTCTGTAATCTTAAGAGTTCATTTTTTTTTCCTTCTGGCTATGGTCGGTGTTGTTTTTCCTTTTCTCTGGCTTCTGGCCTTTTCTGTAAGACTTATGCCGTTCTTCGGCTTTCTTTTCCTTCTAATCTAATACATGCAGCGCTTCTGCATGGTTCTAAAAAAAACTGCCTTTTGATCCTCCGCTCACCGAGAATGCGATGGTTCTTCAGGAAATGCATATCGATAGCAGGAATGGAAAGTTCCGTGAACACATGAATCGCAAGGTTGAAACCAATTCATCCAAAAGGAGAGAATCAAGAGCGACGAGCATTGTGGTTTTACCCCTCAAGAGATGAATCTAAAAAGAATGAGGATTCTGATAATAAATACTTTTTGTTGCGAGGCGGAGCATTCCAAACATAGAACTGGCACTTTCTTACCTTTTATTTTCTTTAACGTATTTTGGTGCGAACATAGGTTTATATGAATTCTAACCTTTTCCAAATTTTCTCCAAAAACAATTGCAGCCAAATTCGTTCCAAAATTTTGGTCATGCTCAATAATTTTAGCATAAAGTTCCGTTCATTTCGGTGGTGCCAGAAACAATTTTAAGACGAATCATTAGAACCACGCATATGATGTTCTGTGTTCACCTTCATTTTTTAAGCAGAAGCTCTGTGGGCTATTTTGTTTCGATTTTATTGCCTACTCTCTCCATTTCACAATATAAGATGTTTTAGTCTTTTTCCACATGCACATGCACATATATGTATCTAGACATGTTTAAGTGCATGTGTCATTCTTTTTAGTAAGTATCTAGACATGCATGTGTAACACCTATAACATGTTACATTGTGGAACGGAGGGAGTGCTTATAAGGGGAAGGAGGTTCAGAAGATCCTTGCGGCGCTTGGAAGGTGTATGTTGAGGGAGAGGCAGCGGCGTGTAGTTTTTTCTCTGTTGTATTTATCTTGATATTTCATTTTGCTGATAATTATGATTTTATGTTGAGGGATGGGGTTAACTACGACGAGGTTTCTGAAATTCCTGGCTTGATTCGACGCTCGTTCAAATGCTTGCGGAGCTCCCTCAAGACAGTGGGCTTGCGACTCCGGTTAGACAAGTCGGATTGTCTTGGTCTCAAGATGATCAAATTTTTCACCGAGAATGCAATGGTTCTTCAAGAAATGCATATTGACAGCGGGAATGGAAAGTTCCGTGAGCACATGAATCGCAAGGTTGAAACCTGGATGGCCAATTCATCCAAAAGGAGAGAATCAAGAGCGACGAGCGTTGTAGTTTTACCCCTCAAGAGATGAATCTAACAAAAATGAGGATTCTGATACTCCCTCCGATCCATATTAGTGGGCATAGCTTTGTCTAAATTCATATGTATCTTGTTAAGTATTTAGACTAGATACATGTGTATCTAGACAAAGTTTTGCCCACTAATATGGATCGGAGGGAGTAAATTACTTTTTGCGAGGTAGTGCTTTTCCAAACAGAGAATTTGGTACTTTCTTATCTTGAAATTGAGACAGGCTCTCACTTTCAATCAACTTAAAGGTAGGCAATATAAATATATTCATTATTTTGTTTAATGTATTTTGGTGGGAACATGGATTAGTGTCAGGAATTTCCCAACCCCAGAAACAAATTTCAGCATTTTCCTTGTGCTAAGTAAACACGAGTGAAT
The DNA here is from genome assembly GCA_947311845.1 of Poa pratensis. Taxonomy (NCBI): domain Eukaryota; kingdom Viridiplantae; phylum Streptophyta; class Magnoliopsida; order Poales; family Poaceae; genus Poa; species Poa pratensis. The sequence continues at coordinate 9,030,781 of CAMZMU010000027.1, forward strand.
CCAGCTAGTTGCTCTACACTCCTAGCAAATTAGAAAAAAAACACCACATTTAAGGCTTGTGTAACAAAAAGACCAGCACAATTGCGTTTTGTGACCAAAAAAATCACCAACTCTGCTGAATCATCACCTCGGAGTGCGACACAAATCAATGCGCAGTCCAAGATAGTAACTGTCGCTATACTTTCGAGCACTACACAGTCGGTATGCACGACCAAATGTTTAGGGCACGAAACAAGAACTGCGTCATTTTCATAGGGGTGATGGTACATGATCATGTCCAGCTCTACTGGTATCCATCCAGCTGAATCATCACCTGAGAGTGTGACACCAATCACACGGTTGAAGTTACTAACTATAGCCATACTTTCCAGCACTACGCAGGCATGACCAAATGTTGTTGAGGGTTGCAGCCGCAGGCACAAACAAGAACCTACAGTTCAGTAGGGCACCGTATTTAAAAGTAAGGTGATGGTCCATGGTTCCAGCCTCTGTCTTGCCTATCTATGTGACAAGCAAGCACCACCTTCAGCACGCCGCAGCAGTCGATTCGTCGAGTCATCAGATTCGTCGTTAGCCAAATCGCTCTCTTCAAAGGTAAAAATACACCTTACGAGGTTGTCGTTCCGAACCATCCTTCTCGTCGGCGTTAGATTCTTTCAGTAATCTCAAAGCTTCCCTGCACGTTACGATAATACCATCAGCAAAGCATCCGAACGCCTTTTCCGAAAATGGGCCAAACAATAGCCATATTATTGATGTAGCAAACAAAAAAAAATCCATGCAAAGATATATCGTATTCATATGTGTACTAAGAGACAAAATTTCCTACTTTTTTTTTCTTTTTGGCAATAAAAATCTATTTATTTGATTTTCTTCTGTACAGTTTCAATGCACTACGTAACTGTAACTGTCGATACATTACCATGCTAACTGAATCATGGAACCGATGCCACTAAACTATATATCACAACAAAGTAGGCTTCAAATAAAGCTTGCAGCGAAAGTAGATCAAGTAGGCTAACCTTAACGCCTTCTCGATTCCAACAAACCCCGGCTTCAGCTTGAGACCATCAAGAAATGAGTCGCATGCCTTTTCATAGTCCTAAGGATGAAAGATATAAGGTTGAGCGGATCATCAACAAGGTATTTCAACAAATGCCAGCCAAATCGTGATTCCGTGTCATCTGTAGCAGCACGTATGAGTAACCCTGCAGCCAGCATGAATGTGCACAGCCAGGTCGCATTGCCCGGCAAGCATGTGCATCGTTTAAGGCACCCTCTGCATAGCCCAGGTTAAGCTGGCAAAAACCCCTGTCGCTAATCAAGAGTGAATCGACATTTTCAGGATCAAGCATCATAGCCTACAGCCAACAAATCAAACGAACAATTACATATTATCTCACAAATCTGCGTATAATCCTCAGATTTCTTGGACAACGACTTGGTATGTAAATGAACAAATACGTAGTACCTAAAAATATATAAAAGGTTATATCGAATGACAAGATAAATCACATATGACAAAAAAAATATAACATCTCACTAAAAAGTGGACACAGTTTTAAGTAAAAACTGCTTCCACAAGCAGCTGATTAATCAGGGCTATTGATGCGTATGTCAAGAAGCGAGATGATTTCTTGGTTCCCAATTGTGCCTCTTCTTCATCAAGGCAAGGGATGTAGACAGACAACACACCTCTTACATGGGTCAGCCTTGGTTAATGATTCTATGCGCACGTCTACACTTAACAAGGTATCCAGCAAAGTTTTGGAGATACAACCAGGAAAATAAGAAGTGGATATGTGACATACTAAAGTTATTAAGATTTTGTACAGAAAAGGCAAATGGAAAAATCAAGATACAGTTCAAATAATCTGCTAGGCTGCACTGATCACATTTTCCCATAATTTTCGCCATTCCACAACGAACTTGAACTTACCCTTATAACAGGGAGTAAACCATGAAGAACTAACAGGATAGACCTTTTCATTATTTCCTCATTCTATACGATCTACCACATGGTATACTATTTTTATCATTTTATATTCTAATCTTTGTACCTAACCTAGATTAACCAACAAAGCCAAAGACTGCCTGATTCCCAAACAAAAACCACTGTGGTAAAAGCGGTGATCATGTCCACCAATATCTAAATGAAGGGTTGTCTTAATTTAAGGAAACAAGCTCAGACAATTTCCGGACATGGTGATATTCATATTAGCAGTGAGATGTTAGCAGTGTAGGCTTGTGCCACAGACCCGAATACTCATTGATTCAACCGTGGTTCCATCAGGGCCACTGTGAAGGTGACACTGCTCAGTGATGTCAATATGAAAGTCTTACAAGGCAGGCAATCACTCCAGTGATGACACGCTCAAAAGCAAATCCACTGTGCAGGCCCGTAGGCTTATCTGTGCTGGCACTGAAAAGGCACCATCAAGTCATAACTCACAAACGTGAATATTGTAAAGCATATAAGTGCCTATACACGTTTGGCCATGGTTTCGAGTGTCCATGAGCCTTGTGATACATATTTGTCCTTGGGCTATTCACACCTGCACTCCATGTCTCTTTATATCAAGAAATACAAGAGTAAAAAGAGTAGGAAAACATGAGCAAAGAGAAATAAAACACATCTATAGTTCACACGAGCACCCAGAAAAGACATCCGATAGTGATGTAAGCCATTGCAATGAATACAAATGAGACAACAATAATAGGGTTAAAGAAATGTACTTCAGGAGCAAGAATAGTGCAATAGCATACCACGTTAAAGAATTCCAATGCGGCTTCGTAATCCTTTTTCTGCATAGCTTTGCCTCCTTCTTCTTTCAACTTAGCTACTGACATTTTAGACAAAGGGTGATCCTGTTTAAATAGAACTTAAACAACCTTAAGATTGAACATTTATGTGCAAAAAAACTTAGAAAGGAATATAATTGTTTTCATATTTAAACATTTATAAATTCGTTTGTTTCACTATTGTGTCATCGTAAACAAGAAGAAATTTAAGTATCACATTAACCCCAACCGTCCACCCCCATGCTCAGTTGCACGATCACATTTGTTATACTCACGCCCCACGCTCCCACTGTATCCGCCTTTGCTTTTCTTGTTTTTTCTTTATGAAACTTTTATGGTGCATCACAATTTTGAATGAAACACCAAAAACAGGGAATGTCATCTATTGTCCAAAAATATAAGTTCAAAAGTGTCAAAACGAAAATTCACAAAAAATGCAAGATCAACAGTCTTCACAGTATGAGAGATGAATATTAAGTTTCTTGACTAAACAGTTTGATTCAAATTTTTACTTAGAACTAGGGCACATAAGTAAATAAATTCTAATATGCAAATTATGTTGTCGCTCACACCTCCACCTTTGGCTCTGACTTTACATAACTAATTATTCCATCAACGCTCCAATCATGTACATCTGGAATACGAGAAGAGGTAACTTCAAAAAGGATCTCGACATCTTTGCGTGTACCATAGTAGGCTGCGAGTTGTATTGGCAAGTGACAGAACTGTTAAGAAAAAGTGGAAGTTGATTCTCACCGATGTATGTGTAGGAGAAATAAATTAACAGAAATTCAGCCACATGCAAGGTGAACAGGTAAGAATTTGACCAATATTATTCTATTCATTGCAAAAAAAAGTAGGTGATAGGACGAGTTCGTCCTTATCCATAAGGCAGTGCACATGTCTCTAAATAATCCTAGATTAAGAGGCCAGGAGATTAAATCATCCACTATCTAAACAACAGGCAGCAAGTTCCTAAATGACTTTTCATCACTAGCAATTTTACTTTTATTTGTTACTACTAGTGCTATATTACATTTTTTTTACCTTCCTACGTCTGTTGGTTCATGTTTTTGTTGGGTTTCACCTCTTTCCTACACCAAATTGCTTGCTGTCATTGTCGTAAGTGCCTACGTATTATTACAAGACATACTATTTGGCAGATTGAAAACTAACACGTCTTCCCATATCACAAACTGAAATTATAAGAGAAGAAAAGACATTTAAAATTGGCAGGATAAATCGACCAAAACTATTTCTTTGAAAAATGTAATAATATTAAGAATTTTAATATGTTGTAAGATTGATCTTAAAGAAAATGAAAAGGTTAGTACGTTACCTGAAAAAAAAAACAGAAGGCATGAAATTGTAGTATTACGATTTACGTCACTATTACAAGTTTACATCACTGAGTTCGTATTAGCCCACCTAACCTGAATTGACTATTAGTTAGATATGACTGACTATGGGACTCCTATTACAGAAGTTTAAGGATGGACAATGCTTACTTATTAAATGTTACACATGTGTAAACCAATCATGGTGTGAGTAAAATATACGCCGGTGGAACACAAAACTTACTTCATTTAAAACATTGGGATCTGCGCCAGCATCCAATAGGGGCTTGAGGACGTCAGTTAGGCCACTTCTTGCAGCAGAGTGCAAGGGGTCGCAGTACGTATACCCTTCACATCCGCACCAGCCTAGCATTTAACAGATCCATAGATGATTCCTCTGAGTAATATGTGTCACATTTTATCTGTCCACGTCTTCCATAAACTGGGGTGCATTTTCAGCTTAACGCATAAGATGGAGCCATACCTCTAGCAGTAGGTTCACACATTTCACTGAGCGACTAAAGATAGCACTCATGAGAGGTGATCTGTAACTGTCTAGAATCTTGTTACATTGGAAAAAACGATGCAAGTAATTAGCTCACCAGACTAAAGACAACTATCAGATACATATAAGTAAATAAAAGCATGTCAGCACAAGTTTAGAGTCTGTGTAATGTGGCTTCTTTTAAGTGCAAAAAATCTGATTCACTGAGGTGCTCTTATTTGCAACGAACTTCGTCTCTGCATCCCCATCCCATACAAGTTCAAACTCTACTACACCAATCCCACTCTGCACACAACACATACTGCCTTCGCTCCCCTTTCTGTATTGATGCTCGCACCCATTGCCCTTCTTGTTCTCTAGCTCCCTTCATGTTTATCAGCTCCACAGATCTTTGTTGTGAATCTAATCATCCCAAACAATATATACATTTAGCAAGACCGTACTAACAGCCACAAGCAAGGAAACTTCTGCAAGTATATCTTATCTCCAAGACGAAAGGACACCATCTGCCAATTATTCTTTTAAACCGCCGTTATCAATTTGTGGGACGTATTCCTCTATTTTCTGATATAGTTAGCGGCAGTAAGTGTGGCTATTTGGATGGAATATTTTGGAGTTGACATGTGTGAAATATCAGATTCCTCAACGGAATGGATAAGGTCTATCTTTATTACAGGTGTCAATGAAGTGATTCTCGTGTTACAATTTTTATTAATGATTTTAGGCTCGGTTGCAAAAGGGGAAAAATATCCAAACAGGCCCTAGGAACTTACTGACCAACTAAGCTACTTCTTGTCGGGGCAAGCAGCTCACATAGAGAAATCGCGCAGAATATCAGCGGTTTTCGACATGCGAACTTTGATCTTGAAAATTTGACATACTAACACATAATAAAGGTGGAGAAAGCAAACTTTCAATGGAAATGACAATTTAATGGAGGTTTATCTTTTGAAGGTGATATATGATAATCCTTTTCAACCTTAGAAGGTGAAACTATGTGTACACAAGAAGCATAAGTTCATAGAGAGAGCCATTGACTCTCTGCTTACTGCAGAACAGCTTGTACAGTGAAACTAGTTTTTCAGCATCACTTCAAAATTTGAGGGGACATGATTGTATAACCAATGAATGATTATAAGGAGGATGTTAATCTAATTTCAAATGTCAACAACTCTGTATCCAGATTCCAGAGACAAAACAGCAATATACTAACTATTCTTATTGTCAAGATTTCAACTAAAAGTAAAATGGAGAAAACAGACAGCCAAAGATTATCAAATATAACTGTGCGAAAACTATAGAGAAAAATATAATGAAACTTACATCTGCATGGTGATCCAACAAAATCTTCATGGCGCCGTCCTGCTGATATTGAGCAGCAACATGCAACGGTGTTCCATTAGAAGTAGAAAATGGATCGACATAAGCGCCTCTAGAGAGCAAGAGTTCCACAATTTCACAGTGCCCTGAGCCAGATGTTTGGAATATAAATACAGTTAACTGTATGACAATTCCTTTTATTAGCAATTCTTCTCATGACAGTTAACGTCAGTTCTTTCGACTCGTATCAGTTCAGTTAGGACACGAATCAGTTATATAAAGCCATAGATCGCTACATGCATGGGTGTGCAATGTGCATCACGGACAAAATGAACAATTTGGGATCTTGTTCTATGCCAACGAAAATATATTACATGTAGTTTCTACTCTATTATCACAAGTTCAGAAACCTATCTCCCACAAGCACAACTGCAATCCCTCTTGTCTCTCCTTCATCCACCAAATGTTGATGAAAGTAATGGCTACAGTGCAATGGTAACCTACTAAGACTGAGAGAGAGAGAGAGAGAGAGAGAGAGAGTAGTAGAGAATTACCTATCTTGACGGCCCAATGGAGAGGAGTAAACCCTCTTTGGTCGACATGATCTGGATTGGCCCCGTTCTCAAGAAGACACTTGATGATATCCACGTGCCCGTCTGCACAAGTAATATGAACTAAAACCCACTTGTCTCTCTTCATCTACCAAATTGAGACCACACAGTATATAATTTTTTTCTTTTGCCCTTCTTCATCCACCAAATGTAGACCCCACAGTATATGAAGAAATTCAGAGCATTCATCACTTGATGACATGTTGATGGAAGTAATGGCGACAGTGCAATGCATAGAGAGAGAGTAGAGAATTACCTATCTTGACGGCCTCATGGAGAAGAGTAAGCCCTCTTTTGTCGACATGATCTGGATTGGCCCCTTGCTCAAGAAGATACCTCATGAAATCCAAGTGCCCACCTTTACAAGTCATTGCCCAACCCAGAGGTGTTCTACCTGCCAAGAACACGGAAAAGGGAAGCTTTGATTATGCATTCAGTACTACATCAGAACAAACACACCAAATTGTGTACTATGCATATATTATTCAGCCTTTCTTCTATGTAACGGTGACATGTCAAAAAACAAAAACTTGAGAGAGCAGACACACGAGACACACACACACATACCGTCTATGTCGACGGCGTCCACGTCCACCCGGACGTCCTCGACCAGGACAGGAACTCGCACACCTCCGCCTTATTGTTCCCGGCGGCGAGGTGCAGCGCCCCCACGCCGTGATCCTTGACGGCCTCCACCGCTTCCGCGAGGCGGCCGCGACCGGCGTCGAGCTTCCTCGCCATCCCTGCAGCACGCGCGTACGTATGTTGTAGGGTGCGGTAAGGGTCGACCGGCGCCCCCAAATCAGACACACAGAATCAGGGCCGGGCGGAGCGAGAAGAGGTGGGTATAAGCGTGCGTACGTTCGAGGAGGGCGAGGTTGCCCGTGGTCGCCGCGACGAGGAGATGCGACTCCGGCGTCCCAGGAGCTGCAAGGGGTGGAGCCGACCGAGTGAGCTGCGGTTAGGGTTTTGGGCGGCGGGGGAGAGGTGCGGGAGGAGAGAGGCGCTTACCGTGGGCGAATTCGTGGCTTGGGCGCGCCATGGCGGCTAGCTGGCAGGGCGGCGGGGGGTTCGAAGCGGCGAGCTTGGACGGCTTCGTCGGAGTGGAGAGGGAGAGTGGTGACTGGCTGGGCTTGGCTTGTAGAGTACCGGTGATATGGCCTTAGTTTCGGCGCTTCATTTGGGCCCAGCGTTTCCGGCCCACAAAGCCCACCCGAAACATGCCGGGGGCAGGTTCAAAAACCGCGCCGGCAAACACCGTGCGTCTGTGCGGATCTTGCGCGCCGCCGCCGACCACCCGCCGCCGGAGACTGCTCGGTTGGGTTCTTCAGGGGAAAAGGTGTTAAAGTCGCATGGCAAAAACAACCCAAAACGTTGGGCAACGCCTCAGTTTGAACTTTCAACGAGTTCAGGCTTCAGGCAAAAAAAAAAACGAATTCAGGCTTGGGATATATGTTCAGACATGGGATAGGCTGATGCACAGCAGTACACAACATACGATTAAACTAACTGCAGTGACAACTATTCCGGGTTATTACAGCATATGGCAGCACTAGTACCAGGTACACAAAAAACGTGGAATCCAACGTTGCACACATTACATATGCACGCAATGCAAAACGCAGCTTAGCCAGTGGCGAATTTACCATACCTCCGCCCTGGGCACGTGCCCGTGCTCCGTTCTGCGGCATGCCTGATCGCCGGAGAGGTCTGACGGCAGCCAAACTCGCCGGAACGACAGGAATCCCGAACAGCGCTGAAAAAGATGAGTTTCTCCGTATATGGGCCTAATAGGCACTTCCCTGGGCCCTGCCTGGTCAGCTATTTTATGGGGCCTTGGTAGCAGACCGCAGGCCCATTAACTAGCTAATTTTTTTGACTTGTTGTGTGCCCCGGCTTCGACAAACCGCTAGCTTCGCCACTGAGCTTAGCTGAGGTTAAAACTCTGCTGCACGAGGTTACAGTCATTCAGCATAGCAGACACGCATGTGTTCTGCCAATCAGATACCCATATATCTCCCGACCTAACATGGAACTCCCTAACCCAGCACTGACCATGAGTCAAGTCGGACGAGTACCGAGTACGTAACATCTGTATGTACCAGATTACCACCGAGATAAGCCATATATATAGCCCAATATCTAGCATATATGTCAACCACCTATTAAGCCAATCGATCTCAGATGTGCAGCTTCACCAAGTTCAGTTCTCTGCGTCTGTCAGTCAGTAACTGCTGGCATCATGCATACCAGCCAGTTCATGCAGCATGTCGAGCGACGAGGACGGCCCGGTAGGCGGCAGAGACGTAGGCGTAGGCCGCGATGAACACCACGATGTCGTCCAGCAGACCACGATACCCCAAGACAGCTGAAAATAGAACAGCCGTGATCATTTATGAAAGCACTTGGAATGAATGAATATCGCTTATCAGAAGGATTGGATTTTTAGGCGTAATGTGATCGTTTCGGTGGTTCTAGTAGGATGGAGTATCGATGAAGAAGAGTTGGAGAAGTATGGTTTAGAATTATTTGTTTAGCAAGAAGAAGATCTGGCACCAAATGATTGATAACCTTAGTGTTGTAATTGTAAATTTCATACATTCATGTAAGTTTAGCAAGAAGAAGATCTGGTACCAAATGATCATCCTTCATACATTCATGTAAATTTCATCATTGAATATAATTCTGCAAAATACTTTCATATGTGAAATGCTAAGTTTTTCCCCTTGCAGAATATAATTCCACAGAATAGAAACCCAAGTTTGGACCCAATGGTGTCCAAGTTAGGGCAAGAGGTATTCAAGTGAAAATAATATTTTTCTTAGATTCATAGATAATTTTCTAGTGACAATATTATTTTTCCAATATATTTACATATTATTCAAGTGACAATAGTATTTCAGTGACTTAAGAGGAAGATGCAGGGGAAGGAAAAGCAGAGCAGATGTTCCTGATGATGGCCAGGAAGCAGCCAAGGAAAGAGGCAAAGGCACACGGAAAAGAAGATCAGATGCAAGCACCTCAAGGCCTGCAGTAGTTGATGGAGAAGCAACTAATGGTAGAGGGAGAGCTAGAAGAAAAGCTTCACCCGAACCTTATAGCATAGGCATAGGTTCTGCTTATTACATGCTGTTTGGAGATGGTTCTGCAATTCCTGATCTGAATGCTGCTGTACAAAACCTGAATGAACAAGAGGATAATGGAGAAGGGGAAGAAATGCTTGTAACTCAAAATGCACCAGATGAGGATGATGTGTAGCTGGGTGTTGTTTACCTTCAGTGCACTACATTTTGCACTTGTTACCTGAACTAGATAAATCTGTACTGCCATCTTTCTTCTTACTCTTGTGTACTGTATTGGCAATATTTTGGTCAGACTGGGATATGTTGCAATTTTTTGTTCAATCTAGAATAATTTGGTCGTTCAATCTAGGAAATGTTCTTCAAACTTATATGGGAGATGTTGCCAAGAGATTGCTGCAAATATGATTTAAATGCATATACTGCAATCATATTGGTCATTCTGGGAACATTTTGCTCAGATAAATCTTTTGGAACACATAAATAGCATTGAAAATGTTGCTCAATGCAACCACACTCTAACTGTATTCATTCGAACTACCAACATTACAACATCCTCTCACAAACAATGGACAGAGTGAGTACACGATGCAAATTCAACTACCAACATTACAACAGCCATTTCCGTCTTGTCCCTAACTATCATCTCTTCTTTGTGAGCTCTCTGCATTCCTTTTCCATTTTGCTTCAGTTCTTTAATTACAGCTTCCAGCTCACTATCTCTCTTCCACATCTTCTGGTTATCTTCTTCCAACTGACTGATCAAGCTCCTAATTCTTCAGCCTTGCATCATATGTGTCCTGCATATCAGAGCATTGTTCGTAAAGTATATGGATAGACGATCTTTCTTTTTTCTGTAGCGTAATAAAATACATTTGAGACCATTTCAAACAGATCGAAGTCAGCATATTGGTATATGTTGCAGAAAAGCTTGCAAGGAATACTTCTCTAACCGCACAAATCGATACATTCAGTGGGTTACAGTGTAAGTTGGCATCTCAGATCACTACAAGCAATGACATATCTGCTATAGTCTGTAAACCAGCAATACCAGAGCATGTCATCAGAGCACATAAGTTGATGCCTTAACCAATTTCACTCTATAGTTTACTAACAATTCCAATTAAATCTGAGGTATGTTGCTAAACATCAAGCAGTACATGCACAGGTAAACCTACAAGGAGCAGCATAGCTAGGTACATGCACCAGTTGCACAGCTAAACAATTAAGCAGTTGCCGAGAGCAGAGAGCAGTACAGTCGTTGCCGACGTTCAGTTGTGGCCGACAGCAGAGTCCGCCGGCCTAGTCGAAGAAGAGAGGATTATGGGGACTAGGGAGGACGAGGTGGACTACAGAAGAGTCGGCGTCCCCTCCGCCGCTAGCTTGCTGCCGTGGACGGCCGCCCTCCGCCGGCTAGCTCGCTGCCGTGGACGGCCGCCCCCTCCGACAGCAGAGTCGCCGCCCCCTCCGCCGGTAGCTCTCCCTCTTGGACGACCGCCCCCTCCGCCGCCATCTCAAAGACGTCGACGACCGCCCCTCCGCTGCACCTCACAATCGCCGTCGGCGGTCGCACCATTTTCTGCAAGAAAGATAAAATCAGTTGGTTGCCCGTCCACCAGAGAGCACGAACGACGATAGGTGTGGCACATGGGGTTGTGCGTAAGATTAGTATAAATAATATTATATGGTTTGTCACACCAACTTGAGCGCCCGTGGCCTAATGGATAAGGCGTCTGACTTCTAATCAGGCGATTGTGGGTTCGAGTCCCACCGGGCGTGCTTTTTTTTTTATACTGCGCTTATCAATTTCATTTCACTTCGTTTTTCTCTTCTTGTTTTTCCTTTTGCTGAAAAATGCAACGTCGACACTTCAACTGCGATCCGTTGGGCGAGACTCGAGAGCATGAGCACGTCACGGTCATGACTTGGAGATTTTTATACACATTGGGCCCTAAAAATGTATTTTAGAAAAAACTCCTCTTAAAATGTGAAAAATAAAAATCACATGTATGCTTGGATTAATTTGTGTTACTTGCATGAGTATAGTGCATATATGTGTGTGAGCACGTATATTGTATTTAAGAGGATTTTTTAACTTATTATTTTTGCTGTTAGAAAGGTCCATGCACAACTTGCTATGAAAGTCGTCACTACATTACAATAGACGTGATGATGGTGGATCAAAGAAGACGACGCCGCGGAGGCCATCAAGATCCTATTACAAAAGTGGAAGTCGAAGAATGTGACATAGTGCACTATTTGTCATAAGACTGATATGGTTGACAAGTAACGCTAAATGTTCTTCCATCTACGCTGGATCTGGGCATTTTCACGCCAGTTGATAGGCATGTGTTGTAGACGTTTCGGTTGAAGTTATGCCTGGCGTGCGTGCCACTTTCTTCAGTTTCCCTAATGTTGGTATAACTTGTAGCATTACTTTATGTTGGTAGACCTAGTTTTTTTTTGTTGGCACTCTTTCTAGGGAATGAAGTTAAAGACTTGGTTTCTGTTACTTTGCATGTTGTGTGGGCTTCTTTTTGAAGTCAGGAATATCCGTGACAATAAAGATTGCAGGTTTCCCAAAATGACAACTATGAAGCTCAAAAGAGAACTCGTATCCTGCAAATCCTCATAATTCGCATGAAAAATCGAGAGAATTCAAACTCTTTTCAAACAACGACAAATTTATAACCCAAAACACGAAAAAAATATCTGTTCGCCAAATCAGCTCGCTTTGATTATCCAATACTCGGTTTGTTCAAAGAAGACGACCAATTCTGTCCAAAGTCAAACGATGTAAAACTGGACAAAATTCAGAGACAAAGCTATACACTCCCTCCGATCCGAATTTTGTGTCGCTGGCATGTACACTTTTTGTATTGTGCTAGTACATTTTGTCCGACAATTTTTGTGATTTGGAGGGAGTACATTTTACGATCCCAAATCTATATCATTAGATGCATTATAAAGTATTTCATATTATATCCATACATAATATTATAGTGTTGACGATTGCAGTTTGGCCGTTTGCAAACCTTTACGTCCAAAAGGCCCGACGAAATGGAGGAACGCCGCCACGTCCTTTTCGGTTGCTTCACGCACGCTGCCACCACGACTGGAATTCATTGCCAGCGACTCTACGCGGACAGCCAGCCACGGAATCTGCTAGCAGCAGCCGCAGCAGCAGGGGCCCGCCTCCCGCGCCGCTTCTTCCGGCGTCGTGGTCCTCCTCGCCGTCGTCGTGGTGCTGCTGTGGCGTGCGTCCCCGGCCGCTGGGAGCTCGCGGTACAGGACTCCAGGTCCCCGCGCGTCGCTCTCCGGCTCGCCTGCCTGGTACCGTGGTACGTACGGCGCCGCCCTCCAGTCCTCTCCCCCGTACCTTCGATTTCCACTTGGGCGCAGCAATCATCCAGGTTGGCCTGAACTCCTGCTCGAATCCTTCTCGTCCCCGCGACGGGCTGCCTCCATCGGAGGTGGGGATTAATCGATGTAGCTAGAGGATAGGGAGGATTTTGCCAGCTGATTTGCCTTTGACAGTGGTTGATTTGATCGACTCCTTCACGACCTCATGCTCTGCTCATGGATATGTAGCAATTTGATCAATTAGTGCTAGACTAGATCCACCGACTTCAGTTGTGATCCAAGGCCCACGCCACAGCAGCCTGTTTGTACATACCTGAGCAATCCGTCAGTTAATACTAGTGTATATGCTCCTCCTCCCGTCTTGCTGTTATTGGTACCGGGATCTGAATTCTGTTCCTGTTACAACACATGTCCCACTTACTTATGCGTTTGAGTCGCTAATTATCGCTTAGGCAAAAATTGTGTGTTTTTTGCAGATCGTTACTGATAATGTGGGGTGGAGGAGCTCATCACAAGCATGAGCATCACGCTCATTTCCCCTCCGGAGGTTCCAAGGAGCCGAAGTTTATAGCAGACAGTTACAGCTCGGTGGATGAGGTGGGTGGGTGACAGGCAGCCTGTATTCTAATATGTCTCTCAACTTCTGCAGTTTGGCCAAATTTCTCTGTTACTTTTCATGATGTCTTTGATCTGAACCCAGCCACTGTTTGTTCAACATATCCAGCAGTCTTGGATAAAACATTAAAATCGTCGAATCCTTGCGGTGTATAGAACGTGTAGCTTGTATGCTGCATGCCCAATTCTACATAACATAAAATGCTTCTTTGAGCCACAATTTCTTTGTCTCAGTTGGTGGCCTATAATAAACATTGCTCAAGTGCTTTCAGCTACCTCATTTCTTCCATAAATCATATCCCCATCATGCAATCATGTGTTTGTGCTCTTTACCACACTAGTATAATTTTGTACTAATTTCGACGTATGAAGGTCGTTGCTGCATTGAGGGAAGCTGGGCTTGAATCGTCAAATCTAATCCTTGGCATTGACTTCACCAAAAGCAATGAATGGTCAGGTAATGTTACTTCTGTACCACTTTCACGTCATATCTGCTTTTCCCTTTTAGGCTTCCTAGTTGCTAGCAGTTCTGCGTAAGATCCCTGTTTCTTGATTAAATAAATGTTCTGCTGAATTTCTGTAGGTAGGCATTCCTTTGGAAGAAAATCTCTGCATGCCATTAGTGGGACCCCAAATCCATATGAGCAAGCCATTTCTATAATTGGGCGAACACTGTCACCTTTTGATGATGATAACTTGATTCCGTGTTTTGGATTTGGTGATGGTAACTATTTACTCGCCATCTTTTCCTTTTCCATTTGAACTTTGTTTCAAGGAAATTGTGTACTTGTATAACTCGATTTAAATGTTATTCAACATGTAGCTTCTACACATGATCATTCCGTCTTTAGCTTTTACCAAGAAAATCGCCCCTGTCGTGGTTTTGAGGAGGTTCTTGAAAGATACAGACAGATTGTTCCAGATTTGAACCTTTCAGTAATGAAGGCTTGATCCGCATTTCCTTCAGTAGAGATTCTGAGATTATAAACACAAATCCCCAGATCACCTTACCATAGCACATAGAAATTATTTCTGTTCGCTGCTCGGTCATTCGGTACACATGGAAGTTTTAGAGGAAACGCAAAAGACATGTGCGTTTCTTTACATTGGAAAGATAGAGTTGCTACTTCCTCCTAGGAGGTTCAGTACCACGAATAACTAAAAAATCATGTACATCCCAAGTGTTTGGGAGAATGGCACGCAGACCCAATGCACCGGCTCTAGCCCAAAGTGCAGCTTCATCTTTGATCCTGCTCACCAAGGCGTTGGTTGATGGGGTTGCAGCGTTGAACACGCAGTCATTGCGATGTTTCCATGTCATCCAAGGAATCAGCAGCGCCGCGGAAGCAAGCCCTTTGTGCATCGGCTGTGCCGTGCTCTGACGTGCCTTGCTCCACCATTCCGTCAAGTTTTCCTCGCCATCAGGCACACGGCAGGTGAGACGCAGCCACGATAGGATCTCAAGCCACACCTGCTTGGAGAAGGAGCATCCGAAGAGCAAGTGCTGGATTGTTTCCGGTGCCTGGTCGCATAGCGGGCAGCAGGGTGGGTGTGGCACACATGGAAGTTATTGAAAACAATTGTTAATACGATTTATAGCATTGCTATTGTTACATTGTGATTGCACACATTATCTAGTTTGTGAACTTGATGCATTAGATATCTAAGAGAAAGGTATTCGCAATATAAGTCATGTGTTGTGTTTCAAGTTTCAACTGAATAATTATTTATCTATGACCCCATCTCTGTTTGGGGCATCTGAATACTTCAGCAGAAGTACTCAAATCTTTTGTTTCCCTCATAATTTGGTTCAACTGGTCACTGTAGGGCCAACTTCTTTTGCACCACTTATTTACGCGGCGATGTCTGTGGTCGAAAGCAGTAACTGCCAATACCATGTTCTCGTCATCGTAGCTGATGGACAGGTAATGTGTCCATCGTAGCAATAAATTTCTTCAATGTGACTTCAGCCATTCAGCGTCTGTCTCACTTGAGCAAAAGTTGTAGGTGACCACTAGAAATTCAAGTGACAGAAGATTAAGTACACAGGAACAGGCAACTATACAAGCAATTGTTGATGCTAGGTAAATGCAGTCCATCTACTGTTATTTAACCTGGTGTTGTTGTATTACTAAAAGCTTATTTGGTCGCTAGCTTCTATCCTCTTTCGATTGTGATGGTGGGAGTGGGCGATGGACCATGGGATGCAATGCAACATTTTGATGACTGTATTCCTGACAGAGCTTTTGACAATTTCCAGGTGATTTAATAATACTATATGTTGCTTCTGTTCCAAATTCCTTGTTTTGCTCCACCAAAAACAGTACGACTTTCAAACGCTATTGTTCTAGCTATATTTCTTGTACTTAAGATGTGAGGAGATTGATGATTCCAACCAACAAGAAAGAAAATAATAATATTGCCTTCGAATTAATTTTATTTCTGCCATTGCCTTTCTGATTAGAAGAGTTTCAGATTTGTGTTGCATTCGTCGACTGTTGCTCTACTTACAACTTGTCGATAAACTGCTGCAGTTTGTGAACTTCACTGATATCATGTCGACAAGCAAGGATATGTCAAAGAAGGAGGCTGCATTTGCCCTTGCAGCTCTTATGGAGATACCCACTCAATATAAAGCAACTCAAGGCCTCCGACCGTCAGAGTACATGCTCTTCTCCATTTTCCTCGGTGCTGATCCTTATCATATTCTTTGTTTGCTGATCTCGTATTTATTGTCTTATCCAACAAACCAACCTCTCAGAAAACATGCACAAAAGGCTAGCTCTCCAAGGATCCTTCCTCCTCCAAACAAAGTTCTCGAACGTGATAATGCTGCAGCCTCACATGCTCCAACTGCAACCTCCCGGTCAACCGACGTTGGCAAGAACGCTTCGGATGAACAGGTAGGTAACTTCAGGCTAGTAAAGTAGCATGCACCATATTCTGTTACTGTTATGGCCTCTTAAACTCTCCTTTTGGCAAAACTTGTAGGTATGTCCCATCTGCTTAACGAATCCAAAGGACATGGCTTTCCAATGTGGTCATCTGGTAAGTCTATGCTGCGGGTCCACTGTTACCAGCCAACTTATTGCTGAATCATAACTTATCTTATGACCAAACCAGTCTTCTAGAACATATTTTATTCTGTGAGGTGGTTCCTTTCTTGGATATAAGTAACTGACTGATTTCCTTTCTTCTTTCCTAAGACATGCAAGGAATGTGGTCCAACATTATCGACATGCCCCTTGTGCCGTGCACCGATCACCGTGCGCGTAAGGATCTTCTCGTAAAGATGATCGGGCGGCCTCCTGGGAACCGAGCAATAACCTGCAAGGACAAGGATATGTGAATAAGGCTTTACTGTATATGTATGTCCAGCAGTCCAGCACCAACTCTATTAGCTGATGAGTAATTCCAGTCAGCTATGTATAGTTTATTGGTACTATCTTCTTGTAAAAAGTAGTGGTAGGAAACTGTGTTTTCCAGTAAAACTCAGAATGGAATACCAACTAATTGTGTTGTGACATAATTCATCTCGTCGTAACGCGGACTACCATTACGTGTTATCTGTCACAAAGTTCACTCTTTTCTGGCTATTGACTGATTTTTCTTTAGTGTGATGATGATGCAAAAATGTCAACTAATAAAACTGAATTTTGTTGGCTATAATGAAAAGAAAATGTGAACTGCATAACTAGGGATGTCGATTCACCGAAGACCACCTATCATTCAGAAAATTATTAATGTCCCCCCTCCACACCAAAATATTAAGGGCATTTGTGGAACTAATTAGCGTTAGTGAAAGATACAGGGTCCTTTCTGCAAGTTTCACTTTCAATCTCCATCCGGGGAGAGAGTCACAGCCGCCAGAAGAGCAGAGAGATAGCCCAGCCCACCTCGCCCTCCCGTCCCCGGCGATGCTGCTGCGCCTCCGCCCGCCGGCCACCTCGGCCGCGGCGGCGAGCCTCTCGTCCTTCTTCCCCTCCGCTCCATTCACCCGCGCCCTCCCCTCGCCGTCCTGGCGCCCGCGCCTCCGCCGCCGCCTCTGCACCGCCACCGCCGGCTCCTCCACCAAGGGTAACTGCTACTCCCCGTTGATTCGAGGAACTGTTTGGATATGGGGGTTTAAACATTTTCAATCGCCCGATGCTGACAAAGTTGAAACCAGGAGGTGGCCATTGATTGATGGGTTTAAGCTTGTGTGCGCTAGATTCGGGAGGGAGGCTGGACGCGCTGCGGGAGCAGTACGACGTCATCGTGGTTGGAGGGGGCCACGCCGGCTGCGAGGCCGCGCTCGCGTCGGCTCGGCTCGGCGCCCGCACCCTCCTCCTCACCCTCAACATCGACCGGATCGCATGGCAGGTAGGTCACCCTGCCACTGAATGGATAGCCTGTGTCACGGTCACGGTAGTTTCTGGAAACAAAACACGCAACCAGGTTCATGGGTTAAATAGATGTGACTGAGCACCAGGTCCTTGTGTGCTGTAGTGAAAGCTTGTGATCAAGCCATGTACATACAGAATCAAGCCATTACACCGTGTACCTTAAGAGCTGAAAATGTGCGATACTGTGATATGCTAGCGTATCCGTAGAACACAAGTTTCTTACAATTTTGTCATGTGGTGATCTGATGAAGGGTTAAATAACTACAGAAGCTATAGCTGTTTGAATTTACAGTTGAAGGAAACTTTCGATGCTGTGTTTACAATTTTTGATATGCTACAAGGAGCTAAGGAAGTATCCGTAGTCAAGGAGCTATATGTCGGTTTCGTGATATTCCAGGGACCAAAAGTGCATTTCCCTGACTATCTTTTTTCCTGATATATACAGCCTTGTAATCCCGCAGTTGGTGGGCCTGCGAAGTCTCAACTTGTCCATGAGGTAGATGCCCTTGGTGGTGATATTGGGAAAATTGCCGATAGGTAGAAGTTCGATCTGTTCCTGTTTATAGAGATGGATTCTCTCTTTTGTGTGCTCATCAGTCCTTGCCTCTTCTTCTCTTAGGTGCTATTTGCAAAAGCGTGTGCTGAACAGCTCGAAAGGCCCTGCTGTCCGTGCACTGCGTGCTCAGACTGATAAGAGGGAGTATGCAGTAGAGATGAGGAAAGTTGTAGAAAGGTCAGTATATTTGAAGACCTCTTGTATCATAACTCCATAGCTTGTGCACTTGACCAAAGAATGATTGTTTGATTGACAACATAAGTGGTTAGTGCCATGTAAAGATGAATGTTCACTTTGTTGTCCTCTCATCTAAACCACATATTTCAAACAAAACTTAGGTTGTTCTGATCACGATTTTATTATTTAGGCTTCACAAACATAGCGACCTAACTAACTTGGCATGTGGTAGTGTTACTCCTGACAAAAATTATGTAGGTACTACAATTTGACCAGATGAATCATTTTTCCTGCATATTAAAATGGTGAATCCGTTGTGCAGATCTTCTCCTATCAAGTGAAAATCTTTTTAAAGGTTGTTATAATATCTATTATTCTAAATTGTTATTGTCTGCATAGATTTTAGTCTCATGGTACTTACATATTACTGCATATGCTATTTTCAGCACACAAAATCTTTTCATTAGAGAGGCAATGGCTACAGAAGTTATGATAGGCAAGAATGATAGTGTTGAGGGTGTTCACACTTTCTTTGGCATGGACTTTTACGCACCATCAGTTGTACTTACCACCGGGACATTTATGAGTGGTAAGATTTGGGTTGGTAGAACATCAATGCCTGCAGGGCGAGCTGGAGAGTCAGCTTCTCATGGACTTACTGAAAACTTGCAGCATCTGGGTTTTGAAACTGACCGCTTAAAAACTGGCACGCCACCACGAATTGATCGCAGGACAGTTGACTTTTCTAGACTGGAAGCCCAGCATGGCGATGAAGAGGTGTGTACAACATGTGAAACGGTTTTTTCTTGAGATTATATGTTCTTGGTTACCTGCACTTGGGTGTGCTGGGGTGGGGGTCATTTGGCACTTTGGCATTGCATTGTTAGGGAAAACTACAATATAAGTATGTCAAGTTAAATGGTGCACCTTTGTACTCTTAGATACTCCAGTAAGCTTCTGAGATTGCTTAGTTAGTTTTGATTTCTCTCTCGGTTAGTGTATATGTGTTGAATGAAGTTGTCTTAAGCTTAAGCTTGAGGTTCAAGCTGATGGTACCTCTTGAAACAGGTAGGCTGGTTTAGTTTTGATCCTGAATTTCACGTTGAGAGGGAACAGATGTGCTGCTATTTAACGCGGACTACAAAAGATACGCACCAAATTGTTACAGACAACTTACATGAAACACCAACATATGGTGGCTGGGTTGAAGCAAAGGGACCAAGGTACTGCCCAGCAATTGAAGACAAGGTATTATATTTGGTTATTTTTTGGTTTGTTACTCCGTTCCATTAAATATTATGTTTTTATCTATCATGTGTAATCGACCTAAACTTGCCAAGATCTTGGATAGAAAAATAGTTTCCTTTATATAGACTGATTTATTTGCCAAGTAAAACCTGAAATATAACCAGATATTTCTTTGTTGCAGATTGTAAGGTTCAAAGATAAAGAATCCCATCAAGTCTTTCTTGAACCAGAGGGTAGAGATGTTCCTGAGCTATATCTACAGGTCTCTCTCCACCCCTCTCTCTATTCTGCATATTGTTTCTTTTTCACCAATTGTTTTTAGTAGCCTACAACTTAGACCGTTTATAATATCTTATGCAGGGCTTTTCCACTGGTCTTCCTGAGAGATTGCAATTACCACTCGTGAGAACACTACCAGGTCTGGAGAACTGTGTGATGCTAAGGCCAGCTTATGCTGTGGAATATGATTACCTGCCTGCTTATCAGTGCTCAAGATCTCTTATGACAAAAAAGTTTGAGGGCTTATTCTTCTCTGGTCAGATTAATGGAACAACAGGATATGAAGAAGCCGCAGCTCAGGTTTATTCATTGTTTCAGATATCACCATTGCAGGACATGGTTAATTGAACCATACTTCTGCGTACTAATCTTGCTCACTTTTGTTATAGGGCATAGTTTCAGGAATCAATGCAGCTAGACATTCTGATGGAAAGCCACTAATCGTTCTTGAGAGGGAAAGCAGTTACATTGGAACTCTGATTGATGATCTTGTTACAAAAGATCTTAGGGAGCCTTATCGCATGTTAACAAGGTATGGGTTATCAGTACAGCAGCTCTTGGAATTACTGCTTAAAAGGACTAAAAAAAGATAGTTGCAGGCTCCTATATACTAAGACAAAGGAATGTGATGTAATATTCGTATTTAACCGTAGTTACTAGAATCTTTGTAATTCTAAAAGCCTGCATGAAAAATATTGAGGATTTGCCACTCGATTCGTTGACATTTACGGATTTGCAAATCAACGTCTCACCGACACGTGAGTCCAGGGGCCACATGTCGATGAGATGTGAAGTGGCAAATCCTTAGTTGCCTAAAAAGCCCCCCATCACCATAGAGTAACAACCATGATTCTCACCAAGGACTGTGTCGATAGGGCTAGGGGTAATTAAATGGAGAGCAGGAGATTATAAAAATGATAGAAAATTATGTTTCATGAAGGATTTTACCAATTTTCAAGAAACATGGCGGCAGCACTGCTCATTCATTAGGAGGGAAAAGTGTAGCAATAATTATAAGATCACTTGTTCTTTGAAGGAACAAGTCAGAAGAACCTTTACTGACAGAATGCCGTGATTGTATATTGTCTGTAATATCCATTAGAAGGAACCACTGAGCTTACCATTTTATTAATTTAGTGTGACTCTTTGCAATCACAGTTTGATGACATTTTCTGTTATTGGCACTTGTGGACATTCAGTCGTTCAGAGCACCGTCTACTATTTCGATCCGATAATGCTGATAGTCGGTTGACCCCTTTGGGGAGAGATATTGGTTTAATAGATGATAGACGCTGGGAGCTTTATCAATCAAAGCAAGCCCGCATTAAAGAAGAAAAGAACGGTTGAAGCATACAAGAGTATCAGGTAAGCTTTATATAATTGAAGCTGAATTACTACATGAATCTATGCCAAGCTTCAGAATATTATTGTTTAACACGTGCTCACTTAGTTACAAGCATAGTTTCTGGTTCTCTAATTAATCAATCTGTTTGTAGGAGAAGAATTTGCTGCCGAAGTTACTGCGGTATCCAACCAACCAATTAAGCAGTCATCAACACTTGAAGCCATACTGAAAAAACCGCATGTACAATATAAACTTCTGGATAAGCATGGTTATGGAAATGAACGTTTATCTCGAATAGAGAAAGACTGCGTGGAGATTGATATCAAGTATGAAGGTTTCATAGCACGGCAGCAGAGTCAGTTACAACAGGTAATTTGCTTTATGATCATGTCCTTCTGTTCTGAATTAAATACGTAAGTAGGTTCTTTGAAGTGCAAGAGAAATGGTAAATACATGTTTAAGAAGTCTTGCAGTGACGCATATTGCACGTGTTGTGCAAGTATCTGCCATTTTATGTATTTGGATTATTTTGCTCTGTTGAGGAACTTGTTTTTAGCTATTTGGTAGCATTAGCAGATCCTCTATCTCTCTTCATTGTATAGTAAAGTGTGTCGGTTTCAGTTTTTTTCTTGCTTTGCTTAAGAAAAAAAACCACCTCCATGACTATGATAGGTTCAGTTTTTGATCCGCCTTGCTTTGCTACTTAAAAACCTGCTGACCCCTAATTATGTTCTTCTTCAGATTATAAACCAGGAACACAGGAAACTTCCTGATGACTTAGATTACCACTCAATGTCAAATATATCGCTCGAAGCTCGTGAGAAGCTTTCCAAGGTATGTGAACTGTGAAGCATCTGCCTGTACAATACCTTTGCTCTTTCTGGAGTAGCATCGAGAATATGTTCAAGAGCCTACGCATCTTGTGTGCACTTCAGTTTTTGTGATGAAACCAATGATTTAGAAGTCTTAAGATGTCCTACTTCTTTTCCACCAATTCTCCAGATTTCTTTTGCTGCAAGTTTGAACTGATTGCCCAACCACATCTTGTCTGAACTTTTTGTCATGTATATACTGCTGACCCGAGTGTTGTGTGCGCTTCAGCACATTTAGCAGGACACATGGTGTTGTGTGCACTTCAGTTTTTGTGATGAAAATCAATGATTTAGAAATATTTTTCATTATTTTCCACCAATTCTCGGGATCTCAGTTGCCACAAGTTTGAACTGCTTGACCAGCATCCTCTCTGAACTTTCCTGTCACGTACATACTGACCCAAGTGTTCAAAACATTGAAACTATATTCTGATGATGCGTCTGCAGGTAAGGCCGCAAACCTTAGGCCAGGCGGGAGGATCGGCGGCGTGAGCCCAGCCGACATGACGGTCCTCCTCATTCGATGGAGAGCACCCGCCGCATGGCTGAGTACAGGAAAAAGCAAGACATGCTGAGGTCCGCCGCCGTGGCGGCCAAGGTAGATGATTCTTCAGATGAGGCGGTCCATTCTTCAGACGAGGTGGTCCATGCCAGTGCCAGCACCACCACCGCGTAACCGCACACACTCCTGTGACTGCTACAGGCAACCGAACCGGGACCCTCGAGAAGTTGAGACCTGCGGCGGGCAGCGGGATAGAATCTCTCGGGAAAATGCAGCAGGCGTAGCTGGAGCCCAGAAGAATTGTTTGTTTCAGGAGATGCTGGGGTGCGTGTGCTATACCTGAACACCTGCCTTTTTCGACAAACCTGACGGAAGGGTGGTGGTCATGTGACGGTTTCGGGCATGTGGATGATGCAGCTTAAACTGGAATGTTGGGTCAGATGGAGCAGCAAGGATTATAGAGGATCCGATGTACTTATATTAGGGTCTGTTCGTTTTTCGGATTGCATGGAACGGAATGGAATGGTTCTGCACCTGAGACGAATTCTTGCGTTCGGTTATAGCACGGAATGGAACCAGGTGGTACCTCAAAAGCGAATATTCGGGGAAGATGCGGAATACACCCGTCCGGCCGAATCGGCCGGACGGGGTGGAACGGACACTCGCTCAGGATGCAGGCGGACGGGCCGCCAGGCTTTCCGCTCCGGTCCGCTTCGTCCGTCAACGCTAATCAGCTGATTAGCGGCTTCCGCCTCCGCCGGCTGGTCTGCCAGCGGATACCAGCGGACAGAGCGGACAAGTAGGTGCTACTGCTACTAGCATGCGGAGTTAAAGAATCGATCGATCAGGACGCGCGTTTGGACCTGACGCAGATGCATTTCACAGCTAGCTTTGCTTAGGTGAGCAGACCAGGTAGTACAGAATTGCTAGTTAAACAATTATACACAAATAAAATTTGAACATCGATCCATTAATGAAAATCTAAACTGGAAGCCACACAGAGGCACATGGATATCAATAGTAATCCTTGAGACAAATGTCTGGATGAAATATCAAAAAAGTCTGGTAGGTAATTACCTAGGCAGGAAACGAGAGCATACATAGAATCAATCGAAGTATTCTCCAGATGTATGATTCTTATCTTAGTAGACAAGATTTATCACTAACAGATAGTCATGAGGCCAACACCAAGGTGCATAGTTGCCACCAGCAGCTTGCACAATCAAGATTTAATATCAGGCTACGCTCTCAGTTGTACTCCCTCATGTTGCTCCATCAAACTCATGTTGCTGCCCTGATGAAGTTGCTACAGTAGTGCCCTTGTACTCCCTCCTGCACGTGCAAGAATGTAACCATTACATTTTATGTACTGTAAAATTATGGGACATAATCATATAATGTTATTTCTAGACTGTAAATGTACAACACTAGTTACAGACATATGTCAACCTAATGTGCAGTGCATGATTGACGAATGAAAGCACAGTTTGAAGTAGCACAGACAAGCTCAATATGATCAGCCAATACAGCAAGAAAGTATGTTTTCCTACTGGTGTTTATTTGCAAATTCTTACACCAAGCATTCTTCCTCCTCGGCATCTTTACTTGCTTGGTAGAACACCAAGCATTCTTCCTCCTCGGCATCTTTACTGATTGGTTTAAAGTCTACAGAATTGAAAGAAGCTCAAGTTAGGAACAAAAGTTGAAATTATTATTCTACTACTGAATATTCAAAAAACACTAACCAGCAGCCTTTAGCCAATCTTGGAGGCATATCAACGCCTTGACCATCTCACTCTTTAACCTGCTCCTATGATCAGTGATGATTCTTCCACCGGCGCTAAAAGAAGACTCTGATGGCACGGTGGATGCTTGAATAGCTAGTACATCACGGGCGATGCACGCTAGAACTGGGTACTTTGGACCGTGGAGTTCCCACCATCCCAAGATGTCGAAATCTTTGCTGGGAGGAAAGAGATCTTCAGCCATATATCTCTCAAGCTCATTTGGTACTTGTTTTTTCTGCACCCTCAAATGAGCTTGCCAATCAGCCAACGAGTCATCAATTTCTGCAACTCCATCCTGATCTTCTTCTTCTGATGGATTGGTAGCAAGAGAATCACCCATTTCATGGGAGTAATCTTCAAAGAGACTCTTGATGATCATATCCACCTTTTTAAGTTGTTCTCCTGCATTATCTCCGAAAGCTTGCCCAAGGCGAAATGGGGCTGTTCTGTATCAACCGTCAGATGGCTCTTCTTGGCATCACTAACCAGCTTCTCTTGCTTGATTTGTTGAAGTTCACTCCTCTTCCTTTTCTTCACTTTCTTTTCCTGCAGCTCCACCTTTTCTGAGTCATCATCTTCCTCTGCAACAGCCAGCAATTGCTCTTGTTCGCCACCACATGGCAAATGGGGCTGTTCTGTATCAACCGTCAGATGGCTCTTCTTGGCATCACTAACCAGCTTCTCTTGCTTGATTTGCTGAAGTTCACTTCTCTTCCTTTTCTTCACTTTCTTTTCCTGCAGGTTCACCTTTTCTGAGTCATCATCTTCCTGTGCAACAACCAGCAAATCCTTTTCAGTCTGATCCTTCTTGATCACTGCATTGCCACCCTCGCTTGTTGGCTCATCTGTGTCAACCGGCACCTGCGTCTTCTCGCTTGTAGAGGAGGTAGCCTGCAACAACATTAACAACGCGTTATTAAGGTTGCAAAGGGAGAATAGTGCAACTAGGAACAATAGACGCATAAGAAGCAAATGTTTTGTGTATTTACACAGATGAATCAGTACACATGTATATGTACTACATGCCATGGTGTTAGATGAAGAAGCAAACTTCTAGTATACATGTATTCAACTGATATTAGCACACTGACACCTCTCTAAAGCCTATACAAGGTACTCAAGGTATAAAAATTGGTCTGCACTCTAGTTGAAAATATGTTGCTAATGCATTAAGAAATGTACTGATATAGGTACACCCCAATTTCAACTGATTAAGCTCTGGAAGGAAGAAATTGATCAGGATAGAAGACAGATGGCTCGCAGCCTAAAGATCAATATTATAGAACAAAATTCTGCAAGAGACGCCTGCTACTGCATACTACTAGCATCTGACAATCAAGCAGGGCAGGGTGTTTGTAAATTCAGTAACATCGTAAATCTAATCTTCCGGGTAAGAGTAGAACTTCAGAATACTAGAACTAGAACTTCAGAACACTAGAGTAGAACTTCAGAACACTCGGGATAATACAAGTTCTATGTCATGACGAGTAACAGTACGTCGTCAGACAAGGATCAGCAGACAGGGGAATATAACCCACACGAGAGCTTCGTGAGTAGCAAGTAAGAATTATGCAGTAGCAAAACTATCTCTGCTCTACCTGCTCCCTTCTCTATCTGTTCTCTCTCTCCCCGATCCCCAATTTTGAAATCTGAATCTTGTATCTGTGGCCGCAAGGCAAATAAATCGAGTGTGGGCTATGGCATTCTACACCTCAAGACTAGCAGATTATTTCTCCTCCAACTCTGCCAATGCTACCAGATGAACTCAAAAGAATCCTCATCTTCATTAATTGCAAAAAAAAACCTAGGTAGTATCGATGGGAAGAGGAGAGAGACCTGTCCTGCCGGATATTTCTCCTCCACCTTTGCCAGATTCGTATCTGTCTCCCCCTCCACCAGATTACTCTCGTCCTCAGCCGGATTCATCTCCTCTCCCTCCGCTGCGCCCATCTTTCTCCACAGGCGACGACAGCGAGGGAGCCGGGGCGGCGCAGGCGCGGAGGGGAAAACGCCGGGCGGCTAGGACTGGGGCGCTGAGCGGTGAGAGCGGGCTGCACCCGGTCACGAGCTGGGCGCTGGGCGGCGACGACCGCGGCGCCGGCCCGACGGCGGCGAATTGCTTGGAGGCGTGAACTGTTTCTTCAGGAGTGAGACGATAGGCGAGATGCTAGTTTTTCCCTAGCGGACAGCTCGATAGGCCTAGCGGGCTGAGCGGCCTGTATCCGCTAGTCCGTCTCAGTTACGCAGGCTCTCCGCCAAGCCGTTTGGGCTTTCGGGGCGGCACGGAACGAGCGGACAGGCGGATTCCGTGTCCGCCTGCAGTGACTGACCTTGCAGCGACAGCGCACCCCATCCCTGCGCCCCACACGGCCGAAGTGAAAAAGTCCACACGCGCACCGGCCCTCCTTCCTTCTCCCACCCCACCCCACCTCGCCTCCTTCCAAGAACTCCACACCAGTCTCCTCCACTTCTCTCTCCCCGCAGATTCTCCCTGCCTCTCTCCTCGCCGCGCCCCAATCCGGCCCTGGAGGAGAGGCTCGCCGGACCGGACACCCTCCCGCCGAAGCCTCGATCCCGTCTCGTCCCGGCGCATGAGAGGTGAGCTCCTCGACGCCTCCCGCCCCCACCCCGCCGCTTTCCTTTGTCGGTGCTCTTTCCGCTGTCGCTGCCCCGTCCTCATACCAGGAACCTTTCGTCCCCGACTCCCCACCTGCGCGCTGTTTCTCCTGCGGCGGAATGCGATCCGGGGCAGCGGGTGCCGGTGCCGATTCGGTTGCCGGCCGGCCGGCCGAGATGTGGATCAGTCCCATGCCTTGCGTCCCGAGTATGGGGGAGATGTGCGGCGTCAATACGTTCCGCGGCACGCTCTTCTCTCCGCCCGTACTAGCTTGCTAGCTGCTAGGGTCGATCTGTCTGACTTCTTTGGTCGACTGCAAGTGTCAGACATCGCTATAATAGCATATTTTTTCCATGGAATCAAAATGATGGAATTGGCAATGAGATGTAGCTGATCCCTTGATGCAAGCCGAGCTTATAGAGGAACACTTTTCAGTGAGTCTAGCGAATACTGATGCTAACCAAATGGTGGATGTCCATCTGAACAATCCTAGAAGAGATAGCCGGAAACCCTCGGTTTGACCCATATTTTAAGGTATATGCCAAAACTATTACTTAGCTACGTAGGATTGTATTCACCCATAGTATTGACAGTTCTTTCACTATATAGGATTGTATTGGAGCTATTGATGGTACACATGTGCGAGCATCTGTTGTTAAAGATGTGGAAGATTCACGGTTGACCGTAGGCAACAAATTGCTAATCAAATGTGGGCGGATAGGCAGATCATGTATGGTCATTGAGTGTGTCAAAACCATGTATTTGAAGTGTTATTCATGTATCCTTTCATTGTATTTTATTTGTGGACGAAATGGACCATTTTATGTATTGAAACCATGTGTTTGTGATGTTATAATTCACATTTGTTCAACTATTTCAGTGCTGGTCGAAATTGACCATTTTATGTATTGAAACCATGTGTTTGTGATGTTATAATTCATATTTGTGCAACTATTTCATTGCTGGACAGAAATGGACCATTTCATTTATTGAAACCATGTGTTTTTCATGTTATAATTCATATTTGTGCAAATTTTTCATTGGTGGACAGAAATGGACCATGTTGAAAGCATCGATGCTAGTGGGAGCAACACCCAGGGTGCAAGTGGGAGCAACACCCAGGCGGTGGTTCGCAACACCCGGGCGGTGGCTCGCTGGACCAGTCCTATGTCCACGAGGATGCTTAACTTTTTGGCTGAAATTTGGGGTAAAAGAACTAAAAGGGGTAAAAGGTATTCAAGTGGTTGCAAGCACTTAAGGTGTGCTGAGCATCTGAGTGACCACTTCAAGCTATTACTGTATCATAACCAGATTAGCAACCACCTCAAGAAGTGGAGGAAGATTTGGGGCAGGCTGATCCAATTGAAAAATCTGAGTGGAGCTCTATGGGATGAGGATACTTGCACTATTGGACTTAGTGATGAACACTACGCAGGGCATTGCGCCGTAAGTTTTTATCTAATGCATTCTATTTACTAACATGAAGTTTTGTGTACTATATGCTTCTCACTTGTGCATCTTTTTGTAGCACAACAAAGCTGATATCCCATTTCTGAATACCCCAATTGAACATTACCGTGCAATGGAAACAATCTTTGGGTCACTACATCAACAGGGAAGTACGCCAAGAGAGTGAGGTGAACACATCGCCAAATGTAGGCGAGTCCGCTGGCAAAGGACCAGCGAAGAAGAAGGCCAAGCTTGTGCACTTCAATTATCTATAGGCTATGTTAAAAACCTATTATGCTATATGGACTGTAATGATCTATTATGCTATATGGACTGTAATGATGCACTGACCTCGAACTATGCTTTTGGACGACTACTACGCCATGAACTAGACATGGTTGAAATCTGTGGTATGAAGTACTATGCCATTCTCTTGGATGAATGTAACAAATTTGGACTACTTTGTAATGAAGTTGGAGTATTTGGATGATTATATGTTATGTGATTTGAAATCTGTGTTGTTAGAATATACTTGTTTTGATTGTGAATATATATTTGTTGCTGTTTATTGCTGAGAATTTAGTTGAAATGCTGCCAAAATTTCGATGGAGTATTTGGAACATTCCCATTCCATTCCATGCAATTCCAAAAACGAACAGATCCTTAAGAGATTAACTAGCAGGCACGCATGTAAAAGGCACGTGGACAAATGATCAATGATGCTGAAGAGCAGACGCTGTTTATGTGTACATATACTTTCAAATTCTGGAACGCAATGAAGCCATATAAATGTTTGTAGTGCTCATGTTCATAGATTTTTTTTCACACTCTGGAAAGAATGCAAATGAAGCCATGTCATTCAGATCATGGAATATCATTAGGATTTATAAGGTAAACAAAAAAACAGAGCGCGGATTAGTAAGTGAAGTGTCATGTACAGAATAAGTGGGAACCAGCTGAAACTTCTGTAGCTCCCATGTACTCCACTGAGCAATGAGTCAGATATACGCAAAAATCTGTGTAAAAACTAAAATTTCAATCTACCACTTGTAAAAACTACTCCAGCACTCCCTAAAAAAAGAACTTCTCCAGCACTAAACCCCAAACTGAACCAATGATCATCTGTACACAAAATTTCCAGCACTAATCCTCCTCCTATACCACCCTCAACCTCAAAACTGTCATCTGCAAAAACATGCCACTGGTTAACCAAGATGTGGCTTGTGAGCCCCTGATCCATCACATATTTCCTGTAGAGTCCCAGCTGCAAGGCTCAGGCGCCGTTGAATCTGATGCGCGTGTAGACCTGCAGGTTCCCCTGGAAGAAGCCCACCATCTGCTCCAGCAGGGGGACGAACCCCGCCGGCAGGGTCGCCGCGGCCGCGAAATGCGCATGCTTCATCACCTCGGCGTGCCTGGCCCTCTCGTCGTCCCGCCTTTTCCTCATCTTCTGCAGCTCAATCTCGTGGCCGACAGGGCGAGTGTCGTGCTCTGTGACCGCCACGACCGTGTCGGTGGCGCCAGTGCTCGGCCCGAGCTCTCTCTGCAGTGCCTCACGCCTCCTCCTGTAGTCCCTGGAGGAGTGCTCGGCCCTCCTCCTCTGCCGGTGCTCGTCCTCCTGGCTCCTCCGGAGCTCGCGAACGAGGTTGGAGAAGGCGGTGATCGACTTCAGCGTGTCATTCTTGGGCACCAGCTCAATCGCACGGAACCAGTCGTTTGAGACGACGAATACCGGCCGGGCGCCGAGCTTGCCGGGGGAGAAAGGTGGGGCACCGTCCGGCGCGTCCTCATTGTCCTCCACCTCGGGGAACCATCTCCTCAGCCACCCGTTCAGCGCCTCCACGTAGGCCCTCTGCGTGCTGATCCACTTGTTGAAGCAGCGGTACCATTTGGAGAGCTCCCTCTCCAGCTCCAGCGTGGCCACTGCGGCAGCGCTGGACTGGCTTATGGTCTTCGCCTTGAGGAAGTAAATCCTGCTGTCTCTGATGGCCGACAGCTGCTTCTCGTGACATTTCAGAACTGCTTTCCACATTCTTCGCAGCCTGTAGTTGCAAAATCAACAACGATCAATCAACAGATTAAATTATTGTTTAGACAAACATAAGGAGGCAGGACAAGTAAAGCTAGGAAACTTGGTACCCTTGGATGAGATTAACAAGCTGAGGGTACAGCTCTTCGTCTCGAATCTTCTCTATCTTCGACGAGAAAGCTTTGGCCGTCCTGATGTTGATGCTAATCCTTGACCTCAAGTCCCGCACCAAAAGCCTGGTCGACTCGATTGCGTTTGGCTCCGCTCCTCGCTCGTCCAGCGACTTGAACCGCTTGTACTTCTTTTCATACAGCATCCTCAGCTTCTCTTCTTCCTAGAACAATCACCTAACCTTTTCAACACATGTTTGGCAGTAAATAACAGATTATATGAATTGGCACCTATAGTTTGTTGATGTGGCCTATGTGCGTACCTTAACCTCCTGATACAGCTTCTTTTCCCAGGCACACAGCTTCTCCAGAGTCGACGACAGATTCAGGTCAGGACTTGTTCTATCATTGGCTGATGAAGCGGAAGTGCTGGCTCTGCTGCCTGGTAATCTTGAGCTCCTTTGGCGCTTTGGGAGGCAGTAGGATGACGACACAGTAAGACTTGAAGAGAAATCTGCACACAAAAAGTAGCATATGTCACATTCCAATGTACCATCACACAACAAAATTTCAAAAAATTTACTCCAACAAAAGCCACTGCATACCCACATCTAAGAACCTTGGGTGTTGACCGATGAGGCACCTTGCCCACCTCAAGCAGCTTCGACACCTCATCACCACAGCTCACTGCATCCTCGAACCGTGCCTTGACCTCCTCGATAGCCTCCATGACATCCCTCTCCCCGGTGTGCAACGGCGAGAACGATTCGCTGCTCACGGTCATGGCCGGATGCGCCGACTTGCTGTGGCTGCCCCCATTCCTCCCATCTGCGTCGACGACCGACACATCCTCGTCGAATGCCACACCCTTCTTCCCGGTGGAGCTGATGTCAGCACTGCCTGTGCCCTTCAAGCTTGATGACGTATCGCTCCTGCCCATTTTGTTTCCCTTCGCGCCGGCATTGCTCGGCGGCGCCAAATCGTTCCGTGCTACCGGCTTCTCTGCCTCACCATTGCCACCGGAGGATGGTCCCTTGTTCTGCAGCTTCACCTCAGAAGGCTTGTCCTTTGGACTCGATGATCCCTTGCTCTGCAGCTTCATCTCAGAGGAGTCTCCTTTCGAAAGCTTCACCTCAGGAGGAGACTTGTCCTTGGAAGAACTGGCATTG
The DNA here is from genome assembly GCA_947311845.1 of Poa pratensis. Lineage (NCBI taxonomy): Eukaryota > Viridiplantae > Streptophyta > Magnoliopsida > Poales > Poaceae > Poa > Poa pratensis. Next base: position 9,062,939 of record CAMZMU010000027.1, read on the forward strand.
GTGGCAGGAACCGGTCTCTTCCCCTTGACATTTTGATCTCCAGCGGCCGAGGTGGACGGATTTGAAGCCGCCGCGGCAGCCTTGGCCTCCAGCTCCGCCTCGTCCTCGAGCTCCGGGATCCCCTCCATGCGCTTCATCTCGGCGTAGTTCGGGCTGCTACTGGTGGGCAGATTCCCGCCGCCATTGCCGCGGGAGTAATCGTCCAGGAACTGGTCGTACGGCATGAAGAAGGGGTTGAAGAAGTCCCACACCGAGGCCGAGGGCTCCGGGGGCGGCGGCGTGGGCGGCGGACCGCCGCGCGGCCTCCTCCCGTCCTCCGCCGCGAGCACGTCGCCGTAGGGACCGTACGGGTACCCGTAGCCGGTCTGGCCCTCGGCGTACCCGGCGGCGTAGGGGTCCTCGAACACCACGTTGGGCACGGTGGCGGAGTTCCGCATGTAGTGGCGGTGCTGCTGCGTCGCGGGCTGGGGCGGCGGCGCGTTGCGGACGCGGGCGCGCCTGGAGTGGTCAAGCGGGTGGAGGTCCTCCTCGTCGTCGTCGGACAGGGTGTGGGAGAGCGGCGACACTGTGGAGGAGGACCCAGACGGGGACGGCGGGAGGGTCGACATGGCGACCGGCTTGGCGGGGGACGGCGGGAGGGTGAGCACGGGCGAGGCCGGGTCGTCGGCGGCGGCCGGGTGGAGCGCGGCCGCCACGAAGCGCCGGAGCTTGTCCCCGACGCGGCCGAGCGAGCCGAAGTAGGCCGCGTGCGCCGCCGCGAGCGCGAACCGCCTGTCGGCCACGGCCCGGATCAGCGCCGTGCGCTCCCGGCACACCGCCGCGGGGTCCGGGGCCCGTCCGGCCGCCGCGAGGAGCTGTGGCCCGTGGCGCGGCGCCGCGCCCTGGACGCGGCGACCGCGAAGGCGTCGTGCGAGGTGGTGCAGCCCATGGGGCCGGGAAAAACCCTAGTTGGCGAGCTAGAGGGTTGGCGGCGGGAGTCGGGAGCTGGGCTCTGGCGGCTCGTCGACGTCCATTAAGGGTTTTCCCAATGGCGGCCGCGCGTGAATGGCGCGTGCCGGCTCCGAGGCGGACTAGGACTAGGCTGCGGCGCGGCGGCGGCGGACGGAAAGAGGCGGCCGGATTTGGTAGGGAGGGAGGACGGTGGCGTGGTGCGGCCGCGTGAGAAGGGGAGGGAGACGAGGAAGGAGCAGTAGTTTCCTTGTGTGCGTACTTTTCCAATTCGTGTGCGTTCTGGCCCCTTTTCTTTCCTTATTTTTGTGGTTGACCACCACCAGGGAAGGCGAAATTGCCCTATGTGCGACCTTTTTTCACGCGTTAACAAGACAATTCATTCCCCTGCGATCACGCACCTCTACACTCCTCACACGTTATTCATCACAACAAATCATTATAAAGCGTCTGCCGGATAACAAACAGCTCCGCACAGCGAGCTAAAGTATGTGCCGGAACATTACATCGACGATAGATATATGATAAGAAAAACCGAGACGGAATTAGAGGTGAGAGGTTCCTGAGCCTCCACGCCAAATCGGCTTCTGGCGGCTCGTCGACGTCCATCGTAATAGCAATGGGTCGATACATGGCTAATGGACCTCGCGTCGGAACAACTCCGACGTGGGCTCAGATCGACCTTGGAGCACAATGGCGACAGATGGAGGAGGCGGCGACCATGTTGTTCCAGCTCGTGTTCGTTTCATTCTTTGTTTTAGTGGTTGACCATCAGGAGGGAAGAGGCATGCCTTTCTTTTTTTACATGTAAAATAATAATCAGTTTCCAATAGGGCAATATGCATTATGTTTTTGCACTTTCTATTGTGTTTATTCGTTTGTATACCAATGAATTGGCGCCCCTAATATTACATAAACATTATCAACTCCCTTACCCTTAGGTGTCCTTTCGAGAATATGTTGGTGATTTTTTTTTGTTCCTAGTCTTTTTTTTTCAAAGGATTTTTAGAGAACGTTATTCTTTTTTGGTTTGTCACGGGAAAATCAGAGTTATGCTCGTGGAAAAGGTTAAAATTATTTTGACGCCCAAGTTCATTGCATTGCATGCATCAGTTCTCTTGTAAAGGTCGCTGATCACTAACTCGAGCGAGCTGTGAGGTCCCAAACATATCGTGTCCTTGTCTATAAACAAACGTAGCTGTGAGGTCCCGCTTCAGTTCCACGTAAACATGGAGGGCGTATTTGCAAAATATTCTAGTACTAGCGGATGCGCTTTTGTCCTTTTTGTCCCCTCTCTCTGCGGCCAGCAACGCAGAGTGTAACCATCCACGCGGCAGCCTCTCGTCGAGAGGACACGTCGGCTGGTTCTCGAAGGCAATGAAAAAACCAGACCATGGTTCGAAGAGTGAGAATCACGCATTATGCAACGATCTTCCCAAGTTCTACACCTTCGCTCGCTTTCAGACGCGTTACTAAATCGAGACTGGTCTTGTGACCCCTGTTGTTTTGGAGTCGACATGAATCTACCGCATAAACGTATTTTCCAGAAAATAATCGCTTCATGGCCATGGAAATCTAGGAGTAGTAATGAGGGCATATATAATTTAGAGAACGGAACAGAGATTCTAGCTAACATCAAAAGGAACATGTGAACACCCCATTAGTTAGAGTACAAGCAAGAAGACAAGAATGGATTGAATTAATTAGCTGCTGAGAGAAGACTTGACGCGTCGTCAAATCATAATCTCAAGTCGTGAGCAGCCATCGACTGCTTCTCTCATCAGCTGGCCGGGCTGCCTAGCTATAGCAAGCTGTATGTCCAATTGACAAACAGCTTGACTCGTTTAAAATACATCAAGTGGGACATTAAAATGTACTACTCCTACTAATTAGTTAATTAAATTAACCATTCTCTTAAATAAAATTCTGGAATACTATTAAAACTAGTTTAATTAGCTTTGGAAATAAGAGGCTAGGATAAGGTCAATGATGGACGGCATGGATTTGACCACGCCCGACTAATTAACTCGACCAAACGTGCGTGCGTCACTTGAAAAGCAAGCACACAAGTCAATCCATCGAATACATATCCTTTTGTTGAACGGAAAGTGTTTTTAGCTGACGAGTTCTAGTGCTCCTTCCACTTTAAGATATTTAAAAATAATATTTACATGTTTCATAAAAATCCAGAAAAATTGGACTTAGGTAATGATATATCCTACAAACATGGCAATCGCAATGCAAAATTATTAGTATTATAGTCTACACAAAAATGAAAAAATGTGTTAAATTTTAGAGATTTGAAAATATGCATGCTTAGATCCACACTTTTTGAGATACTCCATTGGCTACATCCAAATTTTTATTTAATTTAACTAAACTTTTAAATTTGATTTTCTATTTTTAAAATAAATAAATGATTCAACTTAAATCGTACGGAGCATATGTAAAATCTTTTCATTTGACCAAACGTACGTATACCTACTGCTTGCTGACGAGGGGCAACCCGTACGGTCATGTCATGGCGCGTCATGAACCTCTCTCATCGACCTGTCGCTGTGATGTGTATGAAACTGATGAACTGGGAAGATCCATAAAGAGAAAAAGCAAACATCCTTTAATGATAGGGGCTGGTGATCTCCTGTTCCGTACAACTGTTTTTTTTTTTTGCTTTGGTAGCTACCAGCCCCATGTGCCAAGTTCAAAACAATCTTTCTCGGCCTATGAATTTTCTTAGGCTATAGGTCCTCTTGGAGAGCTCTGATTTGCAATATTAAGAAAAGAAAACTCGTTTGAAGTCTTTTTTTTGTAATAGGTTGTATCATAATGAATTCGAAGACATATGAATATATGTTGGCAAATTCATACTTATATTTTTTAAAAAGCATGCAAATATACCTTATGTTGATATCTTAAGTTGGTTTGTAGATTTTGTGTTTGCTTTATTTGAAGTATACCACCACCGTCCAATGAACAAGGCGGATAAATTTAGTTAAACGTCCAAATGCAAGAAGTTTGGCCATATTGAAGAAAATATCAACATTTATAGTATTAAATAAATAAATTTTGAAAATATTTTTTATATATGGTAGGTATATTGATATCGATTTGGTATGTCCATATTTTTTTAGATAAAAATACGTCCATATTTTTGTCTATAAGATTAATAAAATTTACAAGACGTCGACTTTTGACTAAATTAATACTCCCTCCGATTCGGATTGATTGTCGCCAGCTTGTGTAGTTTTTGTACTAGCCTAGTGGTTTTTCTATGGCATTTAATCCGGACCGAAGGTAGTACATCTTATTCACTGAAAAGAGGTACTCCCTCTGATCCGTTAAAAATGTCGGTTGGTATAACTACACATTTATCAATCCGTAGTTGATTTACCATGAGAGAGTACAACTTATTGGCGTGAATCATTATGCCGATCGAATTCACCAATCCCCCCAAAACATATTGTGTCCTTGTATATAAATCAGTCGTAGCAAACGAAGACCATTGCAGGTTTAGACAACTCCACAAGGACCTATCCTCAAATGGTTGATGCACACTTTTTGTACAGCTCTCTCGCCAGCACACACCAAGGCAAACGAAGCGTAACTATCGCCAGATTTACATGGGCCCATGCTGCAGCCTTCCAACGGCGATCTTGTTAGTTCTCGACGGCGAGGAAAAACCGAACCATCATCGAAATTAAGCGTTACCTTTCCTTGACCAGCTAACCGATCTTGGCAACATCTAGCTTTTCTCGCTTTCAAACACCGTCACTCAAAAATCAAAATAGATTTGTAGTGTTAAGGTGAGACGGCGAAAAAGGCCGTTGCTCAAAGTAGATTTGGCCTGGATTGGGAATGGTGCCGACGTGAATGTGTGGTCGGTTCATGCTCACAGAAATGTGCACTAATTATCGATAGACTTTTCCCTTTTTGCGAGCCTCTTGGCGGTGAGAGATTAACTTAAAATTATGTAGCTTGGTTGCCTTAATCGCAGAGTTGAGAAGACTTAATCGCGCAGTTCCCACATCCTATTATGGACAATTAATAACTCATTAACGGATTAACAGGGGACCAAATGGCGGTTGAGAAGACTTGACGCGTCGTCATCGTCAGAATAATCTAAGTCATCCGAGAATCTCCATCCATCGACTTCTTCTCTTGCCGGTGAGTTGAACCTCACATGAGTTGCCCGGAAAGCAGCTAATTTTTTTAAAATAATACGCAAAAATTTATTTAATTAGGAAAATAATACGCATTTTTTTTATTTTCAAAAATATTACCCAGTCGTCCTGGCCGAGGACGATTAGTACTAGTCGTCCTAGGCGAAGACGATTGGCCCTTACACATGCATGCACATGCATACTACTCCCTCCGTATCAAAATATAAATATAAGTCACTTCACTTACCAAACATATGTATTTAGACATGTTTTAGTGCAAGATTCATGTGAATCTTACATTAAAACATGTCTAGATACATGTGTGTGGTAAGTTGGTAGACTGACTTATATTTTGATACAGAGGGAGTACATGCAGAAGAAGACAAAACTCCAAGGGGGCATGTCGTCTTTGGCCAAGACGAGTAGTCCTAATCATCTTCGGTCAGGACGATTAGTCCAGTCGGCTTAGGCCAAGACGACTGAGTAATATTTTTGGAAAAAAATAAATATGCGTATTATTTTCCTAATTAAAAAAATTTCGCGTATTATTTTAAAAAAATTAGCCCATAGCTAGGTGCCTATCCAATTGACAAACAACTTGACCCCTTTAAAGTACAGAAGTGTAATACAAAATGCATTACCTAGTTGTTATATATCCATTCGTGTGGATGAAAATACTCTCATCTATATTTTTTAAGAACTAGTCTAACTATCGATGACGGCATGCTTCACCAAACGTGTGCTATTATAAGAGCAATTAGATCACATCGGTCCAATATTTTTACAAAAAAATACTCATAGATTTAATAATATACATTTATGTAGATAGCGAGTAAAACTTGACCGTGAGTATTTTTTTTACAACATGCTAGAACATATTTATAAGGAAGACGTATCAGTTTCATAAAAGAAGAAACTGAAAGGTCAATTAAACATGTGCACATAACGCAACCCATCAAAACAAAGAAACAAAGAAAGAGGTCACTCGCTAACACTCACCTCTCTATCTGACCTAGAGAACCCATAAAAAACGTGTAGCACGACAAACTAAGTTTCAGCCTCGATCATCTGGACCACTCTATCCACCGAAGGTTGGTGACCCTCGAAGACCACGCCAATGCAGTGTCTCCACAAACACCAGCAAATCAAATACTAGGACTCAGGACCAAGTTACGTAGGCCAAAAATGGTCATAATTTGTCTTGTGAAAATCCATCTATACTATTATTAAAAGAGCAAACTTGTTGGGATACTTTAAATCTGGACCGTTCAATATCCGATCAAACAGCCCAAATCGTCCCAATGTTTGACAACTCAATAATGTCCGATTTTTCCCGTTTTACCCTCCCACCAAATCACATAATACTACTAAATTGTCACTCATCTCCGAATTGTTATATTTGTCTTTCCCTGAGTTAGGCCGACCGCCTCTTCGCGCGCGCCCGGGCGCAGGCAAGCTCCAAGCAAGCCCCGTTGATTGATTGATGCTTACGCGTACGAATTGCTCTTCTCAGATCTTCGAACTGATAAAATTTGTATCGGGGAAGAGCAGTTCGCTCGAAGCCCTCGCACCCGCGCGAAATCAGGCTGTTGTTTTCCCACAGTATCCGATTCGCCATGGCCGGAGTAGAGTCGGCCGGTCGGCGCGGGCGGAGGAAGGCAAAGGAGGCGGCGGTGGGCGCGGCCGCGAGGGCGCTGTTCTACCCGACGCTACGGCCGGAAGATCTCATCCTCAGCGTCTCAGGTCGCCGCTGCCCTGCGGCCTCCGCCCCTGATCTGTTCAGTTCAACTTGCCATAGCCTTTTGGTCGCATGGAGAGGCACGACGGCAGATCGCTGGACCACAGGACTAGAGCTAGATTGTCGCATGGGATTCACAGACGAAGGATTTGGGGATTGTTTGGAGCAGTGCTTCGTGGAGAAAAAAATGGCAGCAGCTCCTTAATCTCCTCCAAGTAGAGGCCTCCCAGCTCGCCGGCAGCAGGGATGCAAAACTGCAGAACCAACCACGCTTGTCGTCAGGATGCAGGGTGCCTGATCCCGCCTTGCGAAGAAGTGTAGTCTATTCTAGATTATTTCTGTACACTCTTTGACATACACGGCAAATATTTCGCCTTCTGAATCAGAGGTAAAAGTAAATGCCAAAAGAATTAAGTGGACACAGTGTTTGAACGAATGATTTTTAACGTCTTTCGGCCAACTAGCTAATTATACAACTGCAAAGAACAGTGACTATAATTTTTTTGAATTTAATTAAAGACGAGCACCCATTCAAGACCCGTTACTGTAATCGTATGACATAGACCAGCCATTTATCATTTTTTAATTGGTTGACTTTATTTGGAATTAAAGTACTGTGTACAATGAAATATTACTAATTTCAAATGCACAAAATATTTTTTATGAAGCATACTACTAGGATAAAGTTCATGATTTGCAAACGTTATAAAATAGAAAAATTAAAAATCTGCCGGAAAAACTCACAAAGTTTCCCTTAATTCATAATAGATATATATATATAGATAAGAGAAAAACTTCTTCGTTTTTTTCGGTCTGTGGAGTGTGGAGCCCACCAAGGCACGGTTGCCACGCCGATTGGTGAAACGAGGCCACGTCTCCGAGCGCTGGGATGCAAGCAAGCATGCGGAGCTCGAGCGCGTCCTCGGTCTATTCGGCGACCGGAGAAGGAGGCATGAAAAGAAGGTAGGACGTGGGTGGAGCAAGGCCGTCGAGGCGGGAGGTTCCTTGCAAGACGGCGGAGGAACGCGGGGAGGCAGCGGTAGAGGGAGCCTAGCGAGGCGCTCATGACCGCGGGCGTGGAGCGTGAGCTCGGCTCGCCGGCCATGGATGATGGATGCATTCAGAAGGTAAAAAGCAGCCATGTACTAACCATTGGACTAAGGGATTGAGAAAGGGTAGTGCGTACAAAGGGGTTCGAGAAGAATGGAGAGACACAAAAAGTGACTACGTAATTTTTTTTCTTCAGCTAAATGTGTTCCGCATGCTTGGCTGTCCCAACCTAACAAAATTCCTTTGCTGGAAAAACTAACCCAGCATTTATGCATGACCTAATGAGGAACAAATACAAAACTATATACATGGTGTGAGTATTTCACGTTATTTTTTTCTTATAATTTGACCAATTATTATGTTTTTTTAAAATATAAACCTAAACTATACAATCCTTATTATTTCTATCCATGCTACCTACACGCATTATCTTTTTCATAAATTACTAGGACTCTGGATCACATTTTTTGTTTGAGTTTTTTTGGATTTCTTCTACAATTGACAATTTGATGGCACACCATCAGAAAAAAAAAGATGCCACGTCACACATGTATGCTGCTTGGTGTCCCGGTGGCGGTTTCAGGTCACCTAACCCTCGCTATCTTTGCCATTTTCAATCACACTGACCCTAGCTCTTTTGGCTTGATTAGGAGACCGGCTGGTCTGTCCTTATGTGACCATATATAATGTAAAGCAAGTGTCACGTAATCTAACTACAAGACTTGTACGGATTACGTGACAAGACAAGCAAAACAATGATCGATGGAGGATGATGTTTTCTGTTTTTGTTCTTGATCAGAGGGACAAAAATGTCGTCGACGTACGATCTGCATGCGCTTACGTGAAGCTCACTCCAACAGATGGATCATCATCATTTGGCATCTATCATGTTTAATGATATCCGTAATCGATCGATTGAATTTACTGGCCACGGTCCCTGTGTCTCTAGATAATTGCAGAACCATATAATCCATGTCTTCTTACAGCAGAATAATTCCATGTTTGCGACAATTTTTGTGATACCATAAGCACCAGCATGTAAAATAAGGAATAATTTTTGGTCTTTTTTTTTTGACAATCTCGGTGGCGGTGTTGCTGCGCGTCCGATCAGGCCCTAGTGGGTTTTGGCATCTGGTCAGAGCATCTGGAAGCGGCTAGGCGCTGATGTGGTGCCATCTTTACCTAAGCGTTCCACGAAGTAGGGACACACGCGATACATACGCCGGACCGGAGTAGAGTGAAACAACGACAAAGTCGATATGAATGTGTTAACCAAATTGCTTTGCGTCCGACGTTTTGTCCGAAAAAGCTGTACGACACACAAATCCGACGGTTTCCATCGATATGCTGATGCACAACAACGAACGGGCCAGTTCGTCGGACAGACGTCGTACAGAGAAACGTCGGACGTGTAGCAGTACTCATATGTGTTAATTGGCTCGTAGACATAAAAATGTACTTAGCAGGAATAGTAATTTTCGAACAAGTCAAAGTCATATGTCTTGTACTACGTGCCGACATATTAAAGTTAATTGGCGTTTTCTTTTCTCGAACCCCTTCCCGATCCGGTGAAAGATTTAAGGCTATGTATGCAGCTAGCTAGCTTGTCTTAATCGTGCAATGTTAATTAAGAGATACATGTACTCCCTCCGTTTCAAAATAAGTGTCTCAAGTTTGCCCAAAAGTGAATGTATCTGGACATGTTTTATGTATACATACATTCATTTTTTGGCAAACTTGAGACACTTATTTTTGTACGGAGGGAGTACATAATTTAAAGAATGGAAGAGCCCACATGCATGCATCAAAAGGAGGACAAGCTGAGATATCCTAGCTAACATCAAAAGGCACATATGAACAGTAAAGAGACCCCGTTAGTTAGGAGCTACTATACAAGCAAGAGGCCTAGAATGGATTGAATTAATTAGCTGTTGAGAGAAGACTTGACGCATCGTCAAAACATAATCTTAATTCTCATGAGCAGATTCTCCATCGACTGCTTCTTAGTGTCAGCTGGGTGGGAGGTGAACTGAACCAGCTGACATCAGTTGGCCGGGCTGCCTAGCTAGCAAACTGTGTGTCCAATTGACAAACAGCTTGACTCGTTTAAAATACATCAAATGGAACATACAAATGTACTACTAGTTAGTTGGTTAACCCTTCTGTTGATTAAAATTCTCTCTAGTGGATTACTATTAAAACTTGTTTAATTAGCTTTGGGAAATTATAGGCTAAGGATAAGGTCAATGACGGACGGGCATGGATTTGACCACGACGACTAACTAACTCGACCAAACGTGCGTGCGTCACTTGAAAAGCAAAGTAGTACAAGTCAATCCATCGAATACATATCCTTTTGTTGAACGGAAAGCATATTTAGCTGCCGAGTTCCAGTGCTTCTTCCAATTTGAAATATTTAAAATTATATCTACAGTTTTCAAAAAATTCTAATCTTTTCTGGACATAGCTAATGATCTATCATACAAGCATGGCAATCACAATGCAAAATTATTTATATTATGGGCTACATAAAATTAACAAAAACTATTAAATTTAGAATTTAAAAATATGCATAATCAGATCCACATTTTTTTCATTTGTATGGAAATCATAATACAAAGTTAAATTTATGTTTGCATGTTTGTGAGATACTCCATCGGCTACATCCATATTTTTAGTCATTTTTTAAAAAAAGCTTGTAAATTTGATTTTTGATTTTTTAAAAGTAAGAGGATCACTGAAACTTGGGAGGCAAAAATCTCCACTCTTGCCTCCTTAAATCGTACATGTAAATTCCATGTGGGCTTTCATTCGACCAAACGTACCTATTGCTTGGTGACGAGGGGCATCGCGTACGTTATCAACCTCTGACTGATCGACCTGTCGCTGTGATGTGTATGAAACTCATGAACTGGGAAATCCGTAAAGAGGAAAAGGCAACAGCCTTTTATGATAGCGGCCGGTGAGCTCGATCTTGTGCTTTGCTGGCTGCATGCCAGCCCCATGTGCCAAGTTGATCAGAACGATCTTTCTCTGCCTACAAAATTTACTAAGTCTAGGTCATCTTGGAGTACTCTGAGTACGTTGCAACAGTATGAAAAGGAAAAACACGTTTGAACCCTTTTTTCAATAGGTTCAAGTATCATAATGATTTCCATGCATGACATAGGGTATATTTTCGTACAATAATTATCTTCAAATGTGATTTACTTACACATTTGAAGAAAAACATTATACGAAAATATACCCTATGTAGATATCCTAAGTTTTTTGGGCTCAAGTATTTTCTTTATTTCAAGTTTACAATTTATTGGCATGAATCATGATGGCCGATTGAATTCACCAATCCCCAAAACCATATTGTGAATCTTGTGCAAAGTTCGTGGTCTGCAGATGGTCGTCTTGATAGCGGGGGCTGCGAGACAGTTGGGTCGCACGACGTTGTGACTAGTGTGTGGCTTTGGTGTCGAGCGGTGTACGTCGGGGCAGCGGTCCCAGAGACGGTGGTGTGTGTTTGTGGCGTTTGGTGGGCTAACATCGTGTGGACGACGGGTCCAGGCCCGGGCCCCATACGTGTGACACATGTGCGGCCGCACAGGGCCCAGAAATTTTGGGGGCCCAAAATTTCGTCTAGGCTGTATAGGATATTCCTGCAGTAGCCAATCCGCTAGCGTTCTAGGCCAACTTAACCTGGTCCATCTGGTGGAGAGCGCCGTCTCAGTCCGAGTCTTGGCGCTAGATCGCAAGCGAGTTGACCGATCAATTAGGCAGGCCCTCCCAGCGCAGCTCTCTTGCTCAACTCCTGCAAAAAAGAAATCCGGAGTTCGGCAGTATCTAATCGCTCAGCAAATTAGTAGCTTTGTTGGTAATCCAATTGAGTGATGATGCTACATCAATACTTTAATTTTGTTTTATTCATCTTTCATATTTATTGTCTTAAGAATCAAAATTTGAGTCATCATGGAAAAGTAATAATCCAAAAGCGTACGAGAAAAGAAAAAGAACAAGATTAAATTCAGCTAGGCCATTTTTTTGTGATATAGGGCCCTAATTTAGGGTTTCGCACAGGGCCCCAGATTATACCGGCCCGGCCCTGGACGGGTCTCCTCGCTTGTGTTGTTTTTTGGTTATGTTATTCTTATACACACGACAATGTATAGGTTGTATGTTTTTAGACCTGGGTTTTCTTTATAAACTGGGTCAACTCTTCTCTATCAAATCGGGCAGTAGATGTCGACCAGTTTAAGTTTAAACTTTTTTATGTCCTCTTATATAAATAAACGTAGCAATAAAGCCCCATTTCAGGGTTACACAACTCCACAAGGACCTATTCGTGAATGGTCGAGGGGGATCGTAGGGTTGAAAACATAGGAATATGAAAAGCACACTTTCACAGATTTGCAAGTGTTAAACAAAGTATTGTAAAACATAGTAAAACTGGTGGAATAGCTGTTTGAATGAAACGCAGGAAAAACACACAAAAAAGTGTGTCGATCCTACGCACTTGAGTAAAAAAAAGGGTTGAAGTAAATGTTAAAATTCCTATGTAACCGAGGCATAGAAATCCAGTACATATGATTTTAGTAGCACCATTCCTTTAAATTAAAAAGCACTGTGGAATTTATAAAATCTTTTAAAATTTCTACAATCAAAGAGACCCTGATGCACTTTTTGTACGGCTCTCTCACCAGCACACAAAGCGTAACTATCGCCAGATTTACATGGGCCCATGCTGCAGCCTTCCGACGGCAATCTGGTTAGCTTAGCTCTCCGAGGAAAAATGCAACCATTGTGAAAATTAGGCGTTACCTTTGCCTTGACCGGCTAGCCGAGATCGCAACATATGGCAATCTTGTTAGCTTTTTCGCTTTCAAACACCGTCACTCAAAAATCAAAAGAGATTTGTAGTGTTAATGTGGTACGGCGAAAAAGACCGTTGCACAAAGTAGATTTGTCCTGGATTGGGAATGGTGCCGACGTGAATGTATGGTTAGTTCATCATTCATTCCCACATAAATGTGCACTAATTTTTGATTGACTTTTCCCTTAATTTGTGCGAGCCTCTTGGCGGTGAGAGATTAACCTAAGGTTATGTAGCTTGGTTGTCTTAATCGTGCAGTACATGTCCAGCATCAAAGACAGGATCGATCTCTTCAAATGAGAATCACATACTATTATGGACTAATAACTCATTAATGGATTAACAGGGGACCGCGGTTGACAAGACTTGATGCATCGTCATCGTCAGGATAATCTAAGTCATCCGAGAATCTCCATTCATGGACTTCTTCTATCTCTTGCCGGTAAGTTGAACGTCACAATCAGTTGCCCGGAAAGCCTACCCATAGCTAGGCGGTGCCTATCCAATTGAGACCCCTTTAAAGTACACAAAGTGTAATAAAAAATGCATTAGCTTGTTGTTTATCCATTCATGTGGATGAAAATACTCTCATCTATATTCTAACTAACTTGAGAAATATTGATAGGATAAGGGCTACTGATGACGGCATGCTTCACCAAACGTGTGCTATTATAAGAGCAGTTAGACCACATCGGTCGAATATTTTTACAAAAATCATACTCATAGATTTAATAATATACATTTGTCAGAGACCGAGTAAAACTCGCCCATCAGTATTTTCTTACAACATGCTAGGACATTTTATTAAAGAAGACGTATCAGTTTCGTAAAAGAAGAGGCGAAGAGGCCGATTAGAACACATTTGACACATAACGTTGCATGTTAGAACTCAGTTTCAGGCTCTATCATCTGGACCACTCTAACCACCGAAGGTTGGTCACCCTCAAAGACTACGCCACTACGTGTCTCCACAAACACCAGCAAATCAAATGTTAGGACTTAGGACCATGTTATGTAGGCCAAAAATGGTCATATCAATTGTCCTGTGAAAACTCATAAGGGTAAGTTCAAGGGTGGACCCAAGTTCAAGCTAGTGCAGGCCTTGGGCCCCCACAGTAAATTTGAACTCCAATAAAATATGTTTATTTTTAGAAGAAAAATGTTCAAAACATTTAACTTATACAAGAAATGTCCAAGAGTCACATAGTGTCCCCCCTCTCAAAATTTTGTCTGTGTCTACGCTAGTTTTTCTATCCATGCTACCTATATGCATTATCTTTTTCATATTTTTTTACAACTCTCGATTACGATTTTTCGTTTGAGTTTTTCAGATAATCTAAAACACTGACCCCAGCAACTTATACTTCCCATTTTGAATCACACACTGACCCCAGCTCTTTTGGCTTAATTAGGAGACCGGCTGACCTGTCTCACTGTGACCATGTATAATCTAAAACAAGTGTCACGTAATCTAACTACACGACTTGTACGGATTATGTGACAAGACAAGCAAATTAACGATCCATTGAAAATGACTTCTTTTATGTCTAAAATCAGAGGGACAAAATCGTCGCCCACGGTCTGCATGCGCTTACGTGAAGTTCACTCCAACAGATGGGATCATCATCATTTGGCATCAATGTGTAACATCTCAAATAGAAATATGTCATATTTAGTCTGTGAAGGAAATAATAAAATCTGAACCTGAAAGTAGTGAACAATGCAAAATTTAAACTCTCCAAATTTGTGAAGTTTTGTTATTTTTGGTATTCCAGAATATGAATTATTCTGAGTTAAGATTTCGCACGTTGGTATATGCACTCGTTGTCTTATACCGAGGGGTTTGTTCAGATTTTTTTTTGAAACTTCAAAACATGATTTTTAGTGGCATTGCATCGACGCAACCACGACAGCGCGCCCTCCCGTGGCTAATGCTCGACCCAGTGGCCTGCACCAGGAAGAAAGGGCGTTCGTTGCACTGTCCACAAGACGGCGCACTCCTGTCGCGCCTACCGCTCCGGAGCGACGGGGGCTGCTTCGTCGGCTGTTACGACGGTGGCTGTGTCGCTCGGTCGGAGCCTTCGTTGGGGATTGTGAACCTCTTCTCTCGCGCTGTGATAGCGCTCCCCCCCCCCCCCCCCCCCCCCCCCCCCCCCCCCCCCCCCCCGGAGCAAAGAGGGGCGCGCGAGAGCGGAACAGAAACCCACTATCCTTTCTAAAGGTCATCTTCTCCGAGGCGCCCACCTTGGCCGGATGTGTTCTCGCTGGTATCACCAACCACTATGATATCGCGGTATGCATGGTTGGCTGCCTAGAGGGCGGATGGATGTTAAGAGAAGGATTAGACGGCGCGAGCATCATGGATATGGCCTTCTGCAATGACGCACTCTATGGTCTCAAGTGTTACAACAATGAGCTAAACAAATTTGACATCGGCTTGCACGAAAACGGCGCACCATACTTTAAAGCTATCCATTTATTGGATATACCAAACCCCTCCGAGCCGATCTTATTCCAGATGCATGGCATATACATTGTTGAACTGTGTGGAAAGATTGTGATGGCGGTGAGGAGGGGCACGGGGAGGACGACGGCCGTGCTCACGTAATATCCGTGGACCTTTCTTCCAGATGTTTGAGCTAATTGGCGCCGACAACGAGGAAACAACCACACGTCGCTCCAACAAGTGGCTAGCGGTGTCTGAGTCTAGGCGAATACGCCTTGTTCCTGGGGCCTACATGCTCCAAGGTTATACACGTGCCGGCGAACCAACATGGTTGGGCAAGAAGAAACCACACCTTACTACTCCCAGCATCGATGCTTCACGCACGAGGAAACAATGCTTAGCGGCGCCAAGGAGTTCATGAGGAGCTCAGACAGCAATGGTTGTGAATAGGTATATTACAAGGAAGACGAAAGCATTGATGACGACGACATCGAGGGGATCATGTCGGTAGGGTACTACGTGATGGGGGGTCTTCATCCTCCCATGTGGATTTTCCCTCCGGATATATAGCTAGTTAGGGTTTTGGGTAGTATAAATCAACCCACGTGGATCTTATATAGAACTTCTGATCCGCAAGATGCCCACCAACAGCGCCGCCGACGCCCTCGCCAAGGACGAGGCCTTCGACGCGGCCTTCGTGCTGCTCATGCGCCACTTCAAGAAGCTCATGCCCGATCAGCGCAGCGCCAAGACCGACGATCTCTAGCATTACCTGCATGCATGCTAGTTTCTTCTTATATTTCACTACAGAGATTGTGGGCTGTAGCTAGCCGTCCTCTTTATTTCCTAGTGAATGAAGCTCCCGTTCGTGTTCGTCGGAGCATGTAAGCGTCCTAGGCTATTCCATGCATTTGCTGTTCTTGTCCTCTGTTTGTTTGGACGTTACCGTTATCTTTGATGGATCCTTCTATTTGTGCTACTCCTTGTTCAATGAGTTCACGTAAATATGAGAGAAATTATTGTGTTATTTCCTGTTTAACTACAAAAAAAGTTGAACAAGGAGTAGCACAAATAACACAATAATTTCTCTCATATTTGCGTAGAATGTGAACACACAAACTTAGATCCCATATTGATAGGTTTGGACGAACATTTTTTTCTTGTACTTCCAAAATTTTAATGCCTATATATACTTGAGGTGTAAACGTACTTATACTTGGTTACTATTTCTGTGTACTTTCATCATACTAGAGCGCGTGTTCGTAGCGAACAAGGAGAATAAAAAAATCTTGGATCGGCAGCCCAGTTCGTAGCGATCAAGGAAAGGGCCTTTCCGCAGGAGCAAACGCAGCCGCCAAGAAACCAAACCATATTTTATACTGTATACATACACCACGGCGGCCCAAGACCAAGAGACATCACGCAAAACTTGTCTAAACCTTACCGCCGCCGCCGCCGCCGCCACAATGTCATCGACGTGTGAGCCTCCACCCGTTTCCGCCGCCGCCTCCGCATCCACGGAGGAGCTCTCCGCCGCCATGATCAGCAAGAAGCAGCTGAACAAGGAGGCGCGGAAGGCGGCCAAGGCCGCGGGAAATGCCGAGAAGGCAGGGCCGGCGGAAGAAGACGACCCCTTCGAGGACAACTACGGCGACGAGCTGGTCCAGTCCCAGCGCATCTCCGGCCGGTCCTGCACCGACATCGCCGACCTCGACGAGGCCGCCGCCGGCAGCCCCGTCCTGGTCCGCGGACACGCCAAGGATATCCGCGCGCTCAGCAAGAAGTTGGCCTTCGTCGAGCTTCGCGAGGGCAGGAGCACCTTGCAGTGCGTGCTCGCCGCCAGCGCCGACACCGGCGTCAGCACGCAGATGGTGCGCTTCGTCAAGTCCATCAGCAAGGAGAGCTTCGTCGAAGTGGAGGGCGTCGTCTCCCTACCCAGGGAGCCCCTCACGGGTACCACGCAGCAGGTGGAGATTCAGGTCAGGAAGATCAATTGCATCAGCCGTGCCGACCCCCTTCCAATCAGCCTGGAGGATGCAGCCCGCAGCGATGCAGAAATCGAGGAGGCTGAGAAGGTATGTGCTCAGCCTATATGTGACACTATTACTAGATGATAACGATGCTTCTAAGGTATTCAGTATTCACCCACTCTTGCCATTATTACAGCGTGGAGAGAAGCTGCCCCGTGTTAACCAGGACGCACTATTGGACAACCGAGCTCTCGCACTGAGGATCGCAACGAATCAGGCAATCTTCGATATCCAAGACGAAGTTGAAGACGTGAGTATCTGTTGTTGTACTCAGTGTTATCATTCATGTCATATGTAGGGCATTCTTCTGTACCAAGTAGGTAGCACCGTGTAGTTGTTGTTATGTGGAAGAAATCTCAACATTGAGTGTCAATTCTAGTAATCTGATTGCACCTTGCTATGTTAGAATCGACATTATATTGCTCTGTCAAAACTATGGCTTATGTCACATTCATGCAGCAACATTTTGTTACTCCTTCTGTCCGGGTTTATATGGTGTACACACATTTAAAGGTTCAGCTCTAACCATCAATTGAACCAACTAAAAATAGGTTATGTGCTATGCAATGCTATAATTTTTGTGGCACGTGACTCACTATGACGGTCAAAGTTAAATCATGGAAATCGAGGGTGCCACGTAAATGGGGGCCGAGGGAGTATTTATATATGTAACATGTAAGGGTTATTTTCCTTTTCTGGTCCATTTATGTAACCATTGCACGATGCCTTTGCAGAAATTCAGAGAATATTTGAGATCAAAGGGTTTCAGAGGGATCCACACCCCCAAGTTGATTTCTGGATCAAGTGAAGGCGGTGCAGCCGTATTCCACCTACAGTCGTACAATGGCCAGCCTGCTTGTTTAGCTCAATCTCCTCAGTTACACAAGCAGATGAGTATTTGTGGTGGGCGTCGCCGTGTGTTTGAGGTTGGTCCCGTATTTAGAGCAGAGAATTCGAACACCCACCGGCATTTGTGCGAGTTTGTTTCGCTGGATGCAGAAATGGAGATTACGGAGCACTACTTTGAGGTGAGGAACATCCTGGAGGAAAAGACAAATCTCTAGTTCATTTATTTATTTATTGAAGTGAGTTGTTACGGCCAGTATTGAATTTAATTTGTACACAGGTTTGTGATATTATAGATGGCTTATTCGTAGCAATATTCAAACACTTGAATGAAAATTGCAAAGAGCTGCTTGAGGCAGTAAATACGCAGTATCCATTTGAACCACTGAAGGTAAAACAGTATTCTCTTTATTATTTTGAGACATTATCTGCATACTTTGCTGAAGCTGCTGCTTCAACTTATGCTATTTATACAGTACCTAGAGAAAACCTTGAAGCTAACGTACAAGGAAGGGATTCAAATGCTCAAGGTAGTAACTTTGTACTCTTGTGGCTATTTCATAATCACAGTGATCTCCGTGCTTATGCAACTTGCTTTTTAATATTATTCTTACTGTATGAGTGACGCTAGAACTTCAATAGCCCCAGCCCCCGTTATATGTTTGCTTGGATTTTTATTAAACCATACAAGTTTAGAATCCTTGGGTTTAGGTGTATGCTGTAAGAAAATGAATGGTTTATTGGTCGCAGAACTCACTGTATGAGTTCACATCAATAGCTACTTTTTTTTATTATTCAGCAACGAAACAAGATCTATTGGTGGCTAGGAGCTTAATCTGATGCAATGAGATAATTTTATTGCTTTCCTAAAACTCAAGATACAGATTTATTGTTTTTGTTTTTGCGGGTGATCCATATTTATTAATTGTTAGCACTTCTGAAGTTCTTGTGGATGATTATTTGGACAAGTATGCTACATAAAACCTCTCCTTTGGATGTTGGGGTCCAAGTAAACCAGTTTCTTTTCAATTAGTTTCGGTGTCTAGCTAGCTAAACATTGTTTGGCATCTTTCTTATGTTGGATAAAAGTAGAAGTTATCCGAAAACTCAGCTGTGAGTTTGGTGGTAAATGATTAAACAGATGATTTGACTGTTTGGCAGGACGCGGGAACTGAAATTGACCCTATGGGTGACCTCAACACTGAAGCTGAGAAAAAACTTGGTCGGCTTGTTAAGGAGAAGTATGTGGAGTCTACTTCACTTATATAATTATATCACTTTTCGACATTTCAAGAGCTCTTAACTTTTCTGTTATATATAGGTATGGCACAGAATTTTTCATTATGCATCGGTATCCTTTGGCTGTGCGCCCTTTCTACACCATGCCCTGCTATGATGACCCTGCATATAGCAACTCTTTCGATGTCTTCATCCGAGGTGGGTATTTCAGTCTAGACCGGGAGCTAACATCGTACTAGACTGTATGGTTGCGTGGCTTATTTCCTTGCCCATCATTAATGCAGTATAGAAAAGGCATACTGTTGTACTTAAGAAAAACATAATTCATATGTATGCCAATAAACACCTTAGATGTATTTGTTTCTTTGGTGGTCTTTCATACTAATTAAACTGTCTGGTAGAAATTCATGTATATCATCTGACGTTCTTGCTTTTGAAAGTCTGATACTGACCAAACTTTTTATGTGACAGGCGAGGAAATTATTTCTGGAGCTCAAAGGGTGCACATGCCAGAGTTGCTGAGGAAACGTGCAATCGAGTGCGGAATTGATGTGAACTCAAAGGGTATATCATCATACCTTGAATCATTCAGGTTTGTTCTGCACCCACTCTATGGCGAGAGAATTGACGTATCTACTAGTATATACTGCAACAATCCATTGGAATGCTAATACATATATTGTTCTTCACCTTAGTACTCAAATTAATCCACCTATGTTTGACAATTACAGTTACGGTACCCCTCCGCACGGCGGTTTCGGTGTTGGGCTCGAGAGAGTGGTTATGCTTTTCTGCGGCCTCAACAACATCAGAAAGACGTCGCTTTTCCCGCGTGACTCGCACCGCCTCGCGCCATAAGCAAGTTTCTTTTGTGGGACAGACAGCTTGTGCCCAACGCTTTCACCATCTTTAGTTCTTGACAAACCTGCTAGCTTCCCTCCTCCCCTTCTCTTGTACATATACAATTTTACTATCAAGCCTTATTTGGTTCCACGAAAAAATGAAGGTGATTGGCATGGATTGAGGGGATTAAATCCCATCTAAGTCGAATCCCCCCCTAATTCCCCTCCAGCATGCAGTTTTAGTTAACGAAAACATTGACTTGCTTGACACGTGCAAACCCCCTGTTGAACAGAAATAATTCATGGGTGTGGAAACATCCAGAAAATAATGCACTTTCTGACGACCAACTGCAGTGAATAATTACGTAGTCATTTCCTGATGACCAACTGTTCGGCTGAAGAGATTAATAATGTAATCCCTCAAAAAGATTAATAATGTACAAAAGGGAATATCTTAATCTTCAGGGGACAATTACTATCCCCTTCTAGATATAATCCCAAAGAGTCTTGTCCACAGTCAACTTTCTAAACAGACCGAATTAATAACTATTGTTGGCACAGGGCCTACACAATATCTGGTAAGAACAAATTTTGTTACGCAAATATTTGCCTGAGAACAATTATTTCATGATGGACATCCAAGTTGATTTCTTATCCTAATCATTGGAATTAACCGTGTAATCCTCCTAATGGCATATATTCGTCACTGTTGTAATGTGGCTACCCTGTTATTTGTTGCTCTGTGCTATGTTTGTGCTCTAATTACTCCAGGATCACCTGTTTAGAGCAGAGTACGGAGGGTCAGGTTCTCGCCTGCATAAAATAGATCTCCAGAATATGACCTTATCTTTAAGCTTAAATTGGTTCGTGGTATCTCTTGGCGACATGTATTTTGGTAGTGTGATCAAACGTGAAAAAAATAAAGGAAATGCTCCTATTTGTTCATTCTCGCTCTTGGGTCTCATTCCCTAAGGCTGTGGAGTGAGACGGAGGAGAGGATGGGAGTTGAGATTTCTACAGTTTGTTTCTTCATGCTTCCGACGTACAAATGGAGACAACTGGGAGCTCCAGGACCGATTGTCAAGCTGAGGAAAGTGCGCACGGGTATACTAAGCAACTCTTTCAGAAATAAGAACAAGCTAGACATGCATCTGCTTTCCGAGTAGTAACGGCAGCAACCGACTAATATGCTGGCAGTAAAGATTAACAAAGAGATTATCCCTTCCATTGGTACCTTCCAACTACCAAGTCTCAAGCTTACATCTAACAGCAATACATCACGTTAATAAAAACCGATTAAGCGGACGGACGTGCAAAACAAAACTCATGTGCCCATATGCATGGCTGGCACACGAGCTTCTGGCAGCAAATACAGCCGAGTGCAATCACAAG
This sequence comes from Poa pratensis, assembly GCA_947311845.1. Lineage (NCBI taxonomy): Eukaryota > Viridiplantae > Streptophyta > Magnoliopsida > Poales > Poaceae > Poa > Poa pratensis. Next base: position 9,084,491 of record CAMZMU010000027.1, read on the forward strand.
ATGGATGGATGATCATCATGTGCAATAGATAACGCAACTTGGCACACACATAAAACACAGATATCAAGTTATCAACAGTGTAACACCATGCCATGGTACTGCCTATTGATCCATCCGCCCACAAGCAACGATATCCATCCCCTAGCATGGAGCAGCAAGATTAAACTACCAACAGATGATATTTTCCACTAGCTGCCAAGTCATGTGCTTACAGCAATACATCGCTCTTTAAAATACACCACATGAGGAAATCCATTCCGCAGACAGACAGACCAACTAAACTGGAGTACATCGAATCCACGGAAGCTTCTGGTAAGCAAAGACAGCGAGTTGATAACACGGCGCCGCGGACAAATCTACCTCCTCACGGGCGGCGCACCACCACGTCCTCCACCACCAACAGGAGGACCACCACCACGACCACCAGCGGCCTGCATCAAATTGTAGGCAAGGAAAAGGATTAGAAACTTCAATCAAATCACTATTCAACCAATGATCAGATTGTCTTTACGGAACAAAATACACTAAGGATTTAAAACGCTAAAAATGCATGGTTACTGTTAGCTTTCATTTTCTTTAAAGCTGAGTGTCAACCCGAGTTAATAAAGCTTTAAACTAGTAGAGTCCTAGTGATTCAATTTTTTTGATATAGCATAGTGCCATACAATGATATTTTTTAGAGGGAAGATTACAGGTTCCGTAGTTCTAGCTTTGGGACAACAGTTGGTATCACATGGCATTTCACTGAGAAGATATTTTGAGTTCCTAGTTAACCTGAATAAAGTGATATAGGAAGGGAAAAAATGATTAACATAAGATAATTTGAAAATAAGCTCTCGGTTTTTGGCTGGTCACGCTACGAATCGGCAGCTACAAAAGGATATCAGGGTACAAACATTCACCTCATCGCCAAGACAACAACAAATCATGGAGCTAGACGGATAAACAGCAAGAACACTACCTCCTAATTAGATTATGCCACTAGTTTGGTAATGATAACGTTTAGTATCTATCAGCCCATATTCCCAGTTTGGTAATGATAACGTTTAGTATCTATCAGCCCATATTCCCAGACTCAGTGTAACTGAGGGGGGGCTGAACAGAGCTAGAACTAAATGATTGGAATTAATGGATCCTCGAGCCCACCAAAAGAATGAGGATGATAACATGATGTAAGTAATCATATGGTTATAGCATCTCCATCAGCAACAGATTACAATATCTTACATCTGACTTGCTATTTTAACAAAGGCACTAGTTTCTTTAACGAAGTCGCTAAACATGAAGCAATTCCCATTTTGGCTCATGGAAATAAAGGATGAAAGTACACAGCAGAAAAATCAACATTGACTACAAGCATGTAGAAACTTGTTTCCCTCAGCAGTAACCGGACCACACCCCACCAAGAACACGAAGCAAATACTCTCCACAGATAACAAAGTGGTGGGCATGTCTAGGTATTTCTTATGATGCTAAATGATAAATAACACCCAGTATTGTTGAACTGTTTATCTATCTGTCATGGGCACTCTGCTTTTCAATATAGAAGTTAAAAGGTGAGCTTAATAAGAAGCATTGGTAACAGCCCTATCAGTCCAGAATGCATGGCTAGGAGAATATTTGTCATTCATTGAGCATGGAAGATAGAAGCTTGTTGGCCTTCAAAATAATGCTTACTGCAACGTTCAGTATTCACAGCAGGAAGAAATTCTATCATGCTACATAAGCACTTCTACACAGCTGTGAGTTAACTTAATGGTGCCTACCGAGGGGGGTAGGATTAACAGTACGAACTCTAACTCCTAATTAGATTATGAACTTGCATGAGCCTGCATAATTAAGGACTCACAGCGCAATGGAAAGCTGTCCTGGATTGAGATATAAGAACTTAATGCACGGAGTTACTGGATCTTCAAGTCTGAAGATAAGAATGAGGATGGTATCGTGATGTAAGCAACTACATGGTAGTAACCATCTCCACTAAATACAAAATCCCCCCTCGTAATTTAACATCTGACCTACTCTTCCAGCAAACGCACCGGAAATTTAACAAAGCCGCTAGACAAGTTTCAGTTCTGAACATTGGCACAAGATTTTGGCTTGTGGGAAGAAAGGATGAAAGTGGGGAAGGGAGCATTAAACATTAATCAGAAAGTGGGGCGGCACTGAGGATTAATTAACAACAGAATCTAGGAACTTGTTTCCCTTAACATTGACTGAACTGGAACCTTCATCATTTAAACGAGCTACACATTCTTACGCTCAAAACAGATACTCTCCATGGATAACCAGCCGATGAGCATGCCTAAGTATTTCCTGCGATGCTAGATGGTCAGCGAGGTTACAACTCCTAGCCTTGTAAGATAACTGCTATTCTGAGAACGATGAGACTTAAGAAGAAGCATGGGTAACAGCTGCATCAGCAGCTCCATGCACATAGCAACCAAAGCAAGCCAGTTGGTTCGTCTCCCAATCGTAAGCTATTCTACCAGTAGTAAACTCGAGTGCCACTTGGTTATAAGCAAAGTAGAACAATTAATGACAAGGCGGGCAAGCAGAGTACACTAATTACAGACAGAGCAAGCGTTGGTCATCTTACCCGAGCACGCATGGCGACCGCACGCCCACGGCCGACGCCAATCGCCGACCCCTTGCCCTGCACGAGTTGGAACAGAGACGAGCAACAGATTAGCAACCAAACACGTATCCATCTGCATCAAAACGAAACGCTAGTAAAAGAAGAGGACGAGGTACCCTAATCCTGGCCTCGAGTCGCTTGAACATGGGGGCGTTCTTGAGCATGTCGGGTATAATCATGAACCTGACCCTGCTCCCCCTGATGAACACGTGCTCCAGCTGCGACACCTTGCCGTCCTGTCACCACAGCGAGGACAAGAAACCACATCGAATCAGTCAGTCGGCGCCGATCTGACGGGCGAGCAAGGGGAACGCACACCAGAGGTAGAGGGGAGAGAGCGCGGGGAAGAGAAGAGGTACCTTCGCAGTGAAGGTGATGTTCTCGATCTGGCAGTTCCAGTTGTCCTCGCACTCGATCATGGAGCCCCGGTAGACCTCGCCGGTCTTGAGCTCCACCGTGACCACGTGCCCCGCCGCCTCGTGCAGCAGCTTCACCGGGATCCCCAGGCTGCGGCTCATCTTCGCTTGTCGAGCTCGCCGAGAAGAGAGCTGAAAAACCCTAGCTTTTTTCTGAGTTGGAAGCCGCGGCGGAAGAGGGAAAAAGAGGAGAGCGGAGGCGGCGGCGAGCAGGGCAAGCGGAGGTTTTCTGGGAGGGCTGGTTGGGGAGCGTACGCGTACTCCGACGAACGTTAAATGGGCTTGGCCCATGTACAGTTTTACAGATTCATGCTTTTGCCGTTTGGAGCGAGCGTACAACATTGAGCAAGCTACTCGTACAAACAGCCGACCAGCCTAGATTTTTCAGTTTTGATTTTTTTAAAATCTTAATCATTTTTGAATTTAAATATTTTTCAAATATGAACCATTTTAAAAAATAAACCATTTTAAAAAAGAACGATTTTTTTAAATGAACTATTTTAAAATCAACCATTTTAAAAATGAACCATTTTAAAAAACTAACCATTTTTTTAAAATGAACCATTTTTTAAATAAAATAATTTAAAAAATGAACCATTTTCAATCTGAACCATTTTTAATTTTAAAACCATTTTTAAAATTTCAAATAAGAAAAAAGTAACATAAAAAACGAACCAGAAAAAACAAGTAAAGAAATAATGAATAAAAGATAACCGCCAAGAAGCTACTAGAACCTTCCTAAAACCGGAAAAGCCAATGGAAGGCACGTACCTGGGCCGACCCAGTAACACAGAATTGATCGGTAGCCACGCACTTGGTACGCGTTTTTTTTTTTGATTTTTCCACATATATTAAACCAGCAAAGAGTACACGATTACATCGATTACAAAAACAAAACTAAAAGAGACTAGCAAATCTATGAGATCTTCAAGCCCTTTCTTCATCCATGACACAATCTTGTACTTTTCTGAAGGCAGCCGTAGAACAACGCCAACACCACCAAACCATAGACCTGTGAATACCACCGAAGGTTCTCCCTTTTTAATTTTGAGCCGCAATGCCAAGACTTTGTGCACGCACGCAGCCATTAAATTAATCAAGCAACATCGGCAAGAGCACCACCACTGATATTCTAGGGACAAATAACCGAACCACTTTGTCGACGTCGTTGGGAGCCGAGAGAACGAATCACCATTGCCGAAGACGTAGTAGCCGGGATAGATATTGCGAGGACAAACCTCCTCGCGGCAACCATGAGAAACAATCCAAGATTGATCTGGCGAAACAAGATCTGAAAAACCATACCTAGACAGACTTAATCTTCCAAAGCCACCATTAACGTCGGGAAGGATATCTCGCCGTCGAACGAAGCGTGGAAGATCACTTATTGCAGACGATACCATCTCCATTAACGAAGAAGATGACGACCAAAACCAAACTCTACCATTAAGGACCTTCGAAAAGCGCCGTGCGCAGGTCCGAGGTCCCCACCCCTCCTAGTGCCAGAACGGTACCTAGAGGAGGCGAGGACCCGTCGAATCTTTGCCGGCGGCGACGATGAAGCTGCAGATATCACCGGCGGCGGCGGGCCCCCTGTACGGAGACAGAGGAGCGCACGCACATGGCCACGGTGGCCATGGCGCCCACCTCGTAGCCACTGCTCCTCCACCTTTCCCCCTCTATAAAACCTTCTCCACGGCGCCCTCTCCTCAACCCTAGCCTCTCACCCTCTTCCGCCGCCGCCGGGTAAGTTCCTTCCCCTTCTTCTTCTCCACGCACAAACCGAGCACCGCCGCCACCATGAAAGGAGCTTGAAGCTCGCCGCCGCCTCGAGCCAATCCAACGACTAGCTACGTGACCAGGAGCTGCACGGCGACCCCTGCTTCCCCTACGTCAACGACAACGAGCACGAGGACGAGCGTGACGGCCTCTGCATCCGTCGACGATCTTCTCCAATTCCGGCGGTTCCGAACCTCCTCGAGCACGAACAACTCCTCTGAGACCCTCCTGGTGAGCTCCATCTTCCTTCCCGCCGTTTCCCCTCTCAATTGCGCACTGGACACGACGATTCCTCCTTCCCGACGCCGCTTCGCCATGGCTGTACCTTACCGAGCTCAAGCTCAAGCCTTTGGGCTTTTTCCGTTGTCTCCTGCACGATCTGCTCGCTTCCCCTCCTGCACAGGAACCCAGCTGCCCCTAGCACCTATCGAACATGCGGTTGCGCTGCCGAATCGTGGTCCTCGTCGGCGTCTTTTCCGTCCGCTGTCGCTGCTCCCTCTCTGAATTCTGAATCTTTGCTGTGAAATTCAGTTAACGCTGCTCGTTTTGCCTCTTTATCTATCCGATCTTGCTAACATCACAAGCAGCGAACCAGCCCAGTGGCAAGCAAGCCACGGTTCCATCGCAGAGACCCGAGTTCGAATACCAGTCGGAGCAAAATCATTCCCTTTTTTTTTCCGATCCGGTGCCACTGTTGGGCCTCAGCCCAGATCCTCCCGAAGCTGTCCGTCGCCGGCGCGCGGCAGATAGCCATCTCCCACCCGTCTTCGGCCAGATCCGGCCCATCTCCATCTCTGCTGTATTTCTTTTATTCTATTTTGCAAATCTTGTATATTTCATATCTATTGTTGTATAACTCCAATTAATACAAGTTATATGTCTATTTTGATCAGAGAAATATAATTAATATTAATATGTCATCCATGCTCATGTTTGCATCATATATCTTCTTGCTTAGTGGTCTCTTGCATTAACACTTAATTAATAAATATGGAATGTGTTGGGGTAATTAATTAACTAGTTCCCTATTCCATTTAATTTTGATTAGATCACCCATGCCTTGTTTAAACCTGTTAATCAACATTTAACTTTGTGGTTAGATAAATAACTTGAACCTTTAATATTAATTGTCGGAATCTCGCTTCCGCTTAATTTGGCTTAAGTTGCATCTTGTCCTCTCATGCATCATCTCTTGAACATGCTGGATCTTTTGCCGTAGTAGTAAGTGTTGCATCATTTACGCTTTCCAGTGTTTATTGCTTCTTCACGGATAAGACGTTGAGATGATGTGAGCAACGACAAGTTCTGCTTCCTCTACCGTGTTCTCAGGCAAGCACTGTTCTCTTGTTCCCAATGCATTGTCTTTCATCCTTGCCGTTGATCTCTGCTATCCTTATGTTACGATGCTTATGTGCGATCCCATCCATGTTTACCCTGCTGCCATGATATAGCCCCACCTCCACATCCTATCACCCTGTTGTTTGTTTACCTTGTTGGCCTTGCGAGTCGTAGCGCATGCTTAGGTTGTTCCTTTATGTTCTTGTTATTACTTGTATCTTTGAAGCCCTGGTAAGTGGCTACCAGCTTTACTTTATGATGTGGGACGATTGTTACCTTAAGATAAGGCACCGGCAGGAGGCCCTTTGAGGTTTTTGGTCCTTCTGGTGTCGCTGTAGTTCTTGTCCGTGGATCTAAGTTTGAGCGCGCTATCCACATGTGGGACCTAATGGTACTCCCTCGACCCGTGACCCGATCCGAAGCCTTGTCCAGGGCGCCGCAAGTAGTTCGGGCTTTCCATTTGGCGTACGCACATCACCCTTTTATGCAGGTGAAGATGTTGATGATGATGATGATGATGGTACTTAACCGATGTGCGTACAATTTATAGGTTTGTGGACGCTTCCCAACCGGGTAGCTACCCTAGAGGAGGCCTGGGAAGGTTGTGTCGCACAACGGTTGGGTCTGTGTCCTAGCTAGGTGGTTCCCTGGACTTGGCCGAAGAGAAGTGAAAGGTCGTGTCGATCGCTCCGCGGCAAATTCGATGCGTGTGGTTAAACAATAGTGCACCCCTGCAGGGTTAAATCTTTTCGAAAAGCCGCGTCCGCGGTTATGGACAACTTGGTGAAGATGCTGGCTAACAAGATTACGAGCCGTACATCTAATAATGATAACACTTAAACTTGCTTCGCTGTGTGAGTGCCTTTGGATTGCTTACTCGTGGGTTAAGCGAGTGAGTGATAATCGGCTGGGTTATGTTTGGTGTTAGTATCTAGTTGGTCCCTGCTCGTTCTCATCCTTATCGTTTAGACGAAAGTTGTAGCGTGTCTTCTGTAGATGGCTTAGTGCTGCTGCTTCAGTCCACCAATCCTTATATTTTGGGAGCCTTTGTATTGCTTTCAAGTGTGCATTGCTTGCCAGGCTGGTGTACCTGACCCATCTTTGGGCTGTACTCTTTTGTGCAGTCAACAGGTTTGAAGTCTGACGACGTTAGCTTGGGAATCCCTCCGGCTCGGCCTGGGCAGGGATTTGGACGCCATCGTTTATCTTCAGGACTCTTAGTCCAATTTGTATCTTGTCCGTAGTCGGACACTAGTTTGCTTTCGCTGTGATTTGTATCTTTGTAATGTATCAGTTGTTTCTTAACTCGTTTGAGTCGTTCTTGTATATATAATCTCTTTCTGCTGTTGTTGCGGATTATTTCGTGAACTGTTGTAATATTATCACAAATCCACCCACATAACGCGCATGTTTCGGCGTGCACGTTATGTCTGGTGGGCGTCCTAAGATCGTTATTATGCGGGTTTTGGCGGGATCGCTGAAATCCGCATGGTATCGATTTTGGGGCGTCACATCATAGGAATATGGAAAACAGAAATTGAGCCCACGGTCTCACAATCCCTCCAGTTGTGTTGAAGTGGCAGTTTAGCTAGCCATATAAGTGTGTAATCTTCGTACATGGTAAGACATGTGTGTGAAGCTGGACACTTGGGAGCTTGCTAGTGTATACTTTCTTATTCAACCACACTTGACCGGCATCGATGGAGGGTCGACCAATGGAGTTGAAGGAGGAGATTGTGTGAGCTATCATGTTTACCATTCATGACATCATCATAATAATGAGAGATGGAAAGATACAAGATTGATCAAGTCATAGTGCGAAGAGTTGTTCAACGCTACCAAGTGGGATCATGCATGTGATCTCGTGGTATGTTAAGTAGTTGTCTATATAGCTTTTGTGAACTAACCGATGATATATGTGGGTGGTGGTCATAATTGTTGAGATTTGCAAGTTCTAGATGGTCATTTCGTTGAGATCATGTGCTCGAAGCATGCCATCCACTGGAGATAAAGGTCAAGTGAAGTCGGTCCGAGGAGAAGCTTTCCCATATTTGTTTCTCGGGGAGTAAGTTGGAAGTCTTCACCGAGCGAAGCGTGATCAAGAAAAGGCGGTTCACCTTGAGGAGGCTAAGATCGTCATCATGTAATTCAAGTGGATTGTGCGATGCAAAGGTATGACCTTAAACTGGTTTCTATTTTACCGATCCCATGATGTTTGTTGGGAAACCGGGTTATATAGGATAGACAACCGTGCTATCAAGAGGGCTCTCGAGTCAGTAGCTTGATCGTATTGTTCTAGAGAGTTCAAACCTTTGCATCCTTGGCATCATATTTATTGGTTCTTATTTTTGCTTTGTCGTTGTGTAGCCTTTGTGCTTTTCTTGTTCATCATGACAAGCTCATCTCCTTCGAGAACGAGATTTGCCTGCTTTCGTCTATTACGTTTTCGATGTTGAAGAAATGTACCGGTCCATGTTTGACAAAGGGTCCACACCTCTTCGTGTGTGGTATTTTCTCTATTTCTTCTTCTCAAGATTTTCACCTTCTGCTGGATACTTATCGCAATTATCTTTCCAACAAAATTAGTTTCATCTCAATCGGCGTTTCTTTTCAAAAGTCATCAAAATTCTTTACGGGAGGTCATCTATGAAGGTATAGGTAGGAAAAACAATTCAATCAAGGCATAGAAAAGGTACTTATTGATGAGTTTATGTGAAATGTTGAGTTAAAATGGGTATTATAGGGTTTGGGAGTCCAGTATGTGTACGAATATAAATATGGGTAACAAAATGGAGAAAACATTGAACAACAAGTTGTGTGCCCTTGTCTACGGAGAAGAAAGCTGTACAACCCCAACTTGAAAATGGTAGATATCAACGAGTTTGTGTAGAAAATGAGCACCAAAGTGTGTATTCTAAAGGTTCGGCACAAATTCTTTATGGCAGATCATATACGGGACTATTTTGACAAAAAATCGAGCACTAAAGTTGTGTAAAATTAGTAATAAAGGGTCTCGGTCCAATTACTCTCATGGAGGTCGTATATTATGATGCTCTGGAGGGCCATATTGGCCCAAAGCTCGACCCGTGTGTCGGGGGAATACTTTTTGGATTAACCCACGGCCCAATGCGACTTACTCGCATGAACAAAGCCCCACTTGGGAGCAAGCCCAGTATTGAACCGCCATAAGGGGAAGGATCTAGAAGACATATCCCGGAGGACGTGAAGACCAAGTAGTCTCCGAGTAGGCCTCTGGGGACGTATTCCTTATGGGGAAGTTTCCTTTGTAACCTGCGAGCCTCTGTGTATATAAAGAGGACTCGCAGGACTTAGAGAGGGTCAAGCTATCAAGCCCTAAACCCTAGCTCATACGGCGAGTACCAGATCGGATCGCCTCCATTGTAACACCTCGATTATCATATCAATACCAATCTAGGGTAGGCAGGAAGTAGGTCTTTTACCTCACATTGAGGGGGCCGAACCTGGGTAAATCTGTGTTGATCTTTGTTCCTGCGATCCCAAGCTCGGAGATGCTTGACTCGCGTAATCCCACACCTACGAAGTCATCTATGACACCTGACGTGACAAACCCACGACAGTTGGCGCCCACCGTGGGGCCTGCGGTCAAAAGCGTCACGTTCCGCGCAGGATCGAAATCAGGCTTCAAGGACATCGCCATCGGCCAAGTTGAAGACATCAATGGGGTCCCCTTCATCGACGACTCAGAGTGGGGACCCGAGGCAGATCGCATCGAGTTTGGATACATTGTTCCCATCGGATCAGTAAAAGTTTTCGTCGGATCCGTCAGTCGCAGATCTATAGATGCGACTCAAGGAAGCGAATCGGTGAGGAACTGCGGCCGGTCAGGGTCCGCGTGTTGGAGGAGCTACAACAAGCTACAGCAAAGCTACCCATCCCCGTCCCGTCAAGACCTGTTTGGGGATCTCTACCAAATCAGGAAGGAGACCTCAAGATTGAAGAGATTGAAGCTATCAGGACGGAACTCTGTGAAGAGGCACAAAGACTCGCGGCTGAGCGCGAAAAACTCCAAGAAGAAGGTCGACGACTCCGTCGCTGGCAGCCAAAGCACCAGGCGGTCCGAACCAAGACGACATCTGAGCGCAAGAAACTCCAAGAAGAAGATGGCGACTCCGTCGTTGGCAGCAAAAACATCAGATCAAGATGGACAGAGGAGAGATGAAATCACAGTTCCACGGCGACCCAGAGAGCAACGTGCACGCCGCGATAGGGATATTGTCAAAGATAGCACCGGTTGGAGACACGCGAGCTGATAAGGAAGCTCGCCATGCGATCGACCTACTGCAAACCGCTGCTTTACAACAAGCAAATATGTATGGAGTCACGCCCAATGAGCCGCAAAACGAGGTATCATGGGGAGGAGAAAAGTGCAGCGTCGAAGAAGTGGTCAACCAGCTAGCAGGTTTGCAGGTATCATTGGAAAAAGAAAAGAAGATAGAAGGCGAGTCACGGACGTCCGGAGCGACTCAGCCATCCCAGATTGAAACTGATTCAGATGAAGATTCAGCGCCAGTAAACTCCTATTCATTATTGAAAGGACCAGCATGTTTTGGAGAGGAAATACGGCTCACTCGTTTCCCCCCGAACTTCGACGAGTCGCAGCGAGTCACCACCTATCGCAGTGACCAAGACCCTGCCTTATGGATAGAAGATTACGAGGCAAGCATGACAGGGGCTGATGTAACTCAGAAGTACGTGCGAAATACTTCCACTTGGCAATACAGGGAGAAGCTAGGGATTGGCTGTTAAGGCTGCCATCAAAATCAATAAGCACATGGGAAGACTTGAAGGACAAGTTCATCAACAGATTCCAAACAGAAGACATGAAAAACCTTAGACAATGCATTCAAAAAGAGGACGAATCAAGCGGTGACTGGATCAAGAGAATCGCGGAGATCCTTGGCTCCGCCAAAAACTTAACAGTACAGCTGCAATACAAGCTATGAGAAGAACTGTAGATTTGAGCCGCTGGTGCACAAATTAAGTCGCGCTGAGCACAAGATTGATAGTTTCGACCAGCTTTTGGCAACAGCTGACAAGTACGCAAAGACAGATAAGGGACAGGCGGCTTATCACAGAACCCAACAGGGAAATTGCAAGTCGCGCAAACTGAACATCGCGCACACCAGATGAAGGAGCAAGGGAGTGATAAGGCCTTACTCCCTAATAACTGCAAGGGGATCTTCGACGTGCCTTGCGACTTACATCGCAGGAGAGATGGCAGGCCAGCGGTCACACAAAGGCGCAATGTCATTATTACCGGAGGTGGAAAGAAGGCGACACGCCAGACGGCTCGCAGCGGATCAATGCAGCACAAGAATAAATCTAGCTCTCATCAAGGGCCTGACGTTTTACCTAGAAGAAACATAGGACAGTTTCATACAGTGGAAGTACAAACAACGGATGGAAGCCGGAAGAGCGGTCAGATTTCAACGCCAGAAAGGTATCGTCGCTGGACAGAGCAATCGGTTATTTGGAGTCGCGGCGATCACCCCCCAGAAGTAAGAGATCCAGGACAGCCAGCTCTTGTGGTCACGCCTGAAGTCGCGGGATACAAGTTAAGTAAGGTCCTAATGGACGGAGGAGGAAGAGTAAACATCCTATATCAAGACACGCTCCGAAGAATGAATATACCCGAGACGAGGCTGCGACCATCCAGGAAAGAAATTCAAGGCATAATCCCAGGAGCTGTTACGCGACCAATCGGAAAGATAACACTTGAAGTTAGCTTTGGAACAGAGCGGAACTTCCGCACAGAGCTCCTAGACTTTGAGGTTGTAGCAGTCAAAAGCTCATATCATGCGATCTTTGGAAGAGAAGCCTATGTCAAATTTACCGCCGCCCCTGCTACGTCTACCTACAGTTAAAGATACCAGGACCAAACGGTGTTATTACAATATATGGAGACAGGCAGAAGCGTTAGAATGCGAGAACGCAGGCTCAGTACTCGCAGAAGAAGCTTGCATCGCCAACTCCTCACACGGATATCAGTCGCAGATCGGTAATCGCAGCTCAAAGCGAGTCGCGTTGGAGGTACCGCGGAAGCGGCCAACAGGATGCAGCCACCGGATGGTAAATACCCACCGAGAAGTCGCGCATCAGCAAGATAATGCCCCAGAGGTCGCTTTGATACAAAAAGAAGACAAGAGATGGCGCATGTGCATAGACCCAGCCTCGATCAACAACCCCAGCCAAAGGGCTCAGTTATCGTGAGTCCTTACAAAGCAAACTCAACTCGACATAAGTCGCAGCTCAGTGCGGCTAATCGCCTAACAAACTTGCTCTCTGCTTCAACATGAGACATACATCGGAGCTATCATGCTCGACCCGAGTCGCTTTTAGCGACTCAAAATTGAACCAATCAGGTGTTCAACCCACTCCGTTAGGAGTATTAATTCGCAACTAAGTGCGATGAGTATCAAGTATGCATGGCCTGCGGGGAATAGAAAACCCGCATTAAAGGGCCTGCATCATCCTGTAACACCCTGTAAAACATCGAGTGATTATGAAATAAAGCCGGCACCCTTGACATTCAAGGGTTTGTCGTTTCGCCTCAACTATCATTGAGTCGCTGAGTCTTTTGAATTTCATATATCACTGACCCTTGAGGGCTCCTTACGAGCATCGCGAGTACCAATCGCACCTCAAATTTTGCCAAACTAGTGGCAATCCTTAAGCTAGAAGCGTCTTGCATTATGCGGCCAAAGTACTGGGGTGTGGCGTCAATCGAGCTTGATTGCCTATCATGGCCGCTCTCGACCCTGAACACACATGTTCCTAGGAAATACTGAGCCGCGCGAGCGTCTACTTAATGGAATTATCATGAAAAGAACCTGCTTATAGGTCACCAAAATACTGTTTATAATACATGAATGTCTTACAGACTAACGGGCATGTCCCACATTATTTATTTTTCTTCTTCCGAGCTACAGGAGTGGGAATTGGCGCGGCTTGTCTCGCAGTTGCAGTCGCAGGTGCCCTAATAATCAGGGCGCCGCCAGACGAGGCAGAAGGGCCACCAGATACTGTTGCTGGAGTAGTAGCCGAGATGACTCAGCTCCTGTGGACTTTTCCTTTGGCACCTTGCTCCCATCAAGATTGAATTTTCGAGATAAGTGCCCAAGTCTAAGTTATCAACAAATTTTGTGGCATACCGCGCATCCCTTTCCAGATATCGAAGTACTCGCTTATTGGCAGTTCAGTATCATCCGCGCTCATCGCCAGGCCGTGGCGAGCAACCTTGCCAACATCTATTTCTGGATAATATGCTCGGAGCAATGTCAAGACATGCGCGGCTCCGGCGCGAGCAGAGGATCGTTTCCAATCAGAGACATAATGCGGAGCCTTGAGCAGTTTATTTATCCAATACTCGCAAGATGTTGGGCCATCAGTCGCAGGAGAGATTACCGTCATAACTTCCTTGGTAACCTTTAAGAAGCGCTGGCTGAAGTCAGACAGATATACCAGTTGATCCTTCAAGTTGGAGCGGGACACTGGGGCCTCAGGCCCTATGTCAAGAAAGAAAAGGCAAGAAACAAGTCAGAGACTCACGTTGGTTACCCAAAATATATATGATTAAAGGAATAAAAGACGAACCAGCAAGCTGCAGGATGGCTGATTTGACCATGGAGCCAAAACCCTCAAAGGCTTTGAACAGCGAGTTATATTTTTCATCTCGCGCGGCGAGTTCCTTTGCGTGGTCTCCCTTCAGACGATCAATCAATTCAGATTTAAGAGTCAGCCCTTCTCGCAAAGATCTAATGACTTCGTCTTTCTCCATGAGTCGCTGCTGCATATCGGCTTCAAGTTCTTTAAATTGCTCTTCACAGGAGTCGAGTTGACCTTTGAGAGATTTTATTTCCTGATCTTGGTCCCTAATGACCTCATTATGCTGCTCCAGGGAGACTGCATCATTTCAGGATGATCTATGGAAATGCCTTTACCCTTTATTGAGCCAGAAGCATCAAGCAAGGACAGTTCAAGCTGAAAATAAACAGAGCAAAATGCATGGTAAACTATCCAGGAACTTGGGGGCTCGAGATTTGGAGCCAGGAAAAGAATCAACACCCCGTGCGATGACACAAGGTTTTGATCCTTGGGGGCTACGGTATATGTACCTGGCGACTTGAAGAAAATTGCTCAACTAGGCCGCGCAGCAGAGCAGCATGCTTATCTCCAGCAGCAATTATGGCATCCGCAATTGACTTGGAACTATTTCCTGGAGCTGGAATTCTATCTTCAGTGGATACCCTACCAACAGCAGGAGTTGCGGATGGAGCTGCGACTGGGTCGTGGCAGGAGCCGCATCAGCAATACCTTCCTCCAGGGAGGGCCTTGGATGAGTCGCACCATTACTGTTTCCCACGTTTTCATCAGCAGCATCATCCTCGCTCATAGCTGGCTGAGAAGAAGTGGGATGAGAATTAGACTTGGTATCCTCTTCAGGCATGGCCCTGCAAAACATTGATGGGTTAATAAGCTGACCTAGCAGAGCCGCAACATTGAAAAGAAGGCGAACCATACCCAGAGGCGACACGGATACTCTTCATCAGGCAACCAGAGGAAGGAGAAGATAAACCTTGCAAATCTGAACCTACAGAGTATGAAAAGAAGTGGTGATCAGCAATTCCTTGCCAAAAATACGCAAGCACAAAAGGAAAAGGAGAGAGTCGCAAACAATTACCCGAGCTTATTGAGAAGCAGTCCTTTGCAACAGCCTCGGAAGAGAAAGCAGCCTTGTTGGGATCAGCAAGTTTTAAAGATTTGGCAGTTCTTGTTTCTACCAGTAGCGCCAAGGCTTTGCGGCGTTTCTCAGGCTGCGCGGGGTCTTCTGAGCTCTTGCATAAAATACGCTTCGAGGACCTGCGAGGCACCTCAGGAAGTTCCAAGAAAGGTGTATTTGGAGTCGAGGACAGAAGAGCGTCGGCCATTTGTTGCTCCTCTTCAGAAGCGCTACCCTCGGCTCGGAGACAATATCGTGCATAACTGTATCTTCGCCAAAGGCTGCGGCTTGCTTTGACGACTCAGCCGCGTTTCTTGGTTCAAGTCGGCGTCCTCTGAGGGAAGAACCCAGAAATAGGGATCGATCTGAAAAGGAGCTCAGGTCAGAAATAATTAATTTTGGAGAAGGAATTTTCGAGGAAACAGGTGACAAGTAAACATTACCACAAAAGGCTTGTGCTCAGCCCAGAAGGGAGCAAGCCCGACGTTATCATACGAGTCGATATCCTCGTCCGTCACTCGGCGAATGAAATTTATCCATTCCCCTTTGTCCCAATCTTCAGGGCAAGTACGGTCGACGTCGTTTGCATGACAAGTGAAATCCATATAAGTCGCGAGCGGCGACTCACAGGCTGAATTCGCCACTTAGTCCAGCAAGATATGAGATCTAATCCAGTGAGACCATGGAGTGTCAGCGCCCTCACCTTGTCTAAAGGGATTCGATAAAGGGCAACGAAGAAGGATCAGATTTAGAAGACAGAGCATCGGTAGCCTCGAAGGGAAGAGGAGACCAAAGAGGAAGAGGAATTTCACCCTCAGGAGAAGTGTTTTTACAATAGAAGAATGTCCTTTGCCAATCCTTGATTTTCTTGGCAAGGGTTAGTTTTGGGAAAATACTACCCCTACGGCGTTGGAAGGAAATGGCGCCGCATTGGAGAAAAGGACCATCTGTGGTTTCCCTTTGACTATTGCAATTGAAAAGAGCAAGCCAGAAATCTATTGAAGGCGGGATACCCAGATAATCTTCGCAGAGGACGTGGAAGTTGCTCACTTGCAACATCGAATTAGGGCCAATATCATGGAAGCGGAGACCCAACCGCTGCATCAAGGAGCGGAAGAAGAGAGAGCCCGGGGGCTTGAACCCGCGCTCAACATGCTCCGCAATATCACTACTTCTCCTGGTTGAGGGTTGGGAATTACCTCCTCGCCAGCCGCCATTCGCATTGATCTTTTGGTGGAAGAAGGCCCGTGCAGTTAGGGATTCCAGGAAATCTTCGTCGACCCACGAGCCTTCCCAGTTGCACTTGCGGCGAGACATTTTCTCAGATTGATGGAGATCTCACCAAAGGATTGTGAGTACGAGAAGCGGATTGGAGGCGGCGGAAAGGAGCAGTGGATGCGTAATGCAAGTCTTGATGCAGAACGCTGGGAAAAACGATGAGCCGATAAATAGCCCAGACGCGGAAGACGTTTAGATCTGAAAATCAACCGTCAAGGCAGGTTAAGTCGCACTTTTGAGCCGCCAAGAAGAGTTATAAGTCGCAGATATGAATTGGAGTTCAGCTGGGATAATTCATGTGCACGGCTCAGGGGTTTGTTAAGACGAAGAAGCCTTCACTCGAAATCCAAGCTAAACTTGGGGGCTAATGTCGGGGGAATACTTTCTGGATTAACCCGCGGCCCAATGCGACTTACTCGCATGACAAAGGCCCACTTGGGAGCAAGCCCAGTATTGAACCGCCATAAGGGGAAGGATCTAGAAGACATATCCCGGAGGACGTGAAGACCAAGTAGTCTCCGAGTAGGCCTCTGGGACGTATTCCTTATGGGGAAGTTTCTTTTGTAACCTGACGAGCCTCTGTGTATATAAAGAGGACTCGCAGGACTTAGAGAGGGTCAAGCTATCAAGCCCTAAACCCTAGCTCATACGGCGAGTACCAGATCGGATCGCCTCCATTGTAACACCTCGATTATCATATCAATACCAATCTAGGGTAGGCAGGAAGTAGGTCTTTTACCTCACATTGAGGGGGCCGAACCTGGGTAAATCTGTGTTGATCTTTGTTCCTGCGATCCCAAGCTCGGAAATGCTTGACTCGCGTAATCCCACACCTACGAAGTCATCCATGACACCTGACGTGACAAACCCACGACACCGTGGGCCCCCTGTCGTCTACCCCTTTGACCGTCGTGGAAATTTATTATCACGTGTGAGTTTTCTACTTGTCTGCTGAGGGTAGCTCATAGGAATGTGGAAAACAGAAATTGAGCCCACGGTCTCACAATCCCTCCAGTTGTGTTTAAGTGGCAGTTTAGCTAGCCATATAAGTGTGTAATCTTCGTACATGGTAAGACATGTGTGTGAAGCTGGACACTTGGGAGCTTGCTAGTGTATACTTTCTTATTTGACCCACTTGACCGGCATCGATAGAGGGTCGACCAATGGAGTTGAAGGAGGAGATTGTGTGAGCTATCATGTTTACCATTCATGACATCATCATAATAATGAGAGATGGAAAGATACAAGATTGATCAAGTCATAGTGCGAAGAGTTGTTCAACGCTACCAAGTGGGATCATGCATGTGATCTCGTGGTATGTTAAGTAGTTGTCTATATAGCTTTTGTGAACTAACCGATGATATATGTGGGTGGTGGTCATAATTGTTGAGATTTGCAAGTTCTAGATGGTCATTTCATTGAGATCATGTGCTCGAAGCATGCCATCCACTGGAGATAAAGGTCAAGTGAAGTCGGTCCGAGGAGAAGCTTTCCCATATTTGTTTCTCGGGGAGTAAGTTGGAAGTCTTCACTGAGCGAAGCGTGATCAAGAAAAGGCGGTTCACCTTGAGGAGGCTAAGATCGTCATCATGTAATTCAAGTGGATTGTGCGATGCAAAGGTATGACCTTGAACTGGTTTCTATTTTACCGGTCCCATGATGTTTGTTGGGAAACCGGGTTATATAGGATAGACAACCGTGCTATCAAGAGGGCTCTCGAGTGAGTAGCTTGATCGTATTGTTCTAGAGAGTTCAAACCTTTGCATCCTTGGCATCATATTTATTGGTTCTTATTTTTGCTTTATCGTTGTGTAGCCTTTGTGCTTTTCTTGTTCATCATGACAAGCTCATCTCCTTCGAGAACGAGATTTGCCTGCTTTCGTCTATTACGTTTTCGATGTTGAAGAAATGTACCGGTCCATGTTTGACAAAGGGTCCACACCTCTTCGTGTGTGGTATTTTCTCTATTTCTTCTTCTCAAAATTTTCACTTTCTGCTGGGTACTTATCGCAATTATCTTTCCAACAAAATTAGTTTCATCTCAATCGGCGTTTCTTTTCAAAAGTCATCAAAATTCTTACGGGAGGTCATCTATGAAGGTCTAGGTAGGAAAAACAATTCAATCAAGGCATAGAAAAGGTACTTATTGATGAGTTTATGTGAAATGTTGAGTTAAAATGGGTATTATAGGGTTTGGGAGTCCAGTATGTGTACGAACATATATATGGGTAACAAAATGGAGAAAACATTGAACAACAAGTTGTGTGCCCTTGTCTACGGAGAAGAAAGTTGTACAACCCCAACTTTAAAATGGTAGATATCAACGAGTTTGTGCAGAAAATGAGCACCAAAGTGTGTATTCTAAAGGTTCGGCACAAATTCTCTATGGCAGATCATATACGGGACTATTTTGACAAAACTTCGAGCACTAAAGTTGTGCAAAATTAGTAATAAAGGGTTTCGGTCCAATTACTCTCACGGAGGTCATATATTATGATGCTCTGGAGCGCCATATTGGCCCAAAGCTCGACCCGTGGGCCCCCTGTCGTCTACCCCTCTGACCGTCGTGGAAATTCATTATCACGTGTGAGTTTTCTACTTTTCTGCTGAGGGTAGCTCATAGGAATATGGAAAACAGAAATTGAGCCCACGGTCTCACAATCCCTCCAGTTGCGTTGAAGTGGCAGTTTAGCTAGCCATATAAGTGTGTAATCTTCGTACATGGTAAGACATGTGTGTGAAGCTGGACACTTGGGAGCTTGCTAGTGTATACTTTCTTATTCGACCACACTTGACCGGCATCGATAGAGGGTCGACCAATGGAGTTGAAGGAGGAGATTGTGTGAGCTATCATGTTTACCATTCATGACATCATCATAATAATCAGAGATGGAAAGATACAAGATTGATCAAGTCATAGTGCGAAGAGTTGTTCAACGCTACCAAGTGGGATCATGCATGTGATCTCGTGGTATGTTAAGTAGTTGTCCATATAGCTTTTGTGAACTAATCGTTGATATATGTGGGTGGTGGTCATAATTGTTGAGATTTGCAAGTTCTAGATGGTCATTTCGTTGAGATCATGTGCTCGAAGCATGCCATCCACTGGAGATAAAGGTCAAGTGAAGTCGGTCCGAGGAGAAGCTTTCCCATATTTGTTTTTCGGGGAGTAAGTTGGAAGTCTTCACCGAGCGAAGCGTGATCAAGAAAAGGCGGTTCACCTTGAGGAGGCTAAGATCGTCATCATGTAATTCAAGTGGATTGTGCGATGCAAAGGTATGACCTTGAACTGGTTTCTATTTTACCGGTCCCATGATGTTTGTTGGGAAACCGGGTTATATAGGATAGACAACCGTGCTATCAAGAGGGCTCTCGAGTGAGTTGCTTGATCGTATTGTTCTAGAGAGTTCAAACCTTTGCATCCTTGGCATCATGTTTATTGGTTCTTATTTTTGCTTTATCGTTGTGTAGCCTTGGTGCTTTTCTTGTTCATCATGACAAACTCATCTCCTTCGAGAACGAGATTTGCCTGCTTTCGTTTATTACGTTTTCGATGTTGAGGAAATGTACCGGTCCATGTTTGACAAAGGGTCCACACCTCTTCGTGTGTGGTATTTTCTCTATTTCTTCTTCTCGAGATTTTCACTTTCTGCTGGGTACTTATCGCAATTATCTTTCCAACAAAATTAGTTTCATCTCAATCGGCGTTTCTTTTCAAAAGTCATTAAAATTCTTTACGGGAGGTCATCTATGATGGTCTAGGTAGGAAAAACAATTCAATCAAGGCATAGAAAAGGTACTTATTGATGAGTTTATGTGAAATGTTGAGTTAAAATGGGTATTATAGGGTTTGGGAGTCCAGTATGTGTACGAACATATATATGGGTAACAAAATGGCGAAAACATTGAACAACAAGTTGTGTGCCCTTGTCTACGGAGAAGAAAGCTGTACAACCCCAACTTTAAAATGGTAGATATCAACGAGTTTCTGTAGAAAATGAGCACCAAAGTGTGTATTCTAAAGGTTCGGCACAAATTCTCTATGGCAGATCATATACGGGACTATTTTGACAAAAATTCGAGCACTAAAGTTGTGTAAAATTAGTAATAAAGGGTCTCGGTCCAATTACTCTCACGGAGGTCATATATTATGATGCTCTGGAGCGCCATATTGGCCCAAAGCTCGACCCGTGGCCCCCTGTCGTCTACCCCTTTGACCGTCATGGAAATTTATTATCACGTGTGAGTTTTCTACTTGTCTGCTGAGGGTAGCTCATAGGAATATGGAAAACAGAAATTGAGCCCACGGTCTCACAATCTCTCCAGTTGCGTTGAAGTGGCAGTTTAGCTAGCCATATAAGTGTGTAATCTTCGTACATGGTAAGACATGTGTGTGAAGCTGGACACTTGGGAGCTTGCTAGTGTATACTTTCTTATTCGACCACACATGACCGGCATCGATAGAGGGTCGACCAATGGAGTTGAAGGAGGAGATTGTGTGAGCTATCATGTTTACCATTCATGACATCATCATAATAATGAGAGATGGAAAGATACAAGATTGATCAAGTCATAGTGCGAAGAGTTGTTCAACGCTACCAAGTGGGATCATGCATGTGATCTCGTGGTATGTTAAGTAGTTGTCTATATAGCTTTTGTGAACTAACCGATGATATATGTGGTTGGTTGTCATAATTGATGAGATTTGCAAGTTCTAGATGGTCATTTCGTTGAGATCATGTGCTCGAAGCATGCCATCCACTGGAGATAAAGGTCAAGTGAAGTCGGTCCGAGGAGAAGCTTTCCCATATTTGTTTCTCGGGGAGTAAGTTGGAAGTCTTCACCGAGCGAAGCGTGATCAAGGAAAGGCGGTTCACCTTGAGGAGGCTAAGATCGTCATCATGTAATTCAAGTGGATTGTGCGACGCAAAGGTATGACCTTGAACTGGTTTCTATTTGACCTGTCCCATGATGTTTGTTGGGAAACCGGGTTATATAGGATAGACAACCGTGCTATCAAGAGGGCTCTCGAGTGAGTAGCTTGATCGTATTGTTCTACAGAGTTCAAACCTTTGCATCCTTGTTATCATATTTATTGGTTCTTATTTTTGCTTTATCGTTGTGTAGCCTTGGTGCTTTTCTTGTTCATCATGACAAGCTCATCTCCTTCGAGAACGAGATTTGCCTGCTTTCGTCTATTACATTTTGATGTTGAAGAAATGTACCGGTCCATGTTTGACAAAGGGTCCACACCTCTTCGTGTGTGGTATTTTCTCTATTTCTTCTTCTCAAGATTTTCACTTTCTGCTGGGTACTTATCGCAATTATCTTTCCAACAAAATTAGTTTCATCTCAATCGGCGTTTCTTTTCAAAAGTCATCAAAATTCTTTACGGGAGGTCATCTATGAAGGTCTAGGTAGGAAAAACAATTCAATCAAGGCATAGAAAAGGTACTTATTGATGAGTTTATGTGAAATGTTGAGTTAAAATGGGTATTATAGGGTTTGGGAGTCCAGTATGTGTACGAACATATATATGGGTAACAAAATGTAGAAAACATTGAACAACAAGTTGTGTGCCCTTGTCTACGGAGAAGAAAGCTGTACAACCCCAACTTTAAAATGGTAGATATCAACGAGTTTGTGTAGAAAATGAGCACCAAAGTGTGTATTCTAAAGGTTCGGCACAAATTCTCTATGGCAGATCATATACGGGACTATTTTGACAAAAATTCGAGCACTAAAGTTGTGTAAAATTAGTAATAATGGGTCTCGGTCCAATTACTCTCACGGAGCTCATATATTATGATGCTCTGGAGCGCCATATTGGCCCAAAGCTCGACCCGTGGGCCCCCTGTCGTCTACCCCTTTGACCGTCGTGGAAATTTATTATCACGTGTGAGTTTTCTACTTGTCTGCTGAGGGTAGCTCATAGGAATATGGAAAACAGAAATTGAGCCCACGGTCTCACAATCCCTCCAGTTGCGTTGAAGTGGCAGTTTAGCTAGCCATATAAGTGTGTAATCTTCGTACATGGTAAGACTTGTGTGTGAAGCTGGACACTTGGGAGCTTGCTAGTGTATACTTTCTTATTCGACCCCACTTGACCGGCATCGATAGAGGGTCGACCAATGGAGTTGAAGGAGGAGATTGTGTGAGCTATCATGTTTACCATTCATGACATCATCATAATAATGAGAGATGGAAAGATACAAGATTGATCAAGTCATAGTGCGAAGAGTTGTTCAACGCTACCAAGTGGGATCATGCATGTGATCTCGTGGTATGTTAAGTAGTTGTCTTTTGTGAACTAACCGATGATATATGTGGGTGGTGGTCATAATTGATGAGATTTGCAAGTTCTAGATGGTCATTTCGTTGAGATCATGTGCTCGAAGCATGCCATCCACTGGAGATAAAGGTCAAGTGAAGTCGGTCCGAGGAGAAGCTTTCCCATATTTGTTTCTTGGGGAGTAAGTTGGAAGTCTTCACCGAGCGAAGCGTGATCAAGAAATGGCGGTTCACCTTGAGGAGGCTAAGATCGTCATCATGTAATTCAAGTGGATTGTGCGATGCAAAGGTATGACCCTGAACTGGTTTCTATTTTACCGGTTGTCGGGGGAATACTTTCTGGATTAACCCGCGGCCCAGTGCGACTTACCTTACTCGCACGGACAAAGGCCCACTTGGGAGCAAGCCCAATATTGTACCGCCATAAGAGGAAAGATCTAGAAGACATATCCCGGAGGACGTGAAGACCAAGTAGTCTCCGAGTAGGCCTCTGTGGACGTATTCCTTATGGGGGAAGTTTCCTTTTGTAACCTAGCGAGCCTCTGTGTATATAAAGAGGACTCGCAGGACTTAGAGCGGGTCAAGCTATCAAGCCCTAAACCCTAGCTCATACGGCGAGTACCAGATCGGATCGCCTCCATTGTAACACCTCGATTATCATATCAATACCAATCTAGGGTAGGCAGGAAGTAGGTCTTTTACCTCACATTGAGGGGGCCGAACCTGGGTAAATCTGTGTTGATCTTTGTTCCTGCGATCCCAAGCTCGGAGATGCTTGACTCGCGTAATCCCACACCTACGAAGTCATCTATGACACCTGACGTGACAAACCCACGACAGTTGGCGCCCACCGTGGGGCCTGCGGTCAAGAGCGTCACGTTCCGCGCAGGATCCATGAAGGGAGCTGAAGATCTTGTTGTTGGCCGTATCATCACGGTCAATGGCACACCCCTCATCGACGATTCAAGCTGGGGGCCGGAAGCAGATTATTTGGAGACCGGCCACGTCATCCCGTTCGGATCCATCAACGTCTTCGTCGGCTTCATCGGTGGCAGGTCCGTTAGATCGGTCCAAGAAGGCGATTCAGTAGAAGAAGTCGCCGATGATGGGGAAGAATCCGTGGAAAGCATGGACTCGCAAGAGTTTGGGTCCATCATACCTGCCTTTGAAGAAAGTTGCTGGGGTTACCCACCAGAAATCACATTATCACCAGATCAAGAGACGGCGCAAGTCGCGGTATACATGGCCGGAGAAACCGAGGCATCGGCACCCCCAAGCAACCCACTTCTTGTCCCGTGTCAGCCACGAACGCCGCCCTCCGTGCAACAGAAATTGAGGCCGCCAGGGCCGAGCTCCTGTATGAGGTTCGAAGGATGGAAGAAGAGCGCCGCAGGCTCGATCAGATAAACCAAGGAATCCAACAGGAGCGGCAGAGAGTAGCCGCGCTGGCTGCGACTCAACGACAGGTTGACCCGCAAACACACTGCGCGCGACTCAACCAACAGTGGAAATCCCGCTCACTCCAGCCGCGGGACGGGAATCCAGACGACTGCGGAAGGAAGGGTACCAACAAATCAAGAGACCCAGCAACAACCAAGGAGGTTTCACACCCCGCAGGGCCATTACCAGAACCCTGTCGATAATATGTATGCTGCGGCTAATATCTTGACTCAGATGGTACCAACAGGCGATGACCCGGTCAATGCTGAGGCGCGGCGCGCGATTCAGATGCTAAGTACGGCAGTCCTGCAACAAGCCAATAGGGCGGAAGCCGAAGCACAGCTGCCCCTCGTACCAGCCAATCACAGGATTGCAGCAGAAAGAAGCGTCCAAAGCAGGCCACCAGAGAACGTATCAGGAGTCGCACAGAGGCAGCAGGAGCAAGTCGCAGAAGCGCAGGCGAATATGCCAGTGGTGCAAACGCGGCCCGCAGATAACCCCGGGCGCGCCCACAGCCCTGTCCTCGCGACTCAAGGGACCGGCGTGTTTCACTGAAAGGATCAGATCGGAACCTTTTCCTGAAGATTTCAAAGGGCCACGCAAGGTGGCAAACTACAACGCCAGCATGGATCCAACCACTGGCTGAACAATTACGAGATGGGATGAGCATTTTGAACGCCTCAGAGGAAATATGTGCAAGGTACCTCAACATGATGCTAGAAGGTGCAGCGCACATATGGCTGCAAAATTTGCCTCCCAACTCTATAAATACTTGGGAGGAACTGAAGGATGCCTTCGTTAAGAACTTCCAAGGAACTTGCAAACGACTCTGCAATATAGAAGATCTAGAGCGTTGTGTCCAGAAGGAAGGCGAGTCAAGTCGCCATTGGATGAAAAGGGTGGCAGAAATAATACACTCCTCAGATAATATACCACCAAGCTCAGCCGTCCTGGTGATGGAGAAAAACTGCAAGTTTGAGCCGCTGATTCATAAGCTGGGTCGCATGAAGGATAAAGTCAAGAGCCTCAGCGAGGTGATGGCTGCGGCTAACAAATATGCCAGCTCAGATAAAACCAGAGACGCGTCAGACGGAGAAGAAGAGGAGGTTGCTGCAAAGGAAAGAAAAACTCCAACAAGCCCCAGCAGCAGCAAACAAGCCACAACAACGCGAATCAAAACAAACGCAAAAGAAGATGGTCACTCAGGGCTCGTCGCCAATGCGCGTGGAGGATTCAGAGGCCAGCGTGGAAGGGGTCGAGGATACGGCTCCCGTCCAATCAATATGCAAGAAGTTTTCAACCGGCCATGCGACAGGTGATGGACGGCCAGCGGACCATACCAAGGCAATGCCACTATTACAAGAAGTGGAAAGAAGAGAGCCAACACAACGGGGGGAATTCCCATGAAGGAAACCCTAGTGCGGCTCATAACACAAATATTGGGCAGCACGGCGCGAGTAACCCCAGGCAACGGGGCAGTATCACACAATAGTTATCGATACCTCCAAAAGGGAAGAGAAATTGAGCCGCAGAAGTCAGCAGGTGAACGCCGTGATACCAGCAACACCCAATTGGTTAAGGTGGTCAGAATACGCGTAACCTGGAGTCGCGACGATCACCCGCCACAAGTACGGGAACCTGGCAAGTTGGCGCTGGTTGTGGCACCGTACGTTGCAGGATACAAGCTGACCAAAGTGCTTATGGATGGAGGAAGCAGCATTAATATCTTGTACTACGATACGTTCCAGCGTCTAGGACTCAAGGATTCCAGCCTGCAGCCCACGTCAACAGTGTTTCACGGCATTGTCCCAGGAAGGTCCGCACGGCCAGCGGGGAAAATAACCCTAGGGGTAACTTTTGGACAGAAGAGAACTTTAGAAGCGAATTCCTATGCTTCGAAGTGGTAAAATTCCAAAGCCCATATCACGCCTTGTTTGGAAGAACGGCCTTTGCTAAGTTTATGGCCAGGCCATGCTACGTGTACCTACAGTTGAAGATACCAGGACCAAAAGGGGTCATCACAGTGTACGGAGATAGAGAAAAAGCGATAGAATGTGAAAAGGAGATGCGGCCTTCGCAGAATCCGCCTGTGCCGCGGAAGAGCTAAAAGGTTATAAGTCGCAGGTGGACCCAAACGACATGAGTGTGGTTACCACGCCATCTGCCGAGCCACCAATGAAATTCAAAGCGGCCCAGGACACTAAGCAGATAAATCTTGTTCCTGGCGACTCATCCAAGCAAACCAGCATTGGAGCACACATGGAAGAAGAGCAGGAGAAGGCCCTCGTCGCTTTTCTCCAGGAAAATAAGGACATCTTCGCATGGAAGCCGTCAGATATGCCAGGGGTACCAAGAGAATTAGCAGAACATAGCCTCAAAGTGAACCCTGCGGCTAAACCAGTGAAGCAGCCACTACGGCGTTTCCACGATGACAGGAGAAAGGCAATAGGAGAGGAAATAGCTCGCTTGCTGGCTGCAGGATTCATCACGGAGGTATACCATCCGGAATGGGTGGCAAACCCAGTGTTGGTTATGAAAAAGAACGGTACGTGGCGAATGTGCGTTGATTACACCAGTCTTAACAAAGCTTGTCCAAAGGATCCATTTGCTTTGCCGCGAATCGACCAAGTGATTGATTCAACTGCTGGGTGCGAGCTGTTATGCTTTTTGGACGCCTATTCAGGCTACCATCAAATCAAGATGAAGAGGGAGGACCAAGAAAAGACGTCCTTCATCACACCCTTTGGAGCTTTTTGTTATGTCAGCATGCCCTTTGGGTTGAAGAACGCAGGTGCGACTTACCAAAGATGCATTCAGAATTGTTTACATGAGCAAATAGGTCGCAACGTTCAC
This sequence comes from Poa pratensis, assembly GCA_947311845.1. Classification (NCBI taxonomy): domain Eukaryota; kingdom Viridiplantae; phylum Streptophyta; class Magnoliopsida; order Poales; family Poaceae; genus Poa; species Poa pratensis. The sequence goes on from CAMZMU010000027.1 coordinate 9,111,285, forward strand.
GCCTACGTGGATGATATTGTGGTTAAGTCGCAAGTTAGCCAGGATCTTATTAGTGATCTGGCAGAGACATTCACAAATCTCAGAAAATACAACATGAAGCTCAACCCCACAAAGTGCGTCTTTGGAGTACCAGCAGGAAAGCTATTGGGATTCATAGTATCAGAAAGAGGCATTGAGGCCAACCTGACAAGATAAAGGCCGTGATGGATCTCCAAAAGCCAGAAAAGATAAAAGATGTGCAGCGACTTACCGGTTGCGTAGCAGCTTTGAGTCGCTTTATATCAAGATTGGGAGAGAAAGCACTACCTTTGTACAGACTGTTGAAAAAATCAGACACCTTCGTTTGGGACGCAGAGGCCGACGAAGCTCTGACAGCCTTGAAACATCAATTGACAAATGCTCCAGTTCTGGCGGCTCCAAAGGAAAAGAGCCATGCTACTATACATAGCGGCAAATTCCCGCTGTGAGCGCTGTCATGGTTGTGGAGAGACAAGAACGGAAAGGAATACCCTGTCCAGAGACCAGTTATTACGTGAGCGAAGTCCTCACAGCTTCCAAACAGCGTTACCCACAGTGGCAGAAGTTGGTGTTTGGAGTGTTCATGGCGAGTCGCAAGCTGAAGCACTACTTCCAAGAACATCCAATAACTGTGGTTAGTTCAGCACCATTGGCAGATATCATCGTAATCGAGAAGCTACTGGAAGAGTCGCTAAGTGGGCGATCGAGTTGGGACCACATCACATCAGCTACGAGCCGCGCACATCAATTAAGTCGCAAGCCCTTGCAGATTTTATTAACGATTGGACAGAAATCCAAGTCGCTCCTAGCATGGCAGAAACCAAATACTGGACCATGCATTTTGATGGGTCAAGACAGTTGCAAGGCTCGGGGGCTGGAGTTGTTCTAACATCTCCCAAGGGAGACAAGCTGCGGTATGTGCTACAGATACACTTCAACTGCACAAATAACGTGGCGGAGTACGAGGCACTGCTTCATGGTCTACGTATAGCAAAGGAGATGAACATCAGTCGCATACGCTGTTTTGGCGATTCAGACTTGGTGGCACAGCAGGTCTCTGGAACGTGGGACAGCAAGGATGCGAACATGGCTGCATATAGAAGAGAGGTGGACAGAATTGCTGGACATTTCACTGGATACCAAGTTGAACATATTGATCGGAGACAAAACGAAGCTGCAGATGCCCTGTCTCGGCTTGGATCCAACAGACAGTCAGTCCCACCCAATGTTTTCCTGGATGAACTGCACAATCCATCAGTCAAACCTCCAGCAGAGATTGACATTGCAGAGCCAGAGGATGATTCAACTTTAGTCGCAGCCCTGCATGAACAGCCAGGATGGACAGAGCCATACATGGCATATTTAAGTCGCGGAGTGCTGCCGGACGATGAAATTGAGGCGCGCAAAATCATACGACGATCAAAGGCCTATACAATCATCAACAACGAATTATACAAGCGCAGCGTGTCAGGAGCATTCCAAAGATGTGTCTCACCAGAAGAGGGACGAAAAATCTTGCACGAAATTCATTCAGGCGATTGTGGCCATCATGCTTCGTCAAGATCTTTGGTGGCAAAGGCGTTCCGACATGGATTCTTCTGGTTAACAGCATTAGCAGATGCAGAGCAAATTGTCAGAGTGTGCGATGGATGTCAAAGATACGCTAGGCAAGATCATATGCCAGCTCAAGCACTTCGCACAATACCCATCACATGGCCTTTTGCCGTATGGGGTTTTGACATGGTAGGGCCCTTCAGACGGTCTTCAAACGGAAAAACTCACCTCTTGGTCATGGTGGACAAATTCACAAAGTGGATAGAAGCAGAACCTGTGGGAGATTGCGAGGCTGAAACAGCAGTCAAGTTCTTGAAGGTCATATTCCGCTTTGGGTACCCCCATAGTATCATTACAGACAATGGGAGCAACACCTCTGAAGGGGCTACACAGATATTTTGCGCAGACAATGGGATAAGATTGGACCTCACGTCAGTAGCACACCCGCAGAGCAATGGACAAGCTGAGCGAGCTAACCAGGAAATTCTCCATGGAATTAAGCCGCGCCTTATTGAAAAGGTCGAAGCATCTCCAGGATGTTGGGTGGAAGAATTGCCAGCAGTACTGTGGAGCTTAAGAACAACCCCTAACAGATCCACAGGATTTACACCATATTTCATGGTCTATGGAGCAGAAGCAGTCATGCCCAGCGACATCATACATGATTCACCAAGAGTTGCGGCTTACATTGAAACAGATAATGAGATAGCTCGGCAAAAATCGGTGGACACATTAGAAGAGGCTAGTGTGGGGACCCCGGATTAGGTATCCGAGATACCCGTTATGTTTCCTGCAACAATCCCATGATCAGTCTGTTGTTGCACATAACCCGAATTGGTATCACAGAACACCCATAAGTACCGAATAAATTTACTTACTTGATTGAAGCCATAACTTCATCAGGTACTCGCAGCGGAAATCACCAAACAACGTGGAGCCCAAGTCACTTGCCAACCCTACAGGCAGCTCACTGGGAAGCGCCCTAGTTCGCATTGACGTTATTGAAGTCTTCTTCTTCGAACTGTTCATCTTCAGAATCTGGCTAAGACAATAGCCAGGGATGAAACCAATATGAGTACATTTGAATGTACTCGCAAACTACCCCCGAAATGAGCATGCACTACTCTTTTTGTTGTTTAAATAAAACCTCGTTTGCTTTGAAAACTCTATATCCTTGTTGAAAAGAGAGGGATATACTTTTGTTTAATAAAACTTTGTTTTGAAATCTCCATATCTTTATTGGAAAAGGAAAGAAGGCTTTTAGAACTTTTCCCATAAATCTGTTTTTGTAAGAAGTCTCGTTTAACACTTTTTCCCAAAATATATCTCTGTTGAACTAGGTAAGAAGTCTCTTTTATAAACATTTTCCCGAAAATCACCATTTGGTTTATTTCTCCAAAACTCCTCCTTTTTCCGACCATAACCCTTCATGGTCACTCAATCCCAACAACCTCATGCCGGCCCGTTGGCATAGTTGCATAAAACATTTTTCCACTTTCAAATCACAAAACTCTTCACTTCCCGACCATAGCCCGCCATGGTCAATCATTCTCCAGCAACCTCATACCAGCCCGTCGGTAGAGTTGCAGATACAACACATCTCCATTTTATTTTCAAATCTCAAAACATTTCCAAAACTTGCACATGGTCAAAGCAGTTCTTTCCAACTGTCCATATCCGAGGACTCGGCTATTCGAATAGTTTTAACCCTCTGCAGAGGTAGCACGCTTTTCCCACACCCATCCGGTAACTCATCGTGTCAGCCACGTCCCGCCATACAAGGTGTATGCGAAGTTGAGTCACCGACCATAGCCTGTCCTTTGCTCATGCTAGTATAGGATCCTACCGCTACGAAACCGGTTCCATCGACACTTAAATCCAGCCCGTCGGAAACTAAGTGTGAGGACTTCGTAGTTCTGCCCGGCGACCCAAAGGTGGCGTCTTCAATCCTCTTTCTCCAATACACTCATACCGGCCTCCGGTAGACTTCTCTTAAGAGGACCCAGGTCAGGGGCAGGTCACCAAACCATCCCCTCATGGAACGAGGTCATCCTCGTTGTTGAGGCATCCGGTACTAATATGAGCAAACTATATGACTACGCCCTTTCCCATAGGTGGGTAAATGTGGTCGCACAGGGTATTGGTTGTTCTGTAAGTACAAGGACACAATGTGCATTTTTCATAAACATCACCATTCACCATTTCTCCATTTCCACACCGACATCTCGGTATTCCACAACCACACAAGTATTTTCCAAAGGAGTTTTGAGTAAACAATATTTTTCCCATCCTATAGTTTGGAAAAGAAATTCCAGCTAATATCTCCAGATAGGGTGTCAAAATAATATACTTATATTTTGGAAAAGGTTTTCAAAATCATAGCTTTTGTGGCAAACACCACATAAATAACTTTTGCTCTTTATAAGTAAAACATGTGAACCAAAATAGATGTATATAAATGCAAGCTCAGAGGATAGCTTGCCTTGCTCGGCAAAGTGAACTTGGTCTTGATCTTCAGGTTCAACGAATTCCCCTTCCTCAATAACTCCGTTCCAAAGACCACTCCGGTAGCGTTTATATCTAGCGTCGCAAACAGGAGGATAACACAACAATCACTAAGCAAACCAAACCACAAGGGGTATACAGACAAGTAACAAACCGTAAGCTTCGAACTAATCGTTCGGGCAACAGCTAGGATCTACACTTACGAGGGCATTACTGGTCAGTAGTCTATCACCTATACGCAAGCTAGGTACATCGATCACAAAACTATCTGAGGCGAAGGTTAACAACAAGCACCTCCTGTTGAACAGGAAATACTTCAGACAAAAGTTAGGTCACTATATATTTTCTGTGAGTCAAAATATTATACCAAGTTAGGATATGATAAGGTGAGACACTAGAAACCTAGCAAAATTGGGTTTGCTCCAAAAATTATTACAGATTAATTTATAAAATCCTTTTTAAATCTGCCCTTTTGTTAATGTGTTGTAAAAAATAATTTTCCATGTTTGGGAACAAGGTGGAACATGAAAGTCATCATTTTTCTGAACATTTTAAGTGGTCAAACTTAATTTTTGGATCCTTATTTTTAAAGATATGAATTTTCCTAATTTGTTTTATATTCTGCCATTTTCTTTATTTCAATAAAACAACAATTAAACTAATTTATTTGGATAGGTGAATTACACCAAAAGACTAGATTTAATCTTCTGAACATTTTGGTATATTGTTGGTAACTTTTGGATCAATATTTAATTAGTTATGAATTTTACAAAAATCATTTTATATTCTGCCCTTTTACTAAAGTGCAAGGAAAAGTTATTTCCAGTGTTTAATTCAACATGAAAATGATGTTAAGAGGTGAAGTTATTTCTCCTGATCATTTTGATATATTGTTTGCTATTTTTGGATTAGTATTTAAAAAGATATGGATTTTAGAAGTTTATTTTCAAATCTGTCTATTTATTTTATTTCCCAGCAAATCTAGCGGAACGTTTTAAACCAAGCAGCGCGCTACACACGGTCACTGACGTGTGGGCCAGCGGCCACGCTGGCGCTGACTGGGCTGGGTGCGGGCTGTGCTGGCCACCACGGCCACTGACCGGTGGGGCCAGGCTGTCAGCGAGAGGGAAAATAAATGGAAAAAGGGGTGCGCCGCGAGGGAATCGAACTCGCGACCTCGCGCGCGTGTGCGTGTGTGCTAGCCACTGGGCTGGCTCAGTGCTGTTGATAGTATACGTGCGTGTATCAATATGAGGTGTGACGGTGCACGTCGACGTCGCGCACGGCCGCGGCGACCACCGGCGGCGACGCGCACGGGTTCGACGTTCTAGCACGCGCGGGACCTAGCTACTACACTGGATCTACTCGCAAGTGAGAGGGCTATCTAATGGAGGCGCGCTGGACCATAACGTCACCGGAGACGGCGGCGCTGGTGAGCTCCGGCGGCGGCACGGTACGGTCTAGGACGGCTACGACGACCTACGACGAACTGGGGACGTGGAGCATGTCCAGGAGGTGCGCCTGCTCACCCTCGATGCGTGGGTACGATCCGTTGGTGCTGAGGTGGACGGGAACGGCGGCGAGCTTGCTCGAAGCGCGGCGGCCGGAGCGGAGGAAGACGCGGACGGCGGCGACGATGCAGGCGACCCCGTGGCGATTCCTTGCACGCGGACGAAGAGGACGACGCGGCGAAGATGCTGACGGTCTTCGATTGGCTCAGGGAGGTCTGTAACGGCAGCGATGCGACGACGCGCACGAGCTCGGCTTCGGCCATGGAAGGAAATAGAGAGAGCTAGAGGGAGAGAGAGCGGGTGAGCTAGTGAAGGAGGGAGGGGAGCAGAGGAGCGGCCCCGTGGTCTTCTTATCCTTCTCCTCGCAGGGCAACGGAGAGGAGGGGGGGGGGGGGGGGGGGGGGTCCGGGCGGGCGACGCACGGGAGGACGACAACGGCCTCGTCGGCACTGCTGCTACAGGGAGAAGAAGAGGGTTTCGCAGAAAACCCCCTGGGCTATTTTTCCTATTTACACTTAAGTCCTTTTTCTGTTTTCCTTTTAAGTCCAGTAGGGTTTTAGGGAATTATTTGGGGTACTAAAACATTTTATAAAAATTTGAAAATATTTGGGTAGGCTCCCCTTGTCAATTAGAGCCTCCACAAAATTTGGTTTTTCAAAATAAAATGTTTTGAACATAATTTGTTCATAGGGTTTAAACAAATCATTTTTGGTAAAACTAAATTAACATTTCTTTAATATTTTAAAGCAAGTGATAAAATATTGTTTTGAACTTTTGGAACTTTCTTGACAAATATTGTAACTTCAAATACTTTATATTTTCATAGAGAAAATATTTGCTTGAAGAAAAAAGAGAGTTAAGTAGGGGAAAATAATTTATTAAGATCATTTATTTATCATGATCTTAATTTCCTTTTTCTTAAATACTTTGAGAGTTTTGTTTAAAATTGAAAAGTAGGTTTACTTGAGGAGGGAGTGAGATGGGGTTGAAATGATTATTATTCCATCTCATTCCTAGAATAAGGAAATAGAATTGTTTTCATCAAATAGAGGAATAGAGATAGAGGGAAATTAAATAGGATCATTTCCCTTAATGTAGGATTTCAACTTAGGTGTGAATATTTCTAGAGGGTTTGTTTTTATTCAGGTCACATACCAAATTTATTGTCAAATGTGTCTTATTCTAGTATTAAGCATAACTGAGGAATTACCCTCATAAGCAACAAACACAACAATATCAACATCACACTTATGACCACACAAATCAAACCACATGAATTAATCACACCACCATTTCCATAATTAACAATATTATCTTGTAAAAATGATCACACTTAATTATGACAAGATGAGGTTTAAGGAATATATCAACTCATATCTTAATAGTTTTCAAAAGGTTTGATAAAGGGACATATGTGGGGTAATATATTTCCCACTAGTGTTCTTTCCAAATAGAGTGAAAATAAGAGTTTATAAAATGGGAGTTGCATATACGTGCAAAATATCAAGGTTGAAGATAGAGAGGAGATAGCATATAGGTCTCCACAATTTGGAGACACACAAATTTGGAAATACTTTGACTTTCTCAAATACTGGTATTAGTTTTGGTTGTTGATAAACCAAGTATCATTGAAGTGGAGTTGGTCAAAATAAGAATGGAAAGATATATGGAATATTTTCTTGTCATAACATGATCACCAAAGTTAAATATATTTTTGTATTGGTTGGGTCTGATATTTACTAGTCAAACAACTTAAACAACAAGTCACACAAGTTCAAACATAGCAATGGGAAGGAAAGCACTATCATCAGTGAAACATTTCAAAAAGTTTTTGTTGGTTCTGAATTTTGGGTCTGGTAAAACTAAGTTTTTCTTAGTTTAAAAATTTGGGATGTGACAGATCTTCCCCCCTTAAAATAAATCTCATCCTCGAGATTTGGCCGGTGGTAACAGGGGAGTACGTGGGCACGGGTTTTGGGGTGACTACTCTTCCGAGGTCGTTGCTTCTTCAGTAAGGTCGCCATGTGAGATCTTGACAATTTGATGTTGCGAGGCTTTCTTTGTTGATAAACTTCTGTGCTGAGTTCGGATCCTTGACGATGGGGTTGTCTTGACGATCGAGACTGATGGACAGTCGTGGTTGGCTGTTTCTAGATACTACAAGACTGAGGCGCAGGGAGCTAATTATTAACACCTTCTTGTGTACCTATTGCAGGTCTTCCCCCCTTAAAAAGGGGTTTTTGAACGGTCATCCTGAAGGTTGCGGCTGGAGTTGACTTGGAGGCATTGTTCTTCTTGGGTAGCTTGACAATCTTCGTCTTGGGTGTCGCGCCTTGGTGCTTGGGGTTGGTGCAGATATCACTTCCAGATATTTTCTCCTTACGAGGGTCACAGATGGGGACGCGTTGTTTTCAGGATGCGTCGAGCCTATGTACTCGACTCTCTCCGGTTTCTAGTTAGAAGAAGGAGATTAAAACTTCTAATTGCATCTGGACACTTTTGGTTGCGTCTGAGGTTCCTTGGTGGTTGATGTTGTCCATAGCAGGTGTTTCCGGCGTTTGATTCTTCTGGGTACTCTGTTGGTTATTTGTCTTCACCTTTGTCCTTCTTCAGCTGAGTAAAGGAGGAACTTCATTGTCGACTTCCTTGGTTCTTGAGCTTCACGAAGCTTTGGTAAGAAGAGAATTTTGAGGTTACTGTGTGCTGCCGACAAGGCGTGATTGTGAACACACAAACAGAGAATTCACAAACAAACAATACACAAGCAGAGCACAACCAAGCAAAGAGCACACAAGGTACGTCTAGTACCAAAGGACGTCTAATACTCGTGGTAGTCGGGTAGTACACCCAAGGTTCCTATCAGGTTTATCCTATGGTCTCGGTTAACATAGTTGGTGAAGTCTTCACTTTGTCACCTTAGGCTTCAACAGGAAAAATTGAGATTGTCGAGGTTGCAACTTGAGTAGAATTATTGATGTTGAGCTGAGTTCTTCGGAGGTCTCTTGCTTTGTTGATATCGATGATCTTGGCATTTGCAGATCAATCGCCTTGATGTTAAATGTCGAGTATTTGGGATGGAAACTTCTTCTTGTGGGTGCTAGCTGATTAGGTCTCACTTGGGTTCATCGTCAAGTATTTTGAACGGGTAAGAGGGATTAGAGAAATCCTTGGAAAATCTTAAATAGAGGGATTAGTCTCGGAAATATTTGAGAAGGTGAGAAGAGTGGAAGCTATTTTCTTGGGCTTCCTTAGATAAAAATATGTTTTTGGTAACAATATATTTTTAACAAAATATTTCTTTCCTAACTAACGTCCATGCTAACTAAGGTCTGTTACAGTCAGGATGGCTCTGATACCAAGTCTGTGGGGACCCCGGATTAGGTATCCGAGATACCCGTTATGTTTCCTGCAACAATCCCATGATCAGTCTGTTGTTGCACATAACCCGAATTGGTATCACAGAACACCCATAAGTACCGAATAAATTTACTTACTTGATTGAAGCCATAACTTCATCAGGTACTCGCAGCGGAAATCACCAAACAACGTGGAGCCCAAGTCACTTGCCAACCCTACAGGCAGCTGACTGGGAAGCGCCCTAGTTCGCATTGACGTTATTGAAGTCTTCTTCTTCGAACTGTTCATCTTCAGAATCTGGCTAAGATAATAGCCAGGGACGAAACCAATATGAGTACATTTGAATGTACTCGCAAACTACCCCCGAAATGAGCATGCACTACTCTTTTTGTTGTTTAAATAAAACCTCGTTTGCTTTGAAAACTCTATATCCTTGTTGAAAAGAGAGGGATATACTTTTGTTTAATAAAACTTTGTTTTGAAATCTCCATATCTTTATTGGAAAAGGAAAGAAGGCTTTTAGAACTTTTCCCATAAATCTGTTTTTGTAAGAAGTCTCGTTTAACACTTTTTCCCAAAAATATATCTCTGTTGAACTAGGTAAGAAGTCTCTTTTATAAACATTTTCCCGGAAAATCACCATTTGGTTTATTTCTCCAAAACTCCTCCTTTTTCCGACCATAACCCTTCATGGTCACTCAATCCCAACAACCTCATGCCGGCCCGTTGGCATAGTTGCATAAAACATTTTTCCACTTTCAAATCACAAAACTCTTCACTTCCCGACCATAGCCCGCCATGGTCAATCATTCTCCAGCAACCTCATACCAGCCCGTCGGTAGAGTTGCAGATACAACACATCTCCATTTTATTTTCAAATCTCAAAACATTTCCAAAACTTGCACATGGTCAAAGCAGTTCTTTCCAACTGTCCATATCCGAGGACTCGGCTATTCGAATAGTTTTAACCCTCTGCAGAGGTAGCACGCTTTTCCCACACCCATCCGGTAACTCATCGTGTCAGCCACGTCCCGCCATACAAGGTGTATGCGAAGTTGAGTCACCGACCATAGCCTGTCCTTTGCTCATGCTAGTATAGGATCCTACCGCTACGAAACCGGTTCCATCGACACTTAAATCCAGCCCGTCGGAAACTAAGTGTGAGGACTTCGTAGTTCTGCCCGGCGACCCAAAGGTGGCGTCTTCAATCCTCTTTCTCCAATACACTCATACCGGCCTCCGGTAGACTTCTCTTAAGAGGACCCAGGTCAGGGGCAGGTCACCAAACCATCCCCTCATGGAACGAGGTCATCCTCGTTGTTGAGGCATCCAGTACTAATATGAGCAAACTATATGACTACGCCCTTTCCCATAGGTGGGTAAATGTGGTCGCACAGGGTATTGGTTGTTCTGTAAGTACAAGGACACAATGTGCATTTTTCATAAACATCACCATTCACCATTTCTCCATTTCCACACCGACATCTCGGTATTCCACAACCACACAAGTATTTTCCAAAGGAGTTTTGAGTAAACAATATTTTTCCCATCCTATAGTTTGGAAAAGAAATTCCAGCTAATATCTCCAGATAGGGTGTCAAAATAATATACTTATATTTTGGAAAAGGTTTTCAAAATCATAGCTTTTGTGGCAAACACCACATAAATAACTTTTGCTCTTTATAAGTAAAACATGTGAACCAAAATAGATGTATATAAATGCAAGCTCAGAGGATAGCTTGCCTTGCTCGGCAAAGTGAACTTGGTCTTGATCTTCAGGTTCAACGAATTCCCCTTCCTCAATAACTCCGTTCCAAAGACCACTCCGGTAGCGTTTATATCTAGCGTCGCAAACAGGAGGATAACACAACAATCACTAAGCAAACCAAACCACAAGGGGTATACAGACAAGTAACAAACCGTAAGCTTCGAACTAATCGTTCGGGCAACAGCTAGGATCTACACTTACGAGGGCATTACTGGTCAGTAGTCTATCACCTATACGCAAGCTAGGTACATCGATCACAAAACTATCTGAGGCGAAGGTTAACAACAAGCACCTCCTGTTGAACAGGAAATACTTCAGACAAAAGTTAGGTCACTATATATTTTCTGTGAGTCAAAATATTATACCAAGTTAGGATATGATAAGGTGAGACACTAGAAACCTAGCAAAATTGGGTTGCTCCAAAAATTATTACAGATTAATTTATAAAATCCTTTTTAAATCTGCCCTTTTGTTAATGTGTTGTAAAAAATAATTTTCCATGTTTGGGAACAAGGTGGAACATGAAAGTCATCATTTTTCTGAACATTTTAAGTGGTCAAACTTAATTTTTGAATCCTTATTTTTAAAGATATGAATTTTCCTAATTTGTTTTATATTCTGCCATTTTCTTTATTTCAATAAAACAACAATTAAACTAATTTATTTGGATAGGTGAATTACACCAAAAGACTAGATTTAATCTTCTGAACATTTTGGTATATTGTTGGTAACTTTTGGATCAATATTTAATTAGTTATGAATTTTACAAAAATCATTTTATATTCTGCCCTTTTACTAAAGTGCAAGGAAAAGTTATTTCCAGTGTTTAATTCAACATGAAAATGATGTTAAGAGGTGAAGTTATTTCTCCTGATCATTTTGATATATTGTTTGCTATTTTTGGATTAGTATTTAAAAAGATATGGATTTTAGAAGTTTATTTTCAAATCTGTCTATTTATTTTATTTCCCAGCAAATCTAGCGGAACGTTTTAAACCGAGCAGCGCGCTACACACGGTCACTGACGTGTGGGCCAGCGGCCACGCTGGCGCTGACTGGGCTGGGTGCGGGCTGTGCTGGCCACCACGGCCACTGACCGGTGGGGCCAGGCTGTCAGCGAGAGGGAAAATAAATGGAAAAAGGGGTGCGCCGCGAGGGAATCGAACTCGCGACCTCGCGCGCGTGTGCGTGTGTGCTAGCCACTGGGCTGGCTCAGTGCTGTTGATAGTATACGTGCGTGTATCAATATGAGGTGTGACGGTGCACGTCGATGTCGCGCACGGCCGCGGCGACCACCGGCGGCGACGCGCACGGGTTCGACGTTCTAGCACGCGCGGGACCTAGCTACTACACTGGATCTACTCGCAAGTGAGAGGGCTATCTAATGGAGGCGCGCTGGACCATAACGTCACACGAGACGGCGGCGCTGGTGAGCTCCGGCGGCGGCACGGTACGGTCTAGGACGGCTACGACGACCTACGACGAACTGGGGACGTGGAGCATGTCCAGGAGGTGCGCCTGCTCACCCTCGATGCGTGGGTGCGATCCGTTGGTGCTGAGGTGGACGGGAACGGCGGCGAGCTTGCTCGAAGCGCGGCGGCCGGAGCGGAGGAAGACGCGGACGGCGGCGACGATGCGGGCGACCCCGTGGCGATTCCTTGCACGCGGACGAAGAGGACGACGCGGCGAAGATGCTGACGGTCTTCGATTGGCTCAGGGAGGTCTGTAACGGCGGCGATGCGACGACGCGCACGAGCTCGGCTTCGGCCATGGAAGGAAACAGAGAGAGCTAGAGGGAGAGAGAGCGGGTGAGCTAGTGAAGGAGGGAGGGGGAGCAGAGGAGCGGCCCCGTGGTCTTCTTATCCTTCTCCTCGCAGGGCAACGGAGAGGAGGGGGGGGGGGGGGGGGGGGGTCCGGGCGGGCGACGCACGGGAGGACGACAACGGCCTCGTCGGCACTGCTGCTACAGGGAGAAGAAGAGGGTTTCGCAGAAAACCCCCTGGGCTATTTTTCCTATTTACACTTAAGTCCTTTTTCTGTTTTCCTTTTAAGTCCAGTAGGGTTTTAGGGAATTATTTGGGGTACTAAAACATTTTATAAAAATTTGAAAATATTTGGGTAGGCTCCCCTTGTCAATTAGAGCCTCCACAAAATTTGGTTTTTCAAAATAAAATGTTTTGAACATAATTTGTTCATAGGGTTTAAACAAATCATTTTTGGTAAAACTAAATTAACATTTCTTTAATATTTTAAAGCAAGTGATAAAATATTGTTTTGAACTTTTGGAACTTTCTTGACAAATATTGTAACTTCAAATACTTTATATTTTCATAGAGAAAATATTTGCTTGAAGAAAAAAGAGAGTTAAGTAGGGGAAAATAATTTATTAAGATCATTTATTTATCATGATCTTAATTTCCTTTTTCTTAAATACTTTGAGAGTTTTGTTTAAAATTGAAAAGTAGGTTTACTTGAGGAGGGAGTGAGATGGGGTTGAAATGATTATTATTCCATCTCATTCCTAGAATAAGGAAATAGAATTGTTTTCATCAAATAGAGGAATAGAGATAGAGGGAAATTAAATAGGATCATTTCCCTTAATGTAGGATTTCAACTTAGGTGTGAATATTTCTAGAGGGTTTGTTTTTATTCAGGTCACATACCAAATTTATTGTCAAATGTGTCTTATTCTAGTATTAAGCATAACTGAGGAATTACCCTCATAAGCAACAAACACAACAATATCAACATCACACTTATGACCACACAAATCAAACAACATGAATTAATCACACCACCATTTCCATAATTAACAATATTATCTTGTAAAAATGATCACACTTAATTATGACAAGATGAGGTTTAAGGAATATATCAACTCATATCTTAATAGTTTTCAAAAGGTTTGATAAAGGGACATATGTGGGGTAATATATTTCCCACTAGTGTTCTTTCCAAATAGAGTGAAAATAAGAGTTTATAAAATGGGAGTTGCATATACGTGCAAAATATCAAGGTTGAAGATAGAGAGGAGATAGCATATAGGTCTCCACAATTTGGAGACACACAAATTTGGAAATACTTTGACTTTCTCAAATACTGGTATTAGTTTTGGTTGTTGATAAACCAAGTATCATTGAAGTGGAGTTGGTCAAAATAAGAATGGAAAGATATATGGAATATTTTCTTGTCATAACATGATCACCAAAGTTAAATATATTTTTGTATTGGTTGGGTCTGATATTTACTAGTCAAACAACTTAAACAACAAGTCACACAAGTTCAAACATAGCAATGGGAAGGAAAGCACTATCATCAGTGAAACATTTCAAAAAGTTTTTGTTGGTTCTGAATTTTGGGTCTGGTAAAACTAAGTTTTCCTTAGTTTAAAAATTTGGGATGTGACAGTTAGAGACTTGGCAGCATCAAGGTCAGCGGTATATCAACAAGACTTGTGACGCTATCATGCCAGGCGCATCAAAACCCGCACCTTTCAAGAAGGCGACCTAGTACTGCGACTTAAACAAGATCACAAGGGAATGCATAAGCTGTCCTCTCCATGGGAAGGACCCTACATCATCAGCAAGAAGCTAAACAAAGGGTCGTACTATCTGCTGGATGTAAGGGAGGAAAGCAGCGAACGCCATGATTTCGAGGATCGTCTCGAGGCACCTCGCCCTTGGAACGTCGCACACCTGCGACCATACTATACATAAGAAAAGGCTAATTAGAGCCAAGCATCATCCTTTCCAGCTTTATAGCTGAGTATCATCACAGCCACTCAGGGCTAGAACTTGAACTTTGGTCGCCACCTAGGCGCGACCTATGCAACATCTGATCGCCACCCAGGCGCGATCGACCCTTGTATCAGAAACCGGCTGCCACCTAGGCGCGGCCGTAAACTTTGTATCATTTCTGGTCACCACCTAGGCGCGACCGACCCCATGTATCACCATGGATCGCCACCTACGCGCGATCCAACCCTATGTATAACACTCGGTTGCCACCTAGGCGCGACCTTATGTGTCATCATAATCAAAGCTTATCATAGCTTAGCCTATCATGGCCACATCATTATGTTTCTTGGGGGCTTTGTTACCCTGAAACAGCCAACTTATTGGCAATTATCAAATTTACCTTAAGTTGGATTGCTACTCGCATTATGTGGCCAAAGTACTGGGGTGTGGCGTCAATCGAGCTTGATTGCCTATCATGGCCGCTCTCGACCCTGAACACACATGTTCCTAGGAAATACTGAGTCGCGCGAGTGCCCACTTAAGGATTCAGATTGCCTAACTAGAGGTTGATGTACTGCTTATAGTATGGCAACACCAATTACAATTACTTGTATCTTAACAATTGTTTTATTCATGATATCAAGTTACAGGTGATGACCTTCAGAGTACTCTGAGAAGAATTGAGATGATTACCACATTACATCCTCTCAATCCTTGGGGGCCACATCATATTATCATCAAAAATTTGAAGATGGATCGTCATCAAGTTCTGAAGCTATCGGGCTACTCTAACAAAAAAGCTCACGAAGTCAGATGATCTTCCAGGTGCGAGTCAAGGCCAATCCTGCACAATTATAAGTCGCGAAACAAGGAAAAGCGCGGCCTAAACATTCAAGATCAAGAAATATTATGAAGTTCAGGCCACGCTTGGAGGCTAATGTCGGGGGAATACTTTCTGGATTAACCCGCGGCCCAGTGCGACTTACCTTACTCGCACGGACAAAGGCCCACTTGGGAGCAAGCCCAATATTGAACCGCCGTAAGAGGAAAGATCTAGAAGACATATCCCGGAGGACGTGAAGACCGAGTAGTCTCCGAGTAAGCCTCTGTGGACGTATTCCTTATGGGGGAAGTTTCCTTTGTAACCCGGCGAGCCTTTGTGTATATAAAGAGGACTCGCAGGACTTAGAGCGGGTCAAGCTATCAAGCCCTAAACCCTAGCTCATACGGCGAGTACCAGATCGGATCGCCTCCATTGTAACACCTCGATTATCATATCAATACCAATCTAGGGTAGGCAAGAAGTAGGTCTTTTACCTCACATTGAGGGGGCCGAACCTGGGTAAATCTGTGTTGATCTTTGTTCCTGCGATCCCAAGCTCGGAGATGCTTGACTCGCGTAATCCCACACCTACGAAGTCATCCATGACACCTGACGTGACAAACCCACGACACCAGTCCCATGATGTTTGTTGGGAAACCGGGTTATATAGGATAGACAACCGTGCTATCAAGAGGGCTCTCGAGTGAGTAGCTTGATCGTATTGTTCTAGAGAGTTCAAACCCTTGCATCCTTGGTATCATATTTATTGGTTCTTATTTTTGCTTTATCGTTGTGTAGCCTTGGTGCTTTTCTTGTTCATCATGACAAGCTCATCTCCTTCGAGAACGAGATTTGCCTGCTTTCGTCTATTACGTTTTCGATGTTGAAGAAATGTACTGGTCCATGTTTGACAAAGGGTCCACACCTCTTCGTGTGTGGTATTTTCTCTGTTTCTTCTTCTCAAGATTTTCACTTTCTGCTGGGTACTTATCGCAATTATCTTTCTAACAAAATTAGTTTCATCTCAATCGGCGTTTCTTTTCAAAAGTCATCAAAATTCTTTACGGGAGGTCATCTATGAAGGTCTAGGTAGGAAAAACAATTCAATCAAGGCATACAAAAGGTACTTATTGATGAGTTTATGTGAAATGTTGAGTTAAAATGGGTATTATATGGGTTTGGGACTCCAGTATGTGTACGAACATATATATGGGTAACAAAATGGAGAAAACATTGAACAACAAGTTGTGTGCCCTTGTCTACAGAGAAGAAAGCTGTACAACCCCAACTTTAAAATGGTAGATATCAACGAGTTTGTGTAGAAAATGAGCACCAAAGTGTGTATTCTAAAGGTTCGGCACAAATTCTCTATGGCAGATCATATTCGGGACTATTTTGACAAAAATTCGAGCACTAAAGTTGTGTAAAATTAGTAATAATGGGTCTCAGTCCAATTACTCTCACGGAGGTCATATATTATGATGCTCTGGAGCGCCATATTGGCCCAAAGCTCGACCCGTGGGCCCCCTGTCGTCTACCCCTTTGACCGTCGTGGAAATTTATTATCATGTGTGAGTTTTCTACTTGTCTGCTGAGGGTAGCTCATAGGAATATGGAAAATAGAAATTGAGGCCACGGTCTCACAATCCCTCCAGTTGCGTTGAAGTGGCAGTTTAGCTAGCCATATAAGTGTGTAATCTTCGTACATGGTAAGACATGTGTGTGAAGCTGGACACTTGGGAGCTTGCTAGTGTATACTTTCTTAATCGACCACACTTGACCGGCATCGATAGAGGGTCGACCAATGGAGTTGAAGGAGGAAATTGTGTGAGCTATCATGTTTACCATTCATGACATCATCATAATAATGAGAGATGGAAAGATACAAGATTTATCAAGTCATAGTGCGAAGAGTTGTTCGACGCTACCAAGTGGGATCATGCATGTGATCTCGTGGTATGTTAAGTAGTTGTCCATATAGCTTTTGTGAACTAACCGATGATATATGTGGGTGGTGATCATAATTGATGAGATTTGCAAGTTCTAGATGGTCATTTCGTTGAGATCATGTGCTCAAAGCATGCCATCCACTGGAGATAAAGGTCAAGTGAAGTCGGTCCGAGGAGAAGCTTTCCCATATTTGTTTCTCGGGGAGTAAGTTGGAAGTCTTCACCGAGCGAAGCGTGATCAAGAAAAGGCGGTTCACCTTGAGGAGGCTAAGATCGTCATCATGTAATTCAAGTGGATTGTGCGATGCAAAGGTATGACCTTGAACTGGTTTCTATTTTACCGGTCCCATGATGTTTGTTGGGAAACCGGGTTATATAGGATAGACAACCGTGCTATCAAGAGGGCTCTCGAGTGAGTAGCTTGATCGTATTGTTCTAGAGAGTTCAAACCTTTGCATCCTTGGTATCATATTTATTGGTCCTTATTTTTGCTTTATCGTTGTGTAGCCTTGGTGCTTTTCTTGTTCATCATGACAAGCTCATCTCCTTCGAGAACGAGATTTGCCTGCTTTCGTCTATTACGTTTTCGATGTTGAAGAAATGTACCGGTCCATGTTTGACAAAGGGTCCACACCTCTTCGTGTGTGGTATTTTCTCTATTTCTTCTTTTCGAGATTTTCACTTTCTGCTGGGTACTTATCGCAATTATCTTTCTAACAAAATTAGTTTCATCTCAATCGGCGTTTCTTTTCAAAAGTCATCAAAATTCTTTACGGGAGGTCATCTATGAAGGTCTAGGTAGGAAAAACAATTCAATCAAGGCATAGAAAAGGTACTTATTGATGAGTTTATGTGAAATGTTGAGTTAAAATGGGTATTATAGGGTTTGGGAGTCCAGTATGTGTACGAACATACATATGGGTAACAAAATGGAGAAAACATTGAACAACAAGTTGTGTGCCCTTGTCTACGGAGAAGAAAGCTGTACAACCCAAACTTTAAAATGGTAGATATCAACGAGTTTGTGTATAAAATGAGCACCAAAGTGTGTATTCTAAAGGTTCGGCACAAATTCTCTATGGCAGATCATATACGGGACTATTTTGACAAAAAATCGAGCACTAAAGTTGTTCAAAATTAGTAATAAAGGGTTTCGGTCCAATTACTCTCACGGAGGTCATATATTATGATGCTCTGGAGCGCCATATTGGCCCAAAGCTCGACCCGTGGGCCCCCTGTCGTCTACCCCTTTGACCGTCGTGGAAATTCATTATCACGTGTGAGTTTTCTACTTGTCTGCTGAGGGTAGCTCATAGGAATATGGAAAATAGAAATTGAGGACACGGTCTCACAATCCCTCCAGTTGCGTTGAAGTGGCAGTTTAGCTAGCCATATAAGTGTGTAATCTTCGTACATGGTAAGACATGTGTGTGAAGCTGGACACTTGGGAGCTTGCTAGTGTATACTTTCTTAATCGACCACACTTGACCGGCATCGATAGAGGGTCGACCAATGGAGTTGAAGGAGGAAATTGTGTGAGCTATCATGTTTACCATTCATGACATCATCATAATAATGAGAGATGGAAAGATACAAGATTTATCAAGTCATAGTGCGAAGAGTTGTTCAACGCTACCAAGTGGGATCATGCATGTGATCTCGTGGTATGTTAAGTAGTTGTCCATATAGCTTTTGTGAACTAACCGATGATATATGTGGGTGGTGATCATAATTGATGAGATTTGCAAGTTCTAGATGGTCATTTCGTTGAGATCATGTGCTCAAAGCATGCCATCCACTGGAGATAAAGGTCAAGTGAAGTCGGTCCGAGGAGAAGCTTTCCCATATTTGTTTCTCGGGGAGTAAGTTGGAAGTCTTCACCGAGCGAAGCGTGATCAAGAAAAGGCGGTTCACCTTGAGGAGGCTAAGATCGTCATCATGTAATTCAAGTGGATTGTGCGATGCAAAGGTATGACCTTGAACTGGTTTCTATTTTACCGGTCCCATGATGTTTGTTGGGAAACCGGGTTATATAGGATAGACAACCGTGCTATCAAGAGGGCTCTCGAGTGAGTAGCTTGATCGTATTGTTCTAGAGATTTCAAACCTTTGCATCCTTGGTATCATATTTATTGGTTCTTATTTTTGCTTTATCGTTGTGTAGCCTTGGTGCTTTTCTTGTTCATCATGACAAGCTCATCTCCTTCGAGAACGAGATTTGCCTGCTTTCGTCTATTACGTTTTCGATGTTGAAGAAATGTACCGGTCCATGTTTGACAAAGGGTCCACACCTCTTCGTGTGTGGTATTTTCTCTATTTCTTCTTCTCGAGATTTTCACTTTCTGCTGGGTACTTATCGCAATTATCTTTCTAACAAAATTAGTTTCATCTCAATCGGCGTTTCTTTTCAAAAGTCATCAAAATTCTTTACGGGAGGTCATCTATGAAGGTCTAGGTAGGAAAAAACAATTCAATCAAGGCATAGAAAAGGTACTTATTGATGAGTTTATGTGAAATGTTGAGTTAAAATGGGTATTATAGGGTTTGGGAGTCCAGTATGTGTACGAACATATATATGGGTAACAAAATGGAGAAAACATTGAACAACAAGTTGTGTGCCCTTGTCTACGGAGAAGAAAGCTGTACAACCCAAACTTTAAAATGGTAGATATCAACGAGTTTGTGTAGAAAATGAGCACCAAAGTGTGTATTCTAAAGGTTCGGCACAAATTCTCTATGGCAGATCATATACGGGACTATTTTGACAAAAATTCGAGCACTAAAGTTGTGCAAAATTAGTAATAAAGGGTTTCGGTCCAATTACTCTCACGGAGGTCATATATTATGATGCTCTGGAGCGCCATATTGGCCCAAAGCTCGACCCGTGGGCCCCCTGTCGTCTACCCCTTTGACCGTCGTGGAAATTCATTATCACGTGTGAGTTTTCTACTTGTCTGCTGAGGGTAGCTCATAGGAATATGGAAAACAGAAATTGAGCCCACGGTCTCACAATCCGTCCAGTTGCGTTGAAGTGGAAGTTTAGCTAGCCATATAAGTGTGTAATCTTCGTACATGGTAAGACATGTGTGTGAAGCTGGACACTTGGGAGCTTGCTAGTGTATACTTTCTTATTCGACCACACTTGACCGGCATCGATAGAGGGTCGACCAATGGAGTTGAAGGAGGAGATTGTGTGAGCTATCATGTTTACCATTCATGACATCATCATAATAATGAGAGATGGAAAGATACAAGATTGATCAAGTCATAGTGCGAAGAGTTGTTCAACGCTACCAAGTGGGATCATGCATGTGATCTCGTGGTATGTTAAGTAGTTGTCCATATAGCTTTTGTGAACTAACCGATGATATATGTGGGTGGTGGTCATTTAATTGAGATCATGTGCTCGAAGCATGCCATCCACTGGAGATAAAGGTCAAGTGAAGTCGGTCCGAGGAGAAGCTTTCCCATATTTGTTTCTCGGGGAGTAAGTTGGAAGTCTTCACCGAGCGAAGCGTGATCAAGAAAAGGCGGTTCACCTTGAGGTGGCTAAGATCGTCATCATGTAATTCAAGTGGATTGTGCGATGCAAAGGTATGACCTTGACCTGGTTTCTATTTTACCGGTCCCATGATGTTTTTTGGGAAACCGGGTTATATAGGATAGACAACCGTGCTATCCAGAGGGCTCTCGAGTGAGTAGCTTGATCGTATTGTTCTAGAGAGTTCAAACCTTTGCATCCTTGGCATCATATTTATTGGTTCTTATTTTTGTTTTATCGTTGTGTAGCCTTGGTGCTTTTCTTGTTCATCATGACAAGCTCATGTCCTTCGAGAACGAGATTTGCCGGCTTTCGTCTATTACGTTTGCGATGTTGAAGAAATGTACCGGTCCATGTTTGACAAAGGGTCCACACCTCTCTTGTGTGGCATTTTCTCTATTTCTTTTTCTCAAGATTTTCACTTTCTGCTGGGTACTTATCGCAATTATCTTTCCAACAAAATTAGTTTCATCTCAATCGGCGTTTCTTTTCAAAAGTCATCAAAATTCTTTACGGGAGGTCATCTATGATGGTCTAGGTAGGAAAAACAATTCAATCAATGCATAGAAAAGGTACTTATTGATGAGTTTATGTGAAATGTTGAGTTAAATGGGTATTATAGGGTTTGGGAGTCCAGTATGTGTACGAACATATATATGGGTAACAAAATGGCGAAAACATTGAACAACAAGTTGTGTGCCCTTGTCTACGGAGAAGAAAGCTGTACAACCCCAACTTTAAAATGGTATATGTCAACGAGTTTGTGTAGAAAATGAGCACCAAAGTGTGTATTCTAAAGGTGCGGCACAAATTCTTTATGGCAGATCATATATGGGACTATTTTGAAAAAAAATCGAGCACTAAAGTTGTGTAAAATTAGTAATAAAGGGTCTCGGTCCAATTACTCTCACGGAGGTCATATATTATGATGCTCTGGAGCGCCATATTGGCCCAAGCTTGACCCGTGGGCCCCCTGTCGTCTACCCCTTTAACCGCGTGGAAATTTATTATCACGTGTGAGTTTTCTACTTGTCTGCTGAGGGTAGCTCATAGGAATATGGAAAACAGAAATTGAGCCCACGGTCTCACAATCCCTCCAGTTGCGTTGAAGTGGCAGTTTAGCTAGCCATATAAGTGTGTAATCTTCGTACATGGTAAGACATGTGTGTGAAGCTGGACACTTGGGAGCTTGCTAGTGTATACTTTCTTATTCGACCACACTTGACCGGCATCGATAGAGTGTCGACCAATGGAGTTGAAGGAGGAGATTGTGTGAGTTATCACGTTTACCATTCATGACATCATCATAATAATCAGAGATGGAAAGATACAAGATTGATCAAGTCATAGTGCGAAGAGTTGTTCAACGCTACCAAGTGGGATCATGCATGTGATCTCGTGGTATGTTAAGTAGTTGTCTATATAGCTTTTGTGAACTAACCGATGATATATGTGGGTGGTGGTCATAATTGATGAGATTTGCAAGTTCTAGATGGTCATTTCGTTGAGATCATGTGCTCGAAGCATGCCATCCACTAGAGATAAAGGTCAAGTGAAGTCGGTCCGAGGAGAAGCTTTCCCATATTTGTTTCTCGGGAGTAAGTTGGAAGTCTTCACCGAGCGAAGCGTTATCAAGAATAGGCCGTTCACCTTGAGGAGGCTAAGATCGTCATCATGTAATTCAAGTGGATTGTGCGATGCAAAGGTATGACCTTGAACTGGTTTCTATTTTACCGGTCCCATGATGTTTGTTGGGAAACCGGGTTATATAGGATAGACAGCCGTGCTATCAAGAGGGCTCTCGAGTGAGTAGCTTGATCGTATTGTTCTAGAGAGTTCAAACCTTTGCATCCTTGGTATCATATTTATTGGTTCTTATTTTTGCTTTATCGTTGTGCAGCCTTGGTGCTTTTCTTGTTCATCATGACAAGCTCATCTCCTTCGAGAACGAGATTTGCCTGCTTTCGTCTATTACGTTTTCGATGTTGAAGAAATGTACCGGTCCATGTTTGACAAAGGGTCCACACCTCTTCGTGTGTGGTATTTTCTCTATTTCTTCTTCTCGAGATTTTCACTTTCTGCTGGGTACTTATCGCAATTATCTTTCTAACAAAATTAGTTTCATCTCAATCGGCGTTTCTTTTCAAAAGTCATCAAAATTCTCTACGGGAGGTCATCTATGAATGTCTAGGTAGGAAAAACAATTCAATCAAGGCATAGAAAAGGTACTTATTGATGAGTTTATGTGAAATGTTGAGTTAAAATGGGTATTATAGGGTTTGGGAGTCCAGTATGTGTACGAACATATATATGGGTAACAAAATGGAGAAAACATTGAACAACAAGTTGTGTGCCCTTGTCTACGGAGAAGAAAGCTGTACAACCCAAACTTTAAAATGGTAGATATCAACGAGTTTGTGTAGAAAATGAGCACCAAAGTGTGTATTCTAAAGGTTCGGCACAAATTCTCTATGGCAGATCATATACGGGACTATTTTGACAAAAAATCGAGCACTAAAGTTGTGCAAAATTAGTAATAAAGGGTTTCGGTCCAATTACTCTCACGGAGGTCATATATTATGATGCTCTGGAGCGCCATATTGGCCCAAAGCTCGACCCGTGGGCCCCCTGTCGTCTACCCCTTTGACCGTCGTGGAAATTCATTATCACGTGTGAGTTTTCTACTTGTCTACTGAGGGTAGCTCATAGGAATATGGAAAACAGAAATTGAGCCCACGGTCTCACAATCCCTCCAGTTGCGTTGAAGTGGCAGTTTAGCTAGCCATATAAGTGTGTAATCTTCGTACATGGTAAGACATGTGTGTGAAGCTGGACACTTGGGAGCTTGCTAGTGTATACTTTCTTATTCGACCACACTTGACCGGCATCGATAGAGTGTCGACCAATGGAGTTGAAGGAGGAGATTGTGTGAGCTATCATGTTTACCATTCATGACATCATCATAATAATGAAGATGGAAAGATACAAGATTGATCAAGTCATAGTGCGAAGAGTTGTTCAACGCTACCAAGTGGGATCATGCATGTGATCTCGTGGTATGTTAAGTAGTTGTCTATATAGCTTTTGTGAACTAACCGATGATATATGTGGGTGGTGGTCATAATTGTTGAGATTTGCAAGTTCTAGATGGTCATTTAATTGAGATCATGTGCTCGAAGCATGCCATCCACTGGAGATAAAGGTCAAGTGAAGTCGGTCCGAGGAGAAGCTTTCCCATATTTGTTTCTCGGGGAGTAAGTTGGAAGTCTTCACCGAGCGAAGCGTGATCAAGAAAAAGCGGTTCACCTTGAGGTGGCTAAGATCGTCATCATGTAATTCAAGTGGATTGTGCGATGCAAAGGTATGACCTTGAACTGTTTCTATTTTACCGGTCCCATGATGTTTGTTGGGAAACCGGGTTATATAGGATAGACAGCCGTGCTATCAAGAGGGCTCTCGAGTGAGTAGCTTGATCGTATTGTTCTAGAGAGTTCAAACCTTTGCATCCTTGGTATCATATTTATTGGTTCTTATTTTTGCTTTATCGTTGTGTAGCCTTGGTGCTTTTCTTGTTCATCATGACAAGCTCATCTCCTTCGAGAACGAGATTTGCCTGCTTTCGTCTATTACGTTTTCGATGTTGAAGAAATGTACCGGTCCATGTTTGACAAAGGGTCCACACCTCTTCGTGTGTGGTATTTTCTCTATTTCTTCTTCTCGAGATTTTCACTTTCTGCTGGGTACTTATCGCAATTATCTTTCTAACAAAATTAGTTTCATCTCAATCGGCGTTTCTTTTCAAAAGTCATCAAAATTCTTACGGGAGGTCATCTATGAATGTCTAGGTAGGAAAAACAATTCAATCAAGGGATAGAAAAGGTACTTATTGATGAGTTTATGTGAAATGTTGAGTTAAAATGGGTATTATAGGGTTTGGGAGTCCAGTATGTGTACGAACATATATATGGGTAACAAAATGGAGAAAACATTGAACAACAAGTTGTGTGCCCTGTCTACGGAGAAGAAAGCTGTACAACCCAAACTTTAAAATGGTAGATATCAACGAGTTTGTGTAGAAAATGAGCACCAAAGTGTGTATTCTAAAGGTTCGGCACAAATTCTCTATGGCAGATCATATACGGGACTATTTTGACAAAAAATCGAGCACTAAAGTTGTTGCAAAATTAGTAATAAAGGGTTTCGGTCCAATTACTCTCACGGAGGTCATATATTATGATGCTCTGGAGCGCCATATTGGCCCAAAGCTCGACCCGTGGGCCCCCTGTCGTCTACCCCTTTGACCGTCGTGGAAATTCATTATCACGTGTGAGTTTTCTACTTGTCTACTGAGGGTAGCTCATAGGAATATGGAAAACAGAAATTGAGCCCACGGTTCTCACAATCCGTCCAGTTGCGTTGAAGTGGCAGTTTAGCTAGCCATATAAGTGTGTAATCTTCGTACATGGTAAGACATGTGTGTGAAGCTGGACACTTGGGAGCTTGCTGGTGTATACTTTCTTATTCGACCACACTTGACCGGCATCGATAGAGTGTCGACCAATGGAGTTGAAAGAGGAGATTGTGTGAGCTATCATGTTTACCATTCATGACATCATCATAATAATGAGAGATGGAAAGATACAAGATTGATCAAGTCATAGTGCGAAGAGTTGTTCAACGCTACCAAGTGGGATCAATGCATGTGATCTCGTGGTATGTTAAGTTAGTTGTCCATATAGCTTTTGTGAACTAACCGATTGATATATGTGGGGGTGGTCATAATTGTTGAGATTTGCAAGTTCTAGATGGTCATTTCAATTGAGATCAATGTGCTCGAAGCTATGCCATCCACTGGAGATAAAGGTCAAGTGAAGTCGGTCCGAGGAGAAGCTTTCCCATATTTGTTTCTCGTGGAGTAAGTTGGAAGTCTCACCGAGCGAAGCGTGATCAAGAAAAAGGCGTTCACCTGAGGAGGCTAAGATCGTTCATCATTTAATCAAGTGGATTGTGCGATGCAAAGGTATGACCTTGACTGTTTCTATTTTACCGGTCCCATGATGTTTGTTGGGAAACCGGGTTATATAGGATAGACAACCGTGCTATCAGATGGGCTCTCGAGTGAGTAGCTTGATCGTATTGTTCTAGAAGTTCAAACCTTTGCATTTGGCCATCATATTTATTGGTTCTTATTTTGCTTTATCGTTGTGTAGCCTTGGTGCTTTCTTGTTCATCATGAGCAAGATCATCTCCTTCGAGAACGAGATTTGCCTGCTTTCGTCTATACGTTTTCGATGTTGAAGAAATGTACCGTCCATGTTTGACAAAGGGTCACACCTCTTCGTTGTGGTATTGTTCTCAATTTCTTCTTCTCAAGATTTTCACTTTCTGCTGGGTAACTTATCGCAATTACTTTCTAACAAAATTAGTTTCATCTCAATCGGCGTTTCTTTTCAAAAGTCATCAAAATTCTATTACGGGAGGTCATCTATGATGGTCTAGGTAGGAAAAACAATTCAATCAAGGCATAGAAAAGGTACTTAATGAGTTTTTATGTGAAATGTTGAGTTAAAATGGGTATTTAGGTTTGGGAGTCCAGTATGTGTACGAAACATATATATGGGTAACAAAATGGAGAAAACATTGAACAAACAAGTTGTGTGCCCTTGTCACGGAGAAGAAAAGCTGTATCAACCCAACTTTAAAAGTAGATATCAACTGAGTTGTGTAGAAAGAGCACCAAAGTGTATCTAAAGGTTCGGCACAAATTCTCTATGGCAGATCATATACGGGACTATTTTGACAAAAATTCGAGCACTAAAGATTGTGTAAAATTAGTAATAAAGGGTCTCGGTCCAATTTCTCTCACGGAGGTCATATGATTATGGCTCTGGAGCGCCATATTGGCCCAAAGCTCGACCCGTGGGCCCCCTGTCGTCTACCCCCTTTGACCGTCGTGGAAATTCATTATCACGTGTGAGTTTTCTACTTGTCTGCTGAGGTAGCTCATAGGAATATGGAAAACAGAAATTGAGCCCACGTCTCACAATCCCTCCAGTTGCGTTGAAGTGGAGTTTAGCTAGCCATAGAAGTGATAATCTTCGTACATGGTAAGACATGTGTGTGAAGCTGGACACTTGGGAGCTTTGCTAGGTGTATACTTTCTTATTCGACCACACTTGACCGGCATCGATAGAGGTCGACCAATGAGTTGAAGGAGGAGATGTGTGAGCTATCATGTTTACCATTCAGCATCATCATAATAATGAGAGATGGAAAGATACAAGATTGATCAAGGTCATAGTGGAAGATTGTTTCAACGCTACCAAGTGGGAT